>JAPVLO010000165.1:3000000-3312500 GCA_027257055.1 Cephalopachus bancanus | reverse complement strand
ACTGGGCAGTGGTATAGTTGAGAATGCATATGTGCGTCTCAGTATTACCTATTGAGAAATTGACAGCTAATCTTACATAATATGGAGGACAGGGGTCTAGGCATAACCAACAGTCCCTTGCCAAGTTAGGGCATGTAGCGTTAGCAAGCTGGTGAACTGCTGACAACATGGGAAGGAAGTGACTTACACTTCCTGGTAGGACAATGGGGAGAGCAACATTTGACTTTTTAGGTTTTGGAGTAATTATAGCCACCTGAGTAGAATTGGCTGACTAGGATTTTTTTCTGAGTGCGTTCGGGAGCCCGTGGCATTGGCAGGAAGAAATTACGGTTAGGACCCACAGGGCTATTGACATGGGATATAACCCTTTTCTGTATAGTGAATCTCATCCCAGGATCCGCTGCCAAGGCATCTAATCTGAATCCCCATGTTTTCCCTGACTGCCATTTGTCCCATTGCAGAACAGTAATTTTTAGTGGATTGCAAGTTCTGATTTGCTTGCAAGAGGAAACAGGCCTCTGTTTATGAAGACTTATGTAGGGGATCCTTGTTAGTCCCCCAGGTGGCTATAGTTACACAGCCCCATGACACACAGTGGAACTGCTGTGATTGGTGGCAGCGGTCAGGGCCAGCAGCCGGGCAGGCATTGAAGTTTCACTTGTAAGCTGTTTTTCTGCGTCTAAATTGTTAGCACTACATCCCCATGTTAAACTAGGCCACAATTCACAAAGGTCAAAGTTAAAGACTGATTGCCCATTTCCATAATAAGTAGAGATTACAGTTCTAGTTTCAGCATTTGTTAGGTCCCAGGAATATTTTCCTGGGGCATAGTGATGAGCTTCATAATGGGGAAGGCTTAAAAGAATAAAGAGGGCTATGAGCCCCCCTGAGAGGGTGGGGCATAGTTGCCTCCAGTTACACGATGGACCTAGGGAATTGGGGCCCGTGAAAGTCTTATCTTTAGTGGGTCTTCTCCGGTGGCTGGCTTGATGACCTTCCATCTCATCAGCGGTTCCTTGCTGGTTTCAGCAGGGAGTTCTGCCTTCTTTAGTTGGGAATGATGGATCCAGGGACGGACACCGCTGACCTTCACCACCATTGGTGTAGTCAAGATTACCACATGTGGGCCTTTCCATCTTGGGGTTAGAGCCTTGGTTTTGTGCTGTTTGACCCATACTTGGTCTCCGGGTTGGTATGGGTGAGGATTTACCGGACCCAGTTTCTGGAAGGCAGCTTGCACGGTCTCAGTCACTGAGTTTTGTACTTTTTGAAGTGCCTGTAGTGACTGAAGTAAATTATGGGTAGACAGTTCTAGCACTTTTTCTAAGCCTACTGTTGGAAGTAGCAGCGGGGGGCACCTGAAAAGGATTTCAAAGGGGGTTAGGCCCTTGATGTAGGGGGTACATCTTGCCCTTAGGAGAGTATAGGGAAGGAGTGTCGCCCATCCCTTGCCGGTCTCTAGGGTTAATTTGGTTAAGGTCTTCTTAAGTGTTTGATTCATTCTTTCTACCTGTCCTGAACTTTGAGGATGATAAGCATAGTGTAATTTCCAATTTATCCCCAGAGCCTTTGCTATACCTTCCATAAGTTTGGAGACAAAGGCCGGACCATTATCTGATCCTATTGAGATAGGGAGACCATATCTCGGGATGATGTCGTTTAAAAGCATTTTAACTGTTACAGATGCAGTTTCCGCTTTTGTAGGAAATGCTTCAACCCATCCCGAGAAAGGGTCTACCAAGACTAACAAGTATTTATATTGCCCTGGTCTTACCTCTGTAAAATCTATTTCCCAATGTCTCCAAGGGGTTAATCCCTGGTGTCAGGCCCCTTGGGTGGATACACTGGCCTTAGTGGCGTTAGTCTGCTGGCAGGGTATACAGCTTTGGATGAGTTTCTGGGCCAGCTGGTCCAGGTGGGGCAAGTAGAACTCCTTTCTTATAAGTTCAGTTAGTTTGGTTTTTCCCAGATGAGTGCCTCCGTGAAGTTGTTGTAAGAGCTTGCATCCCAGGGCTTAGGGAAGGAAGGTCCTTCCGTCTTGGAGCTGTATCCGTCCATTTGGCTTCCTGGTCGCATTCAGTTTTTATGCCACACAGAAGTCTTCCTCTGTGTAAACCAGCAGCTCATACCGGGGAAGGAAGCGTTAGCAGGCAGATAGCACGGTGGTGGGCCACCTCTTTGGCCATTTGATCCGCTTTCCTGTTGCCAACCGCCTCATTTGAGTCCCACTGCTGGTGGCCTGGGCAGTGTATAACAGCCACCTTTGTTGGGGCCCATACTGCCGCCAGGAGGTTCAGAATTTCCTCCCTGTTTTTATAATTTTCCCTTCAGCGGTAAGCAATCCCCTTTCCTTGTAGATTGTTCCATGTACATGCACAGTTGCAAAGGCATACCTGCTATCAGTATAAATGTTAACAGTCTTTCCTGCACCTGCTTTTAGGGCTTCAGTTAAGGCGATTAATTCTGCCTTTTGGGCTGAGGCCCCTTGGGGAAGGGGTTCGGCCCATACCGTGTCCTGTAGCATTATCACTGCTGCCCCCACGTACCTGGTTCCATTCTCCATAAAGCTACTACTGTCCATGTAGAGGGTTAAGTCCAGTTCTGGCCAGGGAATGTCTGTTAGGTCTGGGCGTGGCTTCTAGAGGAACTCAGTGAGCTTGATGTAGTCATGGGTGCCGTATGTCCCCTCTGGCAGCAAGGTGGCAGGGTTTAGACTGGTAGTACGCTGGAGGCTAGTGCGTGGCTGATTGAGAAGTAAAGCCTGATAGTGGGTGAGTTGAGCATTGGAAATCCATTTAGCTGGGACCCCTCGAAGAAGGGCTTCTATTGCACGTGTGACTGTGACAGTTAGGTTCTGTCCTAGTGTTAACTTGTCTGAGTTTTTTATCAGCATATCTACAGCTGCAATGCTTTGTAGGCAGGCTGTCCATCCTGCCACCACTGGGTATAGGTTCTTTGTTAAGTATGCCACTGGCCTATTCCAAGGCCCAAACTTTTGGGTTAGGATCCCCCAGGCGACTCTCTGGTTCTCATCTACAAAGAGGTGGAATGGCTTTTTGAGATCTGGAAGGGCCAATGCTGGAGCCGAAATTAAGGCTTTTTTTTAAGGTTTGGAAGGCTTTCTCCCACTCTGGGGTCCATTGTAATTCTTTTTCTGGGTCCTTGGTGAACTCATATAAGGGCTTAGCGATTTCAGCAAATCGCAGAATCCAGAGCCTGCAGTATCCTGCAGCTTCTAGGAATTCCCTGACCTGTTTTTTTGCTCCCGGGACCGGAATGTTGACCACAGCCTGGACACGCTGACTCAACAGAGCCCTCTTACCTCCCTGAAGGACGTACCCAAGGTAGGTAGCTGCAGTAGTGCAGAGCTGGGCTTTCTTTGCTGACACTCGGTACCCCAGCCTTTCCAGTTCCCTCCGGAGGTCTCTGGTGGCCCATAGGCAGTCTTCATTTGTCTCAGCAGCAATAAGCAGGTCATCTACGTACTGCAACATGGTTACCTGAGGGTTGCTCCTCTGGAAGAACAGCAGGTCTTCTTGGAGGGCTTCATTGAACAGCTTGGGAGAGTTCTTAATTCCTTGTGGGAGTCGTATCCATGTGAGCTGGTCATGCTGTCCCATCTCCAGGTCTGTCCATTCAAAGGCGAACAAGAGTTGGCTCTGTTTGGGCAACGAGATGCTGAAAAAGGCATCTTTGAGATATAAAACACTGTAGACCTGTCGCTCAGAAGGAAGCTCAGTTAAGAGAGTGCACGGATTTGGAACTGTTGGGTGGATGTCCTCCACTTGCTTGTTAACTTCCTGGAGGTCCTGCACTGGATGATAGTCCCTCGTACCAGCTTTTCTTACTGGGAGCGATGGCGTGTTCCAAGGTGATTGACAGGGCACCAGAATACCAGCCTCCCAGAGGTGGCGGATATGCCTAGCTATGCCTTTTTGTGCTTCTTGGGATATAGGGTACTGACAAACCCAGATAGGGCTTGCCTGACTTTTTAGTTGCACCACCACCGGGGGAGGCGGTGACTTGCCAGCCCCAGTGGGTTAGTTTCAGCCCAGAAACTGGGGAGCTCGCACTGTAGCTGGGTTAGGAGCTCTGAGCCCGGCTCAGGTGATGGAGGTGGCTTACCTTCTCCCAACAGATACTCGTCTCAGAGAGGCACTGTTACGAGGATCTTGGTTGGTTCTTTTAAATCCACTGTCTCTGTAGTTTCCTGAAACCCTATATTTGCTTTGAGTTTATGTAGAAGGTCTCGCCCCAAGAGCGGGTTGGGCAGTCAGATATTACCAGGAATGAGTGAGTTACCTCTCCTTTTCCTAGATTTATAATTCTTTCAGTGGTCCAGGGGTATAGTTGAGTCCCGGTTGCCCCCTGTACCAGAATATACTTATTTTGGAGAGGACCATTATATTTTTTGAGAACTGAATGCTCTGCCCCCGTGTCCACGAAGAAGTGGACAGGGTTACCCCCTACCATAAGTTCGGCCCTGGGCTCCAGGGGGCATTAATAGAGCCCTGGCCCCGTCAGTCAGATCCTAATTGGAGCACTGGAGTTGGTTGCTGTGGCTCCGAGGTAGGGGGCATTTTCTTGGCCTGTCTGGGCAGTCTTTTTTCCAATGTCCCCTTTTCTTGCAAAAGGTGCACTGGTCCTTGCCTAAGGGGATTTTTCTTCCTGTACCCTTTCCTCCGCATTCCCCTGTCCGCTATGTCAGCCGAGTCCCTTCCAAAGCGGCAACCATTACTTTAGCTAGTTTCTTTGCCTGTCTATCCTCAGAAGAATCTCTCCTGTTATAAACCTTTTGGGCTACCTTGGTTAATTCTGACAAGCTTTTTCCTTCAGACCCTTCAATTTTCTGCAGCTTCTTTCTGATATCAGGGACCGACTGGGAGACAAAGGCTATGACCAATACCCTCCGATTTTCTGGGTCTTCTGGGTCTATCAGAGTATACGTCCGATAAGCCTCCATGAGGTGCTCCAGAAAAGTGGTGGGAGATTCCTGTGGTCCCTGAGTAACCTCGCTTTCCTTAAACAGATTTGTAGGGTACCTTGAGGCAGCCTGGAGACCCCCCATTAGAGTCCGGCAGTAGGTGGTGAGGCACTCCCTCCCATGATCAGTGTTGGGGTCCCAGTCCGGCCTGTCAGAGGGGAAGATACGCTCCAGACGTGCATGCTCAGCCGGTTGGCTATCAGGTCCCAGGATTAACTTTCTTGCCTCCTGCCAAATTCGCTCCCTCTCTTCCAGGTGAAGAGGACCTGGAGAAGCTGCTGGCAGTCATCCCATGTAGGCTGGTGTGTATAGAAAATAGTTTCTAAGAGAGAAATAAGGCTTTGGGGTCTTTCAGTGAACAGTGGATTTTGTTGCCTCCAATTGTACAAATCACTGGTAGAAAAAGGGACATAGACCATGAAAGGCTGGGCTCCCATCCCCTCCACATTCACCCCATGGCTTGCCGCAGAGGGAGGATGACCGGTGTTTCCCCCGAGGTCCTGGAGGTTGAGTCTGGACTTGTTGGCTGGTGGGGGGCTGTTGAGCCCTCCATGGAAGGCAGAGGGAGAGTGGGGTGGAGGGACTGGTAAGAGGAACCACTCCTAGTATGTGATGGACTAAAGATTTCTCATCCTCCCTGTCCCTGTCCTGCTGCAGGATATGGTGGTGGAGTCTCGTCATCCTCTGGCAGAGGTGGGAGGACTGGAGGCTTAGCTTTAGTAGTTTCCTGAAGAGGGTTAGATTCAGCCTTCCTCATCCATGATGGCTGCCGTAGGGCGAGGTAGTACCAAGCAGTGATGTATGGAATCTGGTCTGGGTGGCATCGGTAGATGATCCGTTGAACTCTCTCTATTGTTGAGGGGTTAAAAGTTCCTTCTGATGGCCAATTACTGTTTGCAAGATATGGCCATTCAGAAGAACAGAGAGTAGTTAGCTTATCCCTAAATACCTGGTCTCCTGTTTGCTGCGCAGCATTTTGGAAATCTTTAAAATGATGCAAGACCAGTTCTAGGGGGGTGTTTGCCCGAGAGCCTGACTGCCGCATGACATCAACAACAAGAAGAGCAATAGAAGACATGACAGTTATGAACACAAAGCACAACGAGACAAAGACAAGGACTGGCCTGATTGCCCGAGGGCAGACTCAAAACAGGGGACCCTGGTGACGTCTCACCGGAACCCTGGACTCAGGAAGTAATGCTGCGTCCAGCTTTCCTGGAAGTCCAACCAGACGTGCGCACATTCAGAACAGGAAGCTGGCTTACCTCTCTGAGGACTCCAGAGGCATTGTGAGTCTGCCAGGGATGGTGAACACTGAGCCCTCCCGGTAGTCGGCCACCTAAGAGTCCATCCCAGGCCCATCTGACAGCCAGCTGCTCCAATGCTAACGAATGTCATGAGTCTATAGGCTAGCAGGCTCACAAGGCCAGTTGCTGTAAAGGACCGTGTCAAGCACTCACTTCCCGGCCGACGCACCAGATGATGTGGGGTCTGAGTGTTTGATTCATGGCACCAACACACAATTTACCAAGAGAGAGGTTTATTAGCCAGGTTCGACTGGCCAGGGCCACCCACCAGACTCACAAGTCTCTAGGTGAGGGCCCCATACCGCGACTGGGGCCTTTCTTAAATAGGCAAAAACCTGCCTAATCCATAAGGCTGTTATAATTCAAATTCAAACAACACAAAGCCTGCCAGAAGAGGGGCTTGCCCACCACAATTCAAACAGAGAAAAGCCTGCCAGAATTTGAAAGGGGCTTATCGCACAACACTCACACACTGCCAGCGGGGGGTTACAGAAGCAGAAAAAACTGGTTAACTTATCTAACATAGCCGCTTGGGGCTTCCAAGTAGGGCGTTCTTTCCAGGGTTTCCAAGAATTACTAAGTTTTAGGGGAGAGGTCACAGCACACAGTTTCAGCACACTTAATATATGAGCTTGTAGTTTCATTACATTTCACATAATTCGTCACACTTAATATATAAGGTTTCACACAGGTTCCACACAATTCATCACCTCTTACAGTGGGAGGATCACTTGAGTTCAAGAGGTCAAGGCTGTGGTGAGCCATGATTTGTTCACTGCACTTCAGATTAGGTGACAGAGACTCCAACTTAAAAAAATTAAAAATAAACAAATAAATAAAAAACAGAAACAGAAGCAAGTTCTACCTCCAGGACTGGGTTGAGCAAACAGTGTAGGAGCAAACCTAAACAAGGTTCAGACCTCCCTGGAGAGGGTATATCTGTGGCTCCCCCACACAGCAGAGAAGTTCGCTGAGGTTGGGTGACTTTCAGGGGGTTCTCTGAGTACCCAAACCCCTGAAAACCACCCACAGGGTTGCTGCTGAATTCACAGGGAGTGAGTGCCACAGGGCATCCTGATTGATAAGCCAAGCCCCCCCAGGACAAAGAAGAAAGAAGACCCTTTGCAATCTCAAGGGAAGCCCTTTCTTTCAGTGACCCTCTAGCGCCCTCTAGTGACCAGGCCTAACTCCATGTCGGCTACGAAGGAGACAGGTCTACAGGGTCTGGCTGCAGTCACACATGACCAACCTGGACAATATAACGAGACCCCCATCTGTACAAAATGATTTTTAAAAAGTAGCTGGGCATGGTGAGACACACCGGTAGTCCCAGTTACTCAGGAGGCTGAGGCAGGAGGATTGCTTGAGCCTAGGAGGTTAAGGCTGTGATGAGCCATGATGGTGCCGCTGCACTCCAGCCTGGGTGACAGAGTGAGACCCTAACTCAAATAAATACGTAAAGTAAGTAAGTAAGTAAGTGATAACTAAAAAGCCCACAGCGGAAGGGGGATGAAATTGGAATCTGCCGGAGTCCCATTCCAGCTGGGTTCAGGGTTTCCTGAAAGAGAGATGGAGTCGGCATTGAAGGAAACACTTGGACAACTGACTCTGTTGTGAGTAGGACAGATGCCATTTATTGTGAACCAAAACTGATCTTATATACCGTTTTTTCAAAGAAATAACTCCATAAAAATTCCTAAATAATGATACAATTCACATGAAATCACATGATTTTGAAATGATGCTTAAAGGGAGGTTTGATGTATTCTTCCTCACACCTTGACTGATGCTCTCTCAGAGGGTAGTTTGACATGTCCTTTCTAATAGCTTTCTGGAAACTATTTTTACTTCAAAATAACATCATTCCAAACTACACAATTCATTAACGTAAAACCTTAAAATTATCACTTTAAACTCTTATACTAAATCATAAAAACTTTAAACTAAATAACTATAACATTAAAAACTCAAACAAAACCTATCTCTTTAAACTAATACATATTATAAATCTCCTAACAATTTTAATATCCTATTGATCAAACTTCTTTATCTAAACTAATCTAAGAAAACAAATTTTTCTACAACAAACTCTCTGGGGGCCAGGATGACAGTTTCTGTCCCAAGGCTTCAAGACAGCTTGCGTGTGAAGTGCTTCAAGAAGATCTGCAAATATGCTGTCTTCCTCTAGATGTACATTCTTTCATGTATGAGGAGTTTCTCTCAAAGCTTTGTGATCTTCAAGGCCCTTAATTGCTTTTCCTCATCTAAATCTCTGCATTGCCTTTTCTTACTCTGGAACATTTATTACTAAAGAAAACTCAAAAAAGAAAACTCAAAAAACTCAAAAAAGCCTTTTAGTGATATTACCCAAGCCCCAAAGTAATTTCTGTTGTTTAATTGACATATCATACACTTAATAAAACTTGTTTTGCTTATATTAATTTTATCTCTTAACTATTTACCTAAATTATATAATAAAACTATAATCTATATCCCATGCCCATAAAAATAAACCTATAAATCACCTATAATGCTTAAAAATAAACTAAAACTTATACTAAACTCTAAACTTTATATCTAATCTTATAATAATCTTATTATAAATTTATACTCTAAAAAATCTTACATCCAAACACTATAACTATATTTTCTTTTTTTATTTTATTTTATTTATTTATTTTTTTGAGTTGGAGTCTCACTCAGTCACCCAGACTGGAGTGCAGTGGCCACTCCTGGCCACCGCAGCCTCGCCTACTGGGCTCTGGTGATCCTTCCGCCTCGGCCTTCCGAGTAGCCGGAATTACAGGCATGCGCTACCACGCCCGTCTGATTTTTTGATTTATTGTAGAGATGAGGTCTCCCTGCCCAGACGGGTCTCGAACCTGCGGGCTGTAATCCCAAAGGCATGGGATTACAGGCTGAGCCACCGAGCCTGGTTTATTTTCTAAATCAACAATTAACTACAAACTTTACTCAAACATCTACAACTCATAACTGGGTGAAAGAAAACCTCTTTGACATGCTTCAGAGTTTAACCATTACGTAAATTGAAAAGGCCAAATGACATAGTGGGAAGTAGAAAATGAACAATGACATTCCCAGGTTAGCTGTGAATACTTCACATAAACATGCTGTTTTCTTCGTGCTCGACTGTACAGAATTCTTTGGCCGTATCAACAGCAAAGGCAGAAGACAGAAGAGCCACAGCTGCCTGGACTCGCTTTGCAGCCCGGGGTCTTCAGCCCAATAGGACTTTGTCAGTCAGGCGGGCCTCCAAGGCTGGTTCCCAACATCTCCCCCTTTTTTGTTTTTTAATATGAAGCCATGAAATTCCGTATTCAGTCAAGAAATGTTGTTTTTCAATAATTTGAAGATGACTGGAAGTAAACAAAACAATAAGATTATTCTTCACAAATTCCCACATTAATTAATACAGATAGTAATGACTTTGATTAATAAATGAAGAAAAATTGTTAAAAATAGACTGAGCCAATTGGGTGGATTTAAATTGCTTTTTGGCTAAGCTGATATCTTGTATTTCTTGATGCAATTTGGAAAGATCTATACTTAGATCCAAATGATTCCAGATTCCAGGGATATGGTTTTTTATTTTGTCCCAAGTGTGGATGGATTTATTCACCTGCAGGGGAGTTACACAAATCCTTTTAAACTCTGAATGGCATCGTAGAGCCAACTTGATTTTTAAAGTTATGAGTTCTTGACCTATAGTGAGAACAGCTTCCTCTAAGGCGTTAACCTTACTTTCTAACTTCTGATCAATTATTTCCTGAGTAGCCAATGCCAAAGAAACATTCTTAGATAACTGATCTATAAATGTGGCTGTATGTACTTCTTTAGCTAAAGCTATGGCTGAAACTGAAACTGATGTAGCGATAGCTATCAAGGCTGTAACCCCTAAAATTAAAGCCACTATAAATCTTTTAGGTTGTGACAACAGCAAATTAACTTCATACAATGCCTTTAAACCATATTCATCATACCAAAGTGATGGAAGATTTACTGGAACCATCAAGTAAGGAGGTTGGTGAAGAATAATGAATCCTTTATAAAAAGAATCAGTCAAACAATTAGTAAGAATGTAACCTTTACAAAAAACATCATGAGTAAAATTTTTATGAGTAATAATTAAAGAATTAGGATTTTGGAAGACCGTAAATGCATAAGGTGATTGCAAACAAGCTCTGACCTTATATTGAGTTGTCCCTGTTGGTTGGGTTAAAGTCACCGGTTTAAGAGCAGTGAGGGCTCTCCAAATATGGGGTTGAATAACCTGTTTGTTTCTAATGATTGTAGTTAAAATTGGAGGCACCCATCCATTGGTATGAACTCTGGCAGGGATAATTATGCCTGCTGAAGTTTCAGTAGTGGAGTACATCTTGGGACCAAGGCCCCAACCATTAATAGAGGGCTCAGAGCTGGACAACGGGTACATAACTTTAAATGAGACTACACATTCTCTCCAAAAAGGATATCCTGTATCTGGTTGGATGAGCTACCAATCCTTTTCTGTATTATTAAAAACACAAGTAGGCAAAGTGAGCGGAGGTGAGGCCTGGATGGTCAGTAACGAATTGGCACTTCCAATCATTAATAATTTAAGGGACCAATTATCTCTGTGGTTATGGTCATTAGAAAAGTAAGAGGGGCTGTTTGTCCCATGAGTTTTCATGGAAAACTCCAAGCAAAAAGGTTGATGTTGCAAGTCATTAAAATCAATAAAACACATAGGAGAGTTACTAGAAGTTTCTGCAAAAAAAAAAATTATAAGTTGTAATAGTTTTAGTTTGAGGAGAAAAAAGAGCTGGCCCTCCCAACAACTGAGGAGAATCAGTAAACAGAAATTATCTCATGGTTCCAAGTAACTGGTTGAAAAATTGGAAGATTAGGCATACAAGCACAATATATTTTATTCACATCATTTTTAGCATTGATTTCACCTACCTGGAAAGTGAGAATAGCCATCATAGTAACAAAAACAGCAGATGGCATTAAAGAAATATTCTGTGAATGAACCAGCCTTTCTGCTTCATGAGTCAGGGCCTTAAGCTTCCCCCAAGTGGGGGGATGCTGATGTCTGGTGGAAGAAGCCAGTCACCCTGAATCTGGTGGAAGCCTGGAATTGGAAGAGTAGCAAGGACAGGAGGAACATAAAATGCGATGCATGTGAATGGATGGAGGACGGTCGCATCGCAAGGCAAGGTGCCTCCTTCTGGGGACTAAAATTCTCTCCTCCTCAGGTTCTGAATTATTCTGGTTTGGACTGGATTCCCGCCTGTCAGCTCTCTGCCTCGGCCGAGGTGTTGGACTGGGCATGTCAGATAAATTGATCAGGGATCCAAATAGGCTATTGATAGTCCTGAGGAAAGACAAAAGCATATCCTCTCCCACATGTTAGTAAAACATCAGGCTCTTTCCACTGCCCTGTAAGGAGATCTTTCCATTTGACCATTTAGCAGTTTCTTCCAGATTCCAGTGTCTGGCCATAGCCGAATGACCCAGAGAGTCCAAATTGAGGTGATTAAGTACAAATAAAGCATGACTTACGATGTGATGAGGGGAACTATATTTAAACTCCCCCTCTTGTAATTTAATTATTTGATTTTTTAAAGATTTGATGGGCTCTTTCAACTATAGCTTGGCCCTGAAGATTATAAGGAATTCCTATAGAATGAGAAATATTAAATTGACCACAAAAATGTTGAAAGGCTTTAGACGTATAAGCAGGAGCATTATCAGTTTTTAATTGTTTTGGAACACCCAGTTGTGAAAAACAAAAAAATAAGTGTTGCACTACATCCTTATAGTTTCTCCTGTTCTAGCTGAAGCCAATATCACATGAGAAAATGTATTCACAGTGACATGTAAATAAGATAATTTTCCAAATCTGGGAAAATGAGTTACATCCATTTGCCATAAAACATTGGGTTTCAATCCTTGGGAATTGACTCCCACTGGAGCGCTAACAAAGGTGGAACATACTGGGCAATTTTTAACAATTTGCCTGGCCGTTTCTCTAGACAAGTGAAATTGATATTGCAGGGTAGTGGCATTTTGATGATGAATTTCATGAGACAGCTGAGCTTGAGTGACTGCCTTGGTTTCTAGAGCTGAGTATACTGCTGGCTTAGTTAAGCTGTCAGCCAATTTTTTGCCTTTATGCAGAGGTCCAGGAAAGCTGGAATGAGATCTGATGTGGCCAATAAAGAACTACTCCTTTCTGTCACAAATTAATTGTTGTAGTTGAATAAGCAACTCCAAAATTGTAGTTTTATTGGCAGGGATAGTGGCTGTCTCAATATGAGGAAACAATCCTTTAATATAACAAGAATCGATATACAAATTAAATTTTTTATCCTTTAAAGTTGTAAAAGCATATAAAACCGCCCTTAATTCTGTTTTTTGTGCTGAAGTTTCCAAAGTACCTAGGACATGGGGCTTATCATCAATTATTGTTACTGCTTTCCCATTAGAAGAGCCATCAGTGAAGACCAAGGCTGCCCCCTTGAGGGGAACCAGGGAACAGTTACAAGGAAAAATTATGGGATTTTGTTTTACGAACTGCAACAATGGATTTTTGGGCAGGTGAAATAAAATTTGTCCTTTAAAATCAATTACAGATATTTGCCAATCATCATTGGTTTGTAACAAAGTTTGAAATTGAGTCTTGTCATATAGGATAATGATATTATCCGTGTCTTTCCTAAATAGTTCCACACTTCTTTGTCTTCCTTTAATTATTAACAGGGCTACTAAATAAGGATAGGAAGCCAAACCTTTTGTGAGGAAGCTGGTAAATGTGACCATTCCCTTGGCCCTTTTTGCCACAAACATCCCAGAGGTGTATGGGAAGTAGCCAAGATAAGTAATTCCCATGGCAAATTGTAATCTACTCTATTTACCTTTTGGGACTCAATAGCATTTTCCACGAGAGTTAAGGCTTCTTTAGCCTCTGGTGTTAAGGCTCTTTTAGAAGTGGGGGAAAGGATCCCCTTGCAGTAAATTAAAAAGAGCCTTCAAGTCTGCAGTAGTTATATGCAAATAAGGTCTTAACCAGTTAATATCTCCTAGTAATTTTTGAAAATCGCTCAAGGTTACCAAATGATTTTTTCTTAATTGCAGCGGTTGGTGGCTCACTGTTTGAGTGTTTAATATATGGCCAAGATAAGTAAAAGGTGGGTTGGTTTGAATTTTCTCAGGGAAAATTTTTAAACTGCAGCTTGTCAAAGCTGTCACTGTGTCATTTAGAATATCATGCAAAAGAGCACGGTTTTGGTGGGCTAATAAAATGTCATCCATATAATGAACAAGGTAGAGGTCAGGGTACTAACACCTTGTAAAGCAGAAACAACATATTTTTGGCATGAAGTCGGGCTATTTTTTATGCCTTGGGGCAAAACTTCCCATTGAAACTGTTGGGAGCCAGCCATGGAAGCCTGCTTGCTGACAAGGTCCAGGGGGCCAAAGACCCTGGGTTGTAAGGTGAACCTGGGCAGCTGAGACCCTCGCTTCTTCTATTTTTGTTGTTAATGCAGCCAGAAAATTCTGTACAGTCTGAAGATGAAAAATAAAATCCTACCCACGTTACTCCTCGCCCCATGCTAGGAAGCTAAGAGGGAATTTCTGAGAAAATTACCTTTGTTTCACCTGAACTCACATAACAGCTTTAGGAAGTAGGCGTTTTTAACTTTAAACAGATTATGATTAAGTAGTATACTTTAAATAAGAAAAGAATTACTTGTCTCAAAGATCATAAGATGACGTTTCTGAGAAGCTATCTGTGCATAAAGGAATTTCCGTTGGAATGATTTGGCTTACTTCCTCTGCCTTTTGTTACTGATTATGTTTGATTTCAAGAATTTTTAAAGACTACTTCCTTGTAAAAATAGTATAAAAGCTCAGTGTTAACTGACAATAAATGGCGTCTGTCCTGCTAACACCAGAGTCAGGTGTCCAAAGTCTTCTTTCAACGTCAACTCCATTCATCCTTCAGGAAACCATGACCTGCTGGAGTGGATTCTGGCATGAAATCTCTGGTAAGACTGTTTAAGATTTTCAGAAGAAAGACTAAATGCAAACCTCTTACAGTCTGCAGAATCTAAAGGTATAGTAAAAAAGCAGTCTTGCAAATCGATAACTATGATATTAAAGTTAGCAGGTATAGCAACCGGAGATGGTAGTCCAGGTTGTAATGCCCCCATGGTTTCCATAGTGGCATTAATAACTCTTAAATCTTGTAAAAATCTCCACTTACCAGATTTTTTCTTTAGAACAAATATAAGAGTATTCCAAAGGCTAGTAGAAGGCTCTATATGACCAGCCTCTAATTGCTGCTAAACTAGACCTTTTGCTGCCTTAAGTTTCTCTGAGGGCATAGGCCATTGTTCCACCCAAACTGGTTCATTAGTTTTCCAGATAATAGAGTCGGCAGCTTTAAGAACAATGGCCCCTGGGACAAATTTGAATACCTGATTCCAGACCAGTCTTTCTGATCCGTAACCCGAACTGGTTCTTTCATTCCTTGGCCATCCTTTCCAAGCCCCTTAAGGGGATCATACCTCATTTGTAACATTTGTGCTGATACCTTGTCATCCAAACTGTGCAGAAGCATACCCATCTGAGCGAGAATATCTCATCCCCAGAGTATAATAGGGATAGAGGGTATGGCATAGGGGCAGAAAGTCCCCGATGTTTGATTATCTGTCCAATTTGAGAACTTTTCGCCACAGAAGGCGCTCGATCAATGCCAATGAGTCCTGAAGGGGCAATTTGTGTTGGCCATGAAGAGGGCCAATCCTTTCCTGCAATACAAGAGACATCTGCCCCCGTATCTAACAAGCCTTTTATCTTAACTCCCTGAATAAACAAGTCCTTTAAAAGTCTAGAATTGGTGATTTCTTGAACCCAAAAGGCAAAATCACTTGAGCCAAATCTGGAGTCTCCCCTGGGCTCATCGGTTAAGGATTTGCCCACTTTATAATAGGGTAAAAGTAACAATTGAGCTATTCTCTGACCTTTATTAAATTGTACAGTCTTGCTGGGGGAAGCGACAAGTACCTGAATTTCTCCTGTATAGACATAGAGTCCACCACTCCAGGGATGATGGATACTCCTTGGAGAGACAATGAGCTTCTTCCTAAAGTAATTGCTACTATACCTTCAGGAAGAGGGCCTTTAACTCCGGCTGGAATGGGAGTTACTGAAACGTCTGGAGTTAATTGTTGTGGTGGAGGAACAGAGGTCCAGTCCTGCACTCCCTGGGGTGGCTCTGATAAGTTCTGAGATGGGACAAAAGGAATGAATGAATTCATGGTGGAAGCCACCTCTATTGTTGTTTGGGGTTAGGACAGGTCCCTCAACCTGTTTCCCGAACTCGACACTGAATTGTTGTTCTGTTAATGGAGTGCCATTTTTGTGAAACTTAGATCTGCAATCCTTAGCCCAGTGAAAACCTTTCTGACATCTGGGACACAAAGAATTTGGTCGAGAGCCCTCATTAAGCTGCTGCATTGGGGTTTTCAGCCACCCCTGCTTAGCTGTGCAGTTTCTGCTAATATGACCAGACTGCCCACAGCTATAACAAGTTAAAACAGCACTATGCCAGGCTTGGTGGCTCAGCCTGTAATCCCGTGTCTTTGGGGGGCTGAGGTGAGTGGATTGCCTGAGCCCGTGGGTTCAAGACCCGCCTGGGCAGGCGAGACCTCATCTCTACAATAAATCAAAAAATTACCTGGGCGTGGTAGCGCACACCTGTAATTCTGGCTACTCAGAAGGCTGAGGCGGAAGGATCGCCGGAGCCCAGCAGGTCGAGGCTGCAGTGGCTGGGAGCGGCCACTGAACTCCAGTCTGGGTGACAGAGTGAGGCTCTAACTCAAAAAATAAAATAAAATAAAATAAAATAAAATAATAAAACAGCACTATTTTTAGGTTTATTGTTGCCATTCTGCATTCCCTGTACAAACTATGTATAAATTTCTCCCTTCAAAGCTGCTGCAATAGTGATGCCTTGTATAAAGGCAGGACTAACGTCAGCACACTGTCTAATACAATTCGTGGTTTGTCCTGTCTTTCTTAACGGCCTGATTAGGGCTTGGCAGGTATTGTTAGCATTTTCAAAAGCCAATTGTCTTATTAAGATGTTTGCTGCTTCATCATTAGTAATAACCCTACTTATTGCTGTAATTAATTGAGATACAAAATCCTCATACCTTTCGTCTGGTTGTTGCTTAACCTCTCCTAAAGCAGTGGTTGGATGTGTGTCAGCCGGGCGGCTTCTCCAAGCTGTGCTGTAGTAAGGCCTCCTTGGGTTTACATATTTGATTAGTTGAAGATTCCTAAGGACCTGTGCCTAAAAGCATGCCAACTGAAATGTCTTGGTTTGCCTGTGTGTATTTATTCTGAGCCATTTGTAATTTCACATGATCAGCATACTCAGTTCTCCATAATAAATAGACTCCTCTGGATAAACGACTTTTAGCAAATGTCTGCCAATCATACGGTGTCATCCACCGATTAGCAAATTGTTCCATGACAGTGACAGTATAAGGAGCCAAAGGACCATATCGAGAACAAGATTCTTTAAACTCTTTCAATAATTTGTAAGGCGACGGTTCCCACACTGGCTGGTTATTTCCTTCAAATTCTGTATCACACAATATGGGAAAGCAAAGTGAAAAATCGAAATTGCCCTCCTTTTCTGCCTCTTTCCTTGCTCCTTGAATACCAACATGACGACTCTTGGTTGGAGGTAAATACCCCGATGTGAATGTAAGTTTCCTTGTCAAAGACTTGACGGAAGGCTTAGGTAAAGACAAATTAATTAAATCGTCAGGGTATTTTTGTTCATGATACTTGGCTGCCTCATTCTCCAAGTCTACCTCATCTCCTGGGGATAAACTATCATCACATAAAGGAGGCGCTATAGGAACAGCTCGTGATGCAGTTGCAGCTAATAAAGTGCTGCCCTCATCAGTAAATTTAGCAGGGAATTTAAGAAAATCATGTTGTGGATCTAGAGCATCCCTAATAATATTCCATAAAGCAAAAGAGTTAACTGGCACCTTCTCAGGTCCATGTAGGGTATAATAAAGCTTAAGTTCTTCCCCCACTTTAGCCCAAATAGCCAAATTGGCAGTGCCCTCTTCTAGGAACCAGGGACATTGTTCCTGGACAAAATGCAAAAAATGAACCAACTGATTAGAAGACGCCTTAATTCTTCTTTTAGACAAAGTATGCATTAAAATACTAATAAACATTTTTCTCTCTTTAGACTCACTCTGGCCTATGATCCTATCATGGCTCTAACATTTCTAGTTCTGCCTATCTTCCCTAGTTCTGCCTCCCTTCCTAGTTCTGCCTATCTCTACAGAGGGGTCTGCAGCACCCTGGGTAAGGTCCTATCTGTTCCAAAAAAGAGAAAAGGCTTATCTTCAGGTCCCTGTTCAGGTGCCACCTGCTGGAGTCCCACTCCAGCTGGGTTCAGTGTTTCCTTCAACGCCAACTCAGTCACTCTTTCAGGAAACTCTGAACCCAGCTGCAGTGGGACTCCAGCAGGAATCAGTGGCAGTGCTGGGCTGGATGGATCACCCTCAGACCTTTCATAATGTCTCCCAAGGTGGCCACATGTTTGCCTCTCTCTCTCCACCACCAGTCCTGAGAGACACCTCCCCTTCCCAATGGCCCCTTCCAGAAGGCTCCACAGCTTCCTAAGCTCTTCTCCTGGTCAGGCACCTTGCAGACTCCCTTTCCACCTCTCATGCAGTCACTCTCTGGTCCATGTGAGAGTCCTTGTGGGTGGTATGCTCCCTTCTGGGGTCGATCTGATTGGTGTGTCTGCATGGGCCAAGCTGGGGAGTGGGCTCCCATGCAGGATGACCTCCCTCCCTCCCCATGGGGCAGCCCCAGCCATCAAACAGCCCATTCATTAGGAAGGAAGCTCTCACCGTTGCACAGGAAGAGCCTCCTTCTCTGCTCTCGGGAGTGGGGATGGTGAGACCCCCTTCCTATGGAGCCTAAGGGGAAGGCATCCACTTGGGGGCTGTAGCCACACAGCTGGCTCACCCACGCAGAGCGTTCATGCCCCAAACGGGATTCAAGAGCCCTTGGTGCCCAAAAGCCTGGACAGGTGGGTGAGTTTTGATGTCTCTAAGGTATAGGGCCCTGGGTGGAAACTCTGCCTGGTGTCCTGAACAGCCCCAGACATGGAGGCCTCGCTGAGGTCAGGCTGACCCTGCCCCCTGGCTAGAACATGGGACACAGACTGTTGCAGGACCTGGTGACAACAGTGACTATGTAGTGTCCTGGCCCTGCAGGTGTAGGGTGCTGGCTCCCCCTGGAGGTCATGTGGGGGACTCAGCACTTCCTGGTGCCAGTCGGGTTTTGGCATTGATCCATGTAGCATCTGGGCGAGTGGTGCAGGGAGACTCAGTCACCTGAGATGGGTGTGTCAGTCTACATGATCATGTCCACCTTCTGCAGGTGGTCCCAGAGCCCAGCTGATGGGAGACTGAGCTGGGCACTGGGATCATCTGTACAAGGAAGAACCTCAGATACCTCGTGAGAAGCAGGATCCGCTCCTGAGATTTGGAAGTGGAGCCTCCCAGGTGGAATAGAGAATTTTTTCTCCCATTTTTTTTTTTTTGAGTTGGAGTTTCATTCCATCACCCAGGCTGGAGTGCAGTGACAAGCTCACGGCCACCCCAGCCACGACCTGCTGGATTCCGGCAATCCTTCTGCCTCAGCCTTCCAAGTAGCCGAACTATAGGCACACACTACCATACCCAGCTAATTATTGTAGAGACAAGGTCTCACCAAGTTGCCCGGGCTGGTCTCGAACCCATGGGCTCAGGCAATCCACTCGCCTCGGCCTCCCAAAGTGCTGGGATTACAGGCTGAGACACTGAGCCCAGCCCCCATTTTTATTTTAGACCTGGGGATACACATGCATGTCTGTTACATGGACATATTGTGTAGGGATGGGAATTGGGTCTCAGGTGGCCCATTCCCCAGTTTGTGAACCTTGTGCCCTGAAGGTAGTTTCTGAATCCTAATCTTTGTTCCCACCACCCCCCTTATTGATGTCCCCAGTGTCTATTATTCCCATCTTTGTGGTCAGTTAGCTTCCCGCATATGAGTGAGAACATGTGGCATCTGGTTTTCTGTTTCTGAGCCAGTTCACTCAGGATGATGATCTCCACCTCCATCCATGTTGCTGCAAAGGACGTGACTTCATTCCTTTTTATGGCTGTGTAGTATTCCATGGTGTCAATATTCCACATTTTTGTTATCTAGTCTATTGTTGGTGGGCACTTAGGTAGGTTTCAGGAGTTTGCTATTGTGAACAGTGCTGCACTGAACATACGAGCACAGGTATCTTTTTTATATATTGATTTCTTTTCCTTGGCAAGAGAGTCTTTAAAATGCAGTCTGGACCCAGCTTTGAGGCCCTGATTAGACTGCCCCTTTCTGAGTGTCTGATTAGACTGCCCCTTCCTGAGTGTCTGGATAGCCCACACTCTAACTGCTATCTTTTCAGACTCTCAGCACTCTGGGCCCACCAGCCAGCAGCCCTAATGCCCCTGGGCCAGGTACCAGACAGTCAGGGACAACCCCATGCCCTGGAGCCCCCTAAATTATTCCAAATAGCCCACTCATAGGTTCCCTGGGCACCCAGCTAACCCCCTCACTTGCTGTACAAAGGCTGTCCCCTAAACTTCAGCTGGCTGTGGCACTGACCCCGGGCACAAGTCACCTGCGTGGCCCTACCTGGCAGCCCCCACCTCCTTTGGAACAACATTAACAAACTGTTCTGCTTTTCATCTCTCTGCACACCATTATGTTGTGTTGTATCATCAAAATAGACTTTAGGTTGGGCATAGTGGCTCATGCCTATAATCCCAGTACTGTGGGAGGCTTGAGCCCAGGAGTTTGAGACCAGTCTGGGCAATGCAATGAGACCTCATCTCTACAAAAAAACAAAAATTAGCTGGGTATGGTGCCGCATACCTATAGTCCCAGCTACTTGGGAGGTTGAGATGAGAGCATCGTCTGAGATCAAGAGGTCGAGGCTGCCGTGAGCCATAATTGTGCCACTGCACTCCAGCCTGGGTGCCAGAGTGAGACTCCAACTAAAAACAGCAACAAGAACAGAAAAACTTTAAATCTTGCTAACCACCAACATCCTAGGCAAAAGGTGATGCCTGTGGGTAGCTTGTTTTCAAGAGGGGGACTTACTTTCCCAAACCTGCCCAGGTACAGTCAAGGATGACTCCAAGCTTGGGGGCTGTTCAGGTGCTGCAGGCCTGAGGACAGGACAGGCCTCTCCAGGTCAACTCCACCACACCCACCCTTCACTGCTGTCTCCTACCATTTCCAGCTTGCTCAGATCCAGGGCCGGGGCCGCGGATCTGGGTGACGCTGCCTAACTCCACCTAGGGCAGGAACTCCACTCAATCCCAGGCCGGACAGGTCTTTCTTGAGCAGCACCATGGACCAGTTCTCTGCCCCCCACACCTACCACCCAGAGCCTGAGTTCTGCAGGTGACGTCTCTGCAGAGAGCACCCCAGGACCCTTGGGCAGAGCCACCAACAACACCCTTCGCTTGGCCCCTTGTGCCTCTCAGTCTGTGGCACCCATCACAGAGAACCAGGACAAGACCGGGTCCTCTGGTCCTTCTTCTCAACAGACCCTTGAGGGAGTGCCCGACCAGTCTACCCCAGGTCCCCACAGACAGGCAGAGTCACCGGGAACTGCTGAAGCTTTTTATGTAGAATCAGGAGGGGGTACAGGGGAAGAGAGGGGAGGAGCATGGCAGGAGGGGACATAGCTGACTGGGCTCCAGGAGGGTCTTTCCAAGTCCAAAGAAAAGAGGTGCCGTGTAGTGCCTCCCTGGGGTTGCGGAGGGGCCGAGTTGCCCCCTGACCTAAAAAGGAGGGAAGGTCAGTAAGGACAGGGAGGGGGGCTGCAGGGTGGGAGTACATGGTGAGCTTTTGGGGGCTGCACGGTGGGATGGGTGCCTGGCTCTTGGGGGGCTGCAGGGTGGAGCGGGTGCCAGGTTCTTGGGCGCTGCAAGGTGGGGTGTATTGGGAGCTCTGGGGGCTTCAGGGTGGGGTGGGTGCTCGGTTCTCAAGACCACAGGATGAGGTGGATTGGGAGTGCTCAGGGCCTTCAGCATAGGGGTACATGGTTATTTTGGGGGGGCTGCATAGTGGGTTGGGTGCCGGGTTCTTGGGAGCCACAGGATGGGGTGGACTGAGGACACTTGGGCTGTAGGGTGGAATCACATATTGGGCTCTCGGGGCTCTAGCCACCAGATGGGAGTGGTGTCCCAGGCTGCCCACAGAGCTCTGTGCCCAAGTGTGAAGAGATGATGGTGACTTCAGGCTGACGGGAGGTTGAGGGCAGGATGGCAATTCTATTTGGAACCTGGTTCTGCCCACTCTTGGGCAGGTGACCTTGGACAAGACTCTGAACCTCCAGTTGCCGAAGGACACACAGCCAGTGAGGGGCCCAGGAAACCTGACCCATCAGGGGCACGGCTGCCATATTCCTGAATCTTTTAAGCAACTCACTGGGTAAATGAAGTCATGGGGACTATTGAGTGGTGGGGGGCTGTGAGGATGGGTCTGACTCTCATGCCTGCTACAAATACACATGGAATGAGACTGGTGGGGCGACTGCAGGGCCTCAGGTGTCCTCAGTGTCCCCAGAACTGCTCACTCACCCTAGTTACTTCCTGTGGGGCAGGTTTCTGCAGAAAAAAGGAAACACACATGATTCAGGGCACCCCAGGAATTCAGGCCAGACCCCAGCTCCTCTGCCAGGCCATATTTCCCTCGACCCTAACAGGGGCAAAGCCAACACAAGATGCAGCACGTTCCTGTAAACTGTGGCTCAGCTGACGTTTCCACCATTGGGGGTGGGGGGTGGGGAGTGACACAGAGTTGGGGGCACCTGAGGGCGTGCATCCTTCCTACCGCTTTGCTTGGGGATGAAGATCTTCCCTGCTTCAAGCCCTTCCATTTCTACAATCGCCTCGAACTCCTCCAAGGCTTCCTGGTTGCTCTCAGGGCTCCTGCCTGTAGGTGACAGAGCGAGGCATGAGTATGTGAGATAGAATTGGGATGTTGCCGGCACCTCCATTCCAGCCAGGAGGACTAAGCTGAGCTGGGGGGACACCCGCGGCCCCATGGGGGCTTGAACTTGGATGGAGAAGAATGAGCTGGCAAGGTAAGGCCAGGGTGTGGGAATAACCCGAGAGGTTCTGGTGGCAGCAGACTTGGGGGGAGCAGGAAGTGCTCTCCGGCTGTCCTCTGGGTATCTCCAGGAGGTAAGATTGGCAGCAGGACCAGCCCAGCTGTGAAGGAGATGCATCTCCCCGTGGGGTGTCAGGGCACCATGCCCACCCCACTACTCTGTCATTCACACCCTCCTGGTGTCGGGGTGGGGGGGCTCAGGAACCTCTCAGGAGTTCATTTCAGATAGGAGGAATAGGACACGCTGCCACTTGTTGGCACCACCCCATCTGGAATTCAACCGTGGGCACTAAAATTCCCTGTGATCCCTTCCCTTTAGGACAAACCACTGGGACCCAAGAACTCCCTGCAGGGTTGGTTTTCTGGAAGGAAGCCTCATTCCTGCCCCTTGAGCTCAGGATTAGGGATGCTGGATCTAAGTCTCTGCAGAGGGAGACAGAAAGGGGCCACTGCTGCAGGAACAGGGAGAAAAAAGTCACAGATGTCACAGGGCGGGCCGAGTCTGCACGAGAGCAGTTTCTCACAGCATCACCCACAAGCGCCACTCCTGTGAGGGTGTCTGGCAGAGGAGAGGAATGGATGTGTGAACAGGGGAAGGACACACGGCCAGTGACTCCATTTACTCAGTGAGTTGCTTAAAAGATTCAGGAATATGGCAGCCGTGCCCCTGATGGGTCAGGTTTCCTGGGCCCCTCACTGGCTGTTCCTGCAGCAGTGGCCCCTTTCTGTCTCCCTCTGCAGAGACCTAGATCCAGCATCCCTAATCCTGAGCTCAAGGGGCAGGAATGAGGCTTCCTTCCAGAAAACCAACCCTGCAGGGAGTTCTTGGGTCCCAGTGGCTTGTCCTAAAGGGAGGGGATCACAGGAGGCTGGGGGTGGGGGGAGCAAAGGCTCACAGAGACTCACACTGGGCCCATGGGACTTGCCCTGAGGCCATGGGACTCACCCATGAGCTTTGCCATTCGGACCTGATTCCCCTCCAGCTCGCCCTCACAGAAGAGGATGTAGTGCTCGGGTACCGACAACGGTGCGATGTGCACTACACGCTTGTTCCCATCTGCGGAAGAACCATAGCACATGTCCTGAATTAGCCGCTGGAGCCTTCAGAAAGTATCTGAGAGAGCCCAGCACCCAACCTAGAAAACCCTATGGCTTCTGCCGCCGCTCTCCTGTCACCAGTCACCAGAGCTCTCTGACCCAGGCTCTCCACCAGGCCATGGGACCCCAATTCCCAAGGACCCAAAGCCCCTGGGAGGGGTCACACCCCAAACCAGTGAGTCACAGGAGGTCTTGGGGATGAGGTTTGCAGAGGCTGGAGTTGAGGTGCTCAGCCCCCACCAGCCAAATATGACTCTGCTTCTCCTGCCTCCAGTGACTGAGCCATGATCAAAGGAAAAACCCTGGACAAACAGCCCCGGGTGGGACAAACCTGCCATGCTTGGTGTTCATGTCCCTAAGTCAAAAGGACAGGTTGCGGGGAGGGGGCTTCTAGTAGGGTCAGAACAGAGTGAAAGGCTTCTAAGTCCAGAAAAGCACCGGCTGCCCCCTTTCCAGCATGTGTTTGGGGCACAGCCCGGTCAGGCTCTGCAACTCACCAGCTACGAACATGCCTGGCTCTCTCGTCTTCTGCAGGATGACCTTCTCCTCCTGGCACTGCCCATCAACCCTGGAAGCAGAAGCCATGGGCAGAGTGACCCTGGTGTGGGCCTCCCCAAAATGAAGCAGCCCACTGTAGTGCCCCGTAAAGGTGGCACAGGGTCCACAGCAGATCCACAAGGAACAGAGCTTCTCTGCATCTCATGCCCAGGCACCAGCTGGCCCCCCCAGGTCACACATGGCAGCCCAATGGTCTCCCACCATGGCCAGGAACTCTGCGACCTCTTCCTGGTGGTCGCCCTCCCACCCTACCACCCACTGCCAGAGGGACTAGGGCGCCTGCTTGCAGACGGTGTCTGTGGCATGGGCTGAGTCCTAAGCCACGGTGTAGGGACTCCGTCCTGCCCGGGTCCCCCCTCCAGTCAGCTCTCTTCCTCCTGGAAACACTCAAGAACATGTCCCATATCCACCATCTGGCCCCATGTGGGAAAGGTAGAGTTAGAGGCTTTCAGGGAAAAAAATGTGTAAACATCAGCATCACTGTCAGGGTCAGTGGCTTCCTAAGAACTGGCTCCCAGCATCAGAACACAGGCCCTACCAACCTATGCAGGTGGGAGTCATACAGGTCAGAGCCACATAGGTCGGACCACACAGGTGTGAGCCACACTTGTGGGAGTCACACAGGTCAGAGTCACACAGGTGAGAGCTACACAGGTGGGAGCCATGCAGAGATTCCAACGGTCTCTGCATTGCCGGCCAAGCCTCCTCCACAGTGTCTTCGTCATTCAGAGTCCTGGTCCCTGTGGCTCTCCAAGGAAGAAATTTACCACGAGAATTTTAAGTCTGGAGCCTGCCAGTCCTGACTCAAGTCTAGGTGTGAAACATCCTTTCCCATGGAACGTGCTTGGCAGCAGACGTTCCCAGTCAGTGGAGTAGGTGGGCTGTACCCTTGGGACCTGGCGGGGGCCTCCACCTGTTTGGGTCCCTCCAGCCGAGGCACCCCCAGGGGTACAGTTTTCCTTCCAAGTGGCCAGCTGCAGGAGTGCTACGGGAGGGCTGACAAGGGCACCCAGTATGCATGCCAACCCACCCAACCCTGGGCTCTCCTGGGTGGGGAAGGAAGGCTGGAGAGCAGGGTGCATGCCACCTGGCCACAGATACTCACAGAGTTGTGATCTTGGCTTCCAGTTTGCCTCCCTCCAGATATGTGAGGGTCAGGGGCGTCACAGACTCCGGCTTCATCCCAGGAATCTCCTTGTCTTCTGCCATGGCCTTCAGATACCAAGTCCCTGACACCTGGAGAAGGCTCCTCTCTGTTCTCTCTGCCTCCCTGGGCACCTCCCCTTGTCTGCAGTCCCTGGGCCCTACCCCATCCCAAGGACTGGAGACGGGAACATCCCCAACCTGGCCCCCCAGAATACACCCAGCACCCTCGCCAGATCCCCCAGTGCCGACTCCCAGCCCCTGCAAGTCGGCCAGGACCACAAGACCCCTGACTCCTGGGTGAAGAGTGAAGCCAGCAGACCCGATCCTCCCAGCCCAGCCCCTCTGAAACCAGCCCACCCATCCCGGACTCTTCTGCCCTGTCTGACCATTCCCTTAGGGTAGGGTCTAAATGCCTGACCCTAAAAGGAGGGTCTCCTTGGATGGGGGAGGGAGACAAGCAGTCACAGCCTCTCCCAAGCCCCTCCAGCCCACCCTTCCCCCTCTGGGTCTCACATCCTGATCCTCCTCCTCCAAGGCCAAGGGATCCTTGGCCTGCAGGGAGGCAAGGAGGCTGAGGCTGACAGCCAGGAACAGGGTCTTCATCTCTGGGGTCTGCGCTCACGGCTGCACAACCGGCCACTCGCTAGGGCTCAGGAAAGCTATTCTGGTGCCCAACATGGGTACCCTTTATGCAACTGGGCTCAGGGTCCACTGGGGAACTTGGCACCGATGACTGGCCAAGCCCTTCCTGAACATGAACCACAGCCAGCTCTGCAGTGGAGCAGATGACATGTTGTTATTGTTGGAAGATGATGAATGACATCTTGTTAAATCCCCAGAGGATCTTCCAGGCAGGCCCCTGTCCAGAGCATCAGATCTACAGGCTGTCCCTGGGAGGGAACCAAGTACAAGTAAAGGGTGGGCAGGCCTCCTGCATGGGGCGCCATGGAGGGATGTGTGTGGGGGCAGCCACATCCTCAGCCATCCCGCATGGGCGCCTAAGTGCTGATGTGCACAACCCCCAAGAGAGTGCAGGCCAGAGTCAGGGCCATGGGCCCGGGTCTCTGTTAACCTTCCTGCATCCCTCTGCAGGACACTGACCCTCAGATTCATCATGGAAGAGTACACTGGGCGTGGTGGCTCATACCTCTAATCCCAGCACTTTGGGAGGCCGAGGCAGAAGGATCATCTGAGCCCAGGAGTTTGAGAACAGCCCGAGTGACATAGCAAGACCTCATCTTTACAAAAAAATATTTAAAAATTAGCCTGGTGTGGTGACCTGTGCCTGTAGTCCCAGTTACTAGGGAGGCTGAGGCAGAGGGATCACCTGAGCCCAGGAGGTTGAGGCTGTGGTGAGCTGTGATCATGTCCCTGCACTTCAGCCTGGGTGACAGAGTAAGTCCCTGACAAAAAAAGGAAAGAAAAGGAAAGGAAATAAGGAAGAAAGGAGGGAAGGAAGGAAGGAAGGAAGGAAGGAAGGAAGGAAGGAAAAAGAAGCAGAACCCTACTGTGAACATGGTACCATATACATTTCAAGATGGTGTTCACACTCCTGAGCTAGTTATGTGGCGAAGACCCTCTGCTTTATCCACAGAGCAGCAATAGGTCTGATAGAGAGAGAGGAGGCCAAGGCAGATATGTGTGCACACATATGTACACACACACACACACACGCATACGTACTCACATATGGGGGCAGACCCCTCAAAACAAGAATTTATTTATAAAAAATTATGCATTTATTCTTACCCGTTTAAACTTCAGTCACCTTCAAAGTACTCTCCGTTGGATGCAATACACCTATCAAGAGCCTTTTTCCACTGCTCAAAACGGTTTTTGAATTTGTCCATTTTGGTGCTTTTTAGTGCTTCTGCTGTTTTTTTGTTTTACTTCTTCCACATTGGCAAAGCATTTCCCTTTGAGGACTTTTTTCATCCAGGGAAACAAACAAACAAAAAAAGTCACTTGGGGCAAGATCAGGTGAATAGGGAGGGTGGGGCCTGGGGTCACGCCATTTTGGTTCAAAAATTGCTGAACAAACTCTCAGCAGTGTGGACAGGTGCTCTTGTAAACCACCCATCATGAAAAGGGCAAATGCATTGAAAGAATCCCCCCAAAAATCTCACTGAGGCCGAATGCAGTCTCTCACAATGCTAGCTGGCCCACTGACGCTGATGGGTTCCTAGAACACTCACCTAGCAGTGGAAGCCTGAACGACAAGGGACCCGCCCTCCAAAAGACAATTCCGGTGTTTGGGGAGTCCCCCCCTTGTACATAGAATCAGAGATGAAAGAGAAACACAGACTGGTGACAGGGACTGAGGCCAGTGCTCACTGGCTCCAAATCCTGAAGTCGCAGAGGAAGGACTGGGTCTAGCTTCAAGGGAGCAAAGGATGGGGCTTCCCTGACTCCGGAGAGGAGACTGACAAAACCTTCCTGACACATCCTAGGGCTAACATTTGTTATAGGCGAGTGCTGTGGGTGTAGGAACGCAACAGGACACTGACAGCCTCCAGAGCAGAAGCTGAGACAAGCTGTCTTCCAGCAGGATGACTTTATCTGTGACACCCTCTGCTTCACAGCAGAACAGACACTTGGGCCCGGGGATGGAGAGCAGTCTATGAAATGCTGCAGGGCAGAGAATGATGACAACAGATGGCAGAGAAAGACAGTAATGCACAGACAGAACAACCTTGCCTCGAAATGAGACAGCAAGCAAATGTTCTAAATTACCTGAAGCAACACCACACTAAAAAAGACAGACTAGCCTGGTGCGGTGGGTCATGCCCGTGATCTCAGCACTTTGGGAGGACAAGACGGGGAGATTGATTGAGGCCAAGAGTTTGAGACCAACCTGAGCAACATAGTGAGACCCCTGTATCTACAACAAATCCAAAAACTGGCTGGGCGTGGTGGCACATGCCTGGAGTTTCAGCAACTCGGGCGGCTGAGGTGGAAGGATCACCTAGCCCGGGAGGCTGAGGCAGCAGTGACTGTGCCACTGCACTCCAGCCTGGGTGACTCCAACTCAAAAACAAGAAACGAAAGAAAGACAGACTAAAACAAAAAATTAGTATAGAAATGTACACCAGCTAACACCACTTTAAAATGGCAGCACCATGATGAAGATGCCTAAGATTAAAAAGAATAAAAATCACAAAATTAGAAGTGGCCAGACATTAAAAGGATATTTTTTTTTTGAGTTGGAGTCTCACTCTGTCGCCCAGACTGGAGTGCAGTGGCACGCTCCCTGCCACCGCAGCCTGAGGTTCCGGCGATCCTTCTGCCTCAGCCTTCCAAGTAGCTGGAACTACAGGCGCGTGCTACCATGCCCGGCTAATTTTTTTTGATTTATTGTAGAGATGAGGTCTCGCCAAGTTGCCCAGGCGGGTCTTGAACCCACAGGCTCAGGCAATCCACTCACCTCAGCCTCCCAAAGCGCGGAATTACAGGCTGAGCCATCGAGCCTGGCTAAGACAAGGAAATTTGAAAGATAAATAATTACAGATCTTGAAGATGAATAATAGAGTGACTTAAAACCAACTCAGTAGACAGAATAATTTTCAGACTTGACGTAGTAGAAAAGAGACAACATAATGGAAGATAGTATTCAAAAAATCAATGAAAACACAAAAAAAGTTTGAAAAAGAAATTGAGGTGTTATCAATAGAGTCAGCATCTCCAGCCTATATCATAGCAATAAAATAGTATTGAGGAAACTAACCAAAGTGCAGAAGCTCTGAAAAACAAAAAGAAACACACACACACACACACACACACACACACACGATAGATCAAGAGGCTCCATATGTATGTAAGAGGAATTCACAAAGAAAAGCATTTTTTAAATGGCAAAAAAGCAACATAATACATCAGAATTCTCCAGAATTAAAAAGACAGGAGAGGCCAGACACAGTGGCTCATGCCTGTAATCTCAGCACTTTTGGAGGCTGAGGTGGGAGGATTGCTTGAGCCTAGAAGTTTGAGACCAGCCTGGGCAACACAGTGAGACCTCACCTCTACAAAAATGAAAAAAAATTAGCCAGGCATGGTGGTACACACCTATGGTCCCGGCTACTTGGGAGGCTGAGGTGAGAGAAATACCTGAGCCCAAGAGGTCGAGGCTGTGGTGAGCCATGATTGTGCCACTGTACTCTAGCCTGGGTGATAGAGTGAGACCCCCGACTCCAATAAATAAATAAAAAAAACATGAAGTCCCAGATTTGAATTACAAAACCAAGTAATGATCTAAATCGAGAAATTTACTTCCAGAGTATTACAGAATATTATGGAAGCAGAAATTCCAGGATAGAGGAAAAAAAAGTAAAAACTACTAGAAGGAAGAAACGCATTGTCTCCGATGGAAGTCAGTGTAGACTGGTGCCACGTTTCTCAACAGCAAGGCTGCATTCCAGAAGAAAATGGATTAATATATTTAATAAACTGAGAAAAATAAAATTTGACTTTGGATATTTCACTCAGTTCAAATTTCATAAAATGTTGACAGCAAAATAAAAACATCTCCTCAGGCCAGGCACAGCCGTTCATGCCTGCAATCCCAACACTTTGGGAGGCCGAGGTGGGAGAAATGCTTGAGCCCAGGAGTGTGAGACTAGCCTGGGCAACATAGAAAGACCCCATGTCTATAAAAAATAAAATAAATAAGCTGGGTATAGGAGACATGTGCCTGTAGTCTCAGCTACTTGGTAGGATGAGACGGGAGGATCACTGGAGCCCAGATGTTGGAGGCTGCACTGAACTGTGATCACCATTGCACTCCAGCCTGGACAACAGAGCAAAGCCCTGTTTTTTAAGCATAAAAAAAAAAATTGGTGCTTTCTTTTCCAAGGTCGGTCAAGACCCCCAAACTCCATTCCAGTCTGGGCGGGTTACTCTCCACTGAATGTCTGATTTCCTGACTAGCCCCGAGGGCTCCCCGAGTTGATCTTGTAGTTCCCGCATACCTGAGTGTGTGCTTTAGACCTTTAAGGCCCTGTGCATCCATCCCCTGCATCAACCCAGCCTCTGTCAGCCTCCAAAGCTCAGCACAGTCCCAAGTCCTAAAGTGAGGAAGGGGCCCTGACTGCTGGCCTATGGAGCCTCATGGGCCAGGGCCAGCCTGGCTGTTCCAGGTCACAGGTGGGCACTGTCCTGAAGGAGCCCGGTCAGCCAGACAGGCCACTGTTTTCTTCCCCCACTAGACCCCTTCGCCTTTCTGGGCTGGGCTCAGCACAGGCTCTCTGGACTTGACGTGGCAGTGGCTAAAGTGAGCAGATCTGCTCTTGGCCACAGAGCCCCAGGGTGTGGCAGGGAGGCCTGAGGATGCCTGTTTGAGTCCCAGAAAAGGTCAGCAGGTTTGTTCTGGCTCTTTCTTCTCCTTGAGTTCCTCTGAGGCCCCGGCTTACCTGAACACAGGACCGCTTTGTACCGCATCTTGTGCCATGTCACCGTGAATGTCACACAAACAGGAACACGCCTGGAGGCTGCCTGGACCTGCCAAGTTGATGCTGCAGCCAGCTCCCCAACCCACTCCCCTACTCAGGGGCTCCTTGACACCCTCATTCTAGAAAGTGGGTCCCAGGAGGGAGGTCGCTGGCATCTGGAAATCACAGCAGACCTCCCCGTGGGGCCACACAGGGTTCTGGAGGAACGGCTGTGGCCAGAGCAGGATCCAAGAGCCATGGGGTGGACAGGGCCTTGAGGCATGGGGACACACTGAGCTCTTTCCTAACTCTTCTCCCTGGCGGACTTAGCACTCTTGCTCTGCAACTGGGGGCAGGGTGTGAGCAGGGGACTTGTGACCCAGCCTAGGAGTCGTCCCTCAAAACTTACTGCAGGTTAGACACATGCCTGGACAGTTCCAGGGATAAAGAGAAAGAGGAGAGAGAGGACTCCCCAGCCAGCTGTCACTGAGGGGAATAGCATGAACCTGTCCAGGTCTCTCTCTGGGAAACTGAGGCCCAGCCCCCAGCCACCACACAGCCAGCTGCTCCATGGAAAACTGGAGATGCCTGAGGTGGGGCCTTCAGACCACAAGCCTCTTGGAGGGAGGCCACATCCACCAGCCTTCCACCTGAGCCTCCCCAACCCCAGAAAGCACCAGAGAGCCCCTATTGGGTTGCAGGGGCTTGATTTGAAAGGTCTGCTTGGTGAAAGGGCTTAGTGATGCAGTTAAAGACCATCTGCTGGCCTCACTCCCATGGGGGCTCTACGCTGTGTTCCCTCCACAGAAGGGCAAGGGAGGCTTCCAACCTCCTCTTTGGCCAAACCCATTTCTGCCTCCTGGTCTCTGCCCTGCATAGGCTTCCCTGGCATACCATCCCCAGACCTGTGCAGGGCCACCTCCATCATCTGGTCACAGTATGAGTATCAATCCAGTGAGACCCTCGGGTCACTGGTGACCCCAACCCTTCCTCAAGCACCCACTTTATTTCCCTAGCCCTTGCCAGTTCCTTCGCACCTGTGATTTGTGCTCTTTCCATATCCCCCTCCACACTCTGAGTCCTGAGAGCAGGGCCATATTGGCATTTTCAGAGCCACTCCCAGCCAAATACCATGTGTTCAGGGTGAGGCTGGGCACGTTTTGCTGGATGGACAGAGGGGGGACCTTGGAGGCCCCTCCCACCTCTGAGCAGCTCACGCTGTGGAAAGGGAGGCTGGTGATGGGAGGGGTGCATTAAGCAGAGGCCGGGGACACTGACTGGAGTGACCCTGGGTGGCCTCTCTCCAGCTTCAGGAGGACACCAGAAGTGACCCTGGGGGGCTTCACCCAGCCCCAGGGGGACACCAGGAGTGACCCTCAGAGCCTCTCATTGGCTCCAGAGGGATACCCAGAGTGAACCTGGAGGGTTCTCTCCGGCTCCAGGGAGACACCCAGGGTGACCCTGGGGTCCTCTCCAGCTCCAGTGGCGCCACCGAGCAGAGCAGGCACTGCCTTCCCTCATGGCCAGTGTTAGCACTGCAGCCCCACGCAGGAAACCCAGCAGCAAAACCCTCCCTGGGTGTGTGGGTGTCCTCAAGTCAGTGGGGCTCCCAGGGCCAAGGGGTACAAAAGGGCAGGACCTGTAGACTCCAGGGGTGATGAGAGGGACCTTAGATCTCCCTTGACCCCATCCTTCCCTCTGCTGGCCCTGAGGTGTCCACCACGTCCTTCACAGGAGCCAGGGTGTCGCGGTCAGTCCCACTGTCCAAGGAGGACCTCGAAACTCTAACAAACTCAGTCTTGTCCCGGGACCTCTGCCAAGTGGACCAGTGCTCTGTCCCGCTCTGCCCCGCTCTGCACCACCCCAGGTCCCAGCCCCAGGGTGCCCTCTGCTCAGGACCTACAGAGAGGAGAAGTATTTTCCAAGGCCCTTGGTGGGCAGTGGGTCATCGGTGGACACTCAAGGTCAGCAGACACTCTACGAGTCCATGGAGCCCTTGGAATCACCCAAGGCAAGCACCCCAACTTATAGAGCAGGAATTTGAGGCTTCCTCTCATATAACTCCATGCACACTAAGGGAGATTTTTCCTATTTCCAGGTGACCACAACGGTGGGCACAGGGCCCCACAATCTGTCCTCTTGAGGCCACCCTGGGTATGGCCCCAGCCCAGGCAGACCCTGGGAACCTTGAGGACCCCTGCCCATCAGCCTGGCATGTCTCTCTCCCATGCGCTGGGGACAAGAGTAACTCTGTTTAGATGCTAATGCGCCCTGTGACACTGGACTCACACCACACCCAGGAAGTTCTCTGAGATGTCTCGCTGATGCTCGACTTTCCCTGTGGAAACAACGACCCACTGTAAGTTTCATTTTTCCTCCAGTATGACCCTCCACATTGCCACGTAAATCACAGGCTGTGACGCCTCTGCCGCCTGCACGCTCCTTCCTAGGCATAGATGAAACTCCCTGGTCTGGGGACCGTGACGCAGAGATCTCCTGGCTTGTGGCCACCCAGGACCTGGCTTCAGACTGTCAGCTTCCTGACAAGTCATGCTTTGCCCACACACAGGATTTGTTTGACATAGCCCTTGGCTTCTCTGCTCCTTCTGTGTCTGGGGTCACTTTGCACACAGGCCCTTTTGCTGGACACATGCTATGAGCCCAGCATGTGCTGGGAGACAGGATGCCCCACCCCAAGGTGAGGCTCCTCCACCCCCTCCTCATTCCCCTTGTCACCTCCCCAGTGTTCCATCGTCCTCTGACCCACAATTGGAAAGACAGTGTGTGCGTGCATGTGTGAGCATGTGTGAGTGCATATGTGTGTGTGGGCATTTGTGTGTGCACGTGTGTGGGGGCATGTGAGAGCACGTGTGTATGTGTAAGCATGTGTGTGTACATGCGGGGGGTATGTGTGAGCATGTGTGTGCATGCATGTGCACACCTGAGCATGCATGGGGGTGCCCAGAGGAAAGCTCCCTCATTCACACATCAAGCCCCATGGGATGCTGGCCCTGGCCTAGGAGGCCAGAACCTTCCCTTCTCCCTGGACCTTGATCACCTGGTGGGCCCCAGGCCAGTCCCTGCCTCTCTCCTGCCTCAGTTTCCCCGTTGTCGCAGGAGGGGTTGGGCACGGAACTCAGCATGGACTTGGCCAGATCCCTCCATCCTCTGAAACTGAGAGGATGAATTTTTGTGGTCCCAAGCCCCCAGTGTGCAGTGTTGTGGTGGCCCAGGACTCCCCACGGGGGCTTGTTCACTGTGCAGGTCTGATTTGGGGCAACAGATATTCTCCAAGGCTGACCCAGAGGTCACAAGAGTCTTCTTAGTCTTCTTCACCTGGGGATTGGCTGTTCATCTCCAGGTCTTTGAACTGTTGAATGGGCTTTTATTGAAGAAAAACTATCCAGTTACCTTGAGTAAAAAAGTCATTAGGACTGGGCACAGTGGCTCATAACTGCCATCCCAGCACTTTGGGAGGCTGAAGTGGGAGATTTGCCTGAGGCCAGGAGTTGGAGGCCAGCCTGGCAACATAGCAAGATTTTGTCTCTACAAAAAATTTAAACAATTAGCCAGACGTGGTGGTGCATGCCTTTAGTCCCAGCTATTCAGGTGACTGAGGTGGGAGGATCCCCTGATCCAGGAAGTCGAGGCTGTGGTGAGCTGTGATCATGTCACTGCACTCCAGCCTGGGTGATTCAAAAAGAGAAAGCCATCGGCCCAAATCGGTGGTGACCTTGGGTCTTTAAACCATGTCCATGGCCACCTAGGTGCCTGCCCCATGCTGGAATCTTCCAGGACTTGCAGACTCGGACCAGTGTGTGGACTCCATGAGAGCCTCCAACCACTTCCTGCACTGGACATGTACCAGTCCCTCCCCTGTCCGCTCACCTCCAACCACAACCTCAGGGGCCCAGCTAAGTGACCATTGCCATTTGAAGACATAATTACACAGGCCCTTTGGGGTAATCAGTCCTCATAGAAAGTCAAGGGTCCCGGAGCACAGGCCAGCTCTCCCCCACCTGCAGTTACCTTCTCTAACCAGCTGCAGTTACCTTCTCTAAACCACAGGGCAGGCTGTGCTCTGAGCTGGGATGATGTGAGGAGGTGTGTGTGTGTGTGTGTGTGTGTGTGTGTGTGTATTGTGCACGCCTGTGTGCGTGCAAAGACATGTGAATAAGTGGGTGTGCATACATGGGCATGTGTGTGCATGTGTGTGCATGAGGTATAAGGGTAGTGTGTGCATGTATGGGTTGCAAGAGTGCGTGCATATGTGCCTGCAGGTGTGCAAGTATTGCATGTGTGCAGGTGTGGACACACCTATGTGAATTTGCATGTGGGGTGTGTGTGTGGGTGTACTATGTGCCTATGTGTACACTTGTGTGTGTATGCACATGTGTGCGTGAATGGATGCAGGTATGTACACACCTGTGTGTATGTACATGTGGGAGGTATACACGTGTATGCAATGTGGGTGAATGCATGTGTGCACATGTGTGTGTGTACACTCCCGTCAGCAAACCATCTGTGGCTGTCCTACCCTCTGGAGCTGTTTTGGAGAATGAAGCTATTGAGACCTGTCCCAGCCCTGTGGAAAGAGCCATTTTCGTGGACCCTGGTGGCTCGGCTGCAAGAGGACACATGAGGATGCCGCCTGGCCTGGGGGTAGCCCAGGCCTTGAAAGTGGGAAGATTGGAGTGGCCCCGCCTCCTTCTCCCTTGCCCCTGCATGAGACGTTGCATCTATGGTGCAGAGAAGGCCCTGAGCTCCAGATGCTTGGGCCACACCTGCAGAAAGTGCTCGTCTCCATTGCCTGCTAGAGCCACCTACTTCTGGACATGACGCCACCAGCCCAGGGCCCTCGCCTCCCAATGGGAGGAGCTTCTTCTTCTGCCACACACCTAGATGGCCCAGTGGGAACAGGGTGTTCGAGACCATACCCTCCTCAGGAAACATGGCATATGAGCAAGTGAAGGCTGTGGGCCTCCTTGTGGTCTCCCTGCAACTCACCTGTGCTCGTCAGAGCCATCTGGGTTGGCCATCACAAAGCACTTCAGCCAGGAGGTAGAGGCCAGAAGTCCAAGGCCAGCAGGGTCTCGGATGAGTCCAGCGAAGTGAGGAGATGAGCTTATTAGGACTCACACACAAGGCACTCTTGGGGGCAGCAGAACAGCTCCAGAGACTTGCCTGTCACCCACCTCTACGCTGCTTTTTTTCTTGAGTCAGGGTCTCGGGTCTCACTCTGTTGCCCAGACTGGAGTGTGGTAGCATGATCATGGCTCATTGCAGCCTCGACCTCCTGGACTCAGGCGATCCTTCTTTCTCAGCTTCCAGAGTAGCTGGGACTGCAGGCATGCACCAACATGCCCAGCTATTTTTATTTTTTGGTAGAGACGAAGTCTCACTCTAACGCCCTGGCTGGTCTCAAATTCTTGGGCTCAAGCAATCCTTCCACCTCGACCTCCCAAAGTGCTGGTATTACAGGTGTGCATCAGCACACCCAGCTATTTTTTAAATTTAATTTTTATTTTTTAGTAGAGACAAGGTCTCACTATGTTGCCCAGGCTGATCTCAAACTTCTGGGCTTAATCAGTCGTCTCACATCTGCCTTCCAAAGTGCTGGGAGTGAGCCACTGCACTTGGGCAAAACTGCTTTTTTTTGAGTTGGAGTCTCACTTCGTCGCCCAGGCTGGAGTGCAGTGACATGCTTATGGCCCCCCAGTGTCGACCTGCTGGCAATCCTTCCACCTCAGCCTTCCAAGTGGCCAGAACTACAGGCATGCACTACCACACCCGGCTAATTTTTTATTTGTTGTAGAGATGAGGTCTCGCCAAGTTGCGCTGGCTGGTCTCGAACCTGTGGGCTCAGGCAATCCAGTTACCTCGGCCTCCCAAAATGCTGGGATTACAGGTTGAGCCACCAAGCCCTGCCCTAAACTGCTTTTAAGTTGCTTTTCTGACTGTTTTCTGTGTGTGATGAGACTGTTTTTCTTGGTGTGTCCTCAGACATGCTCTGGGATATTGGGTTCTCAGGGACACTTGCTTCTTGGCCAGGCACCGTGGCCTTGGCTTACCGCCCGACCTTCAGGATTTGAGCAGTAGCAGTAGATGTACTGCTCACCTGGTGGGAACCTGTCACCCTCCATCAGGGCATCGGCTCACTAATTGGAACGATCTGGTCTAAGGAATGAAGCCAAATTAACCCTAACTGAAAGACTGCTCTGTCCTACCCAGCAAAGCTTCAAAGAAAGTTCAAAAAAATCAAACTGTTTCCAAGTAATTTAATTGTATCTTAGAACAAATCTCAAAAGTATTTAAAGGAGTACCAAAAAAAAAACAAGCCAACACTAAAAGATCTAAAATTCAACCTGGCATCTGGGCACAGTGGCTTACCTGGCAGCTGGGCACAGTGGCTCATGTCTGCAATTCCAGTACTTTAGGAGACTGAGGTGGGATGATCACTTGAGCCCAGGAGTTTGAGACCAGCCTGGGCAACATAGAGAGAACTTGTCTCTACAAATAACAATACAAAAACAAAAAAAAGTAGTTGGGCCTGGTGATACACACCTGTAATCCCAGCTTCAGCCTGGGCAACAGAGTGAGACTACAATTTAAAAAAAAATTTTATATGTATATATAAATTCAACCTGGTGCTACACAAAGAACACTAGTCAGCAATGAAAAGGAATATACTATTGATGCACAAAGTGAACAGATGACCCTTAAAGTAATTATGCTGAGTGAAGATGCTAGATCTCCTGTAACATAGAGTGTGTGCAGTCTGATTTCATTTATATAAAACTCTAGAAAGTAGAACAGAAAGCTGGCCTGTGGTACCCTGGGTTGGGTTTGAGGTAGAATGACACAGAGGGGCTCTTTAGAATGTTCTAGGTAATGGAAATTTCCCCATCTCAAATTTGGCTCCATGGGCCAAAATTTATCAAACCACACACTTGCCGGGTCCCTGTGGCAGCTTTAAAGTAGGGTGCTAGCTGGGTATAGTGGCTCACACCTGCCATCCCAGAACTTTTGGGAGGTGAGGGGAATGCCTGAGCCCAGGGGTATGAGACCAGCCTGGGCGACATAGCGAGACCTTGTCTTTACAAATTTTTAAAAAAATAGTAAGGTGTGGTAGCATGCACCTGTGGTTCCAGCTACTTGGGAGGCTGAGGCAAAAGGATTGCCTGGGTCCAGGTGGTTGAGGCTGTGGTGAGCCGTGATCATGTCACTGCACTCCAGCTTGGGTGACAGAGTGAGACTCTGACTCAAAAAAAAAACAAAACAAAACAGACAGAGGCATGTGTCCTATGGAGTTGTGGATCTGGCTTTTAGCCACAAAAGTATTTAAAGGAGCACACACAAAAAAATCCAGTATTAAACAATCTAAAATTCAACCTGGTGCCATGCAAAGAACACTAGTCATCAATGAAAAGGAATAAATTATTGATATACAAAATAACATGGATGGGCTTCAAAGTAATTATGTTGAGCAAAGAAGCCAGGTTTTCTATAACAAGGAGAGTGTGCAGTATGATTCCATTTATATAAAACTCTAGAAAACAAAGACTGATCTATGAGAACAGAAGTGTATTAATTGAAGTCAAATACACAGGAAACTCACAATGTTTTTTAAGGAGCTGTATTGGCAAGAGCACTGGCTGAACCAGTTCAGAATGTAGAAAGGCCCCTGGACCCCTCTTTCTCCAGGCAGGAAACAGGTGAGAATGTTGCCCACCAGACACATTTTCCAACATCTTCAGAAGTGGCCAGAGTGAGACAGGAACTAGTGACAAGGAAGGATGTCTTGGAGGGCAGAGCCTCAAACCCAGAGAACTCCCACTAAGAGCCATGCCCAAGTCACAACCTCCAGGAGCCTCTCCTGGAAGAGGAGAGAGGAGGCCCAGCAACATTCTCCCGGGGGACTGTAGAATTGCCAAGGGCCAAAGCCACCATGCCCAGCTAAATTTTTTAGGGTTTTTGTAGAGACAGGATTTCACTATGTTGCCCAGGCTGATCTCAAACTCCTGGGCCCAAACGATCCTCTCACCTCAGCTTTCCAAATTGCTGGGATTACAGGTGTACACCACCACACCCAGCTAGAGAAGAGGATGTGCCCCTGCTCCCCAAGTCATAACAGAGTTGACTCAACGCCCACCGCCTTCACAAGGGCCACTTCCTCTGGGACGTTCTCCCTGACCCTCCCCCTGGATGGAATGAGTCAGATCTGCTACCATTAGACACGTGCTGTACCTGGACACACTCCTCGGGGTCTATAATGTCTGTCTGGCCAACATAGCTGCTGTTGGCCTCTCCTTAGACAGCGTTAGTTCTAGAGCTGCAATTGCCTATTTTACTCCTCGCTTTCCTCCAGTAGCTAGAACAATGCCCAGCACATGCTGATGCTAGCTGTGCTTGAAGGGTGAGCAGATAGCTTCCTGAGGAAGTGTAGGGTGTCAAGGGGCACTGGGCGGCTGTGTAAGAGAAGGCATGCAGCAAGCGTTACACTGGATCTGCCTGTGGTCTGTTTCACAGCAGATGACAAACAGTAGCATGCCTGCAGTGTGCTCAGAGGACACAGGGGAAGGGGTCTGGTCAGTGTGTGTCCTCCTACCTCCAAATCTCTATAATCATAAAGGATCCCCGCTTAGGTTAGGGCTGCTTGATTTTCACATCATCAGTGACCCAGGGTCACCGAACACCTCTCAACAAGCCCGTGAATGTAAAGATCTGTCATCTGGAACAACGCTCTCAGGGTCTGGGAGGACCACAAGTCGAAAGGGAAGAGCAGAGGTTGCAGGTTCTCAGGGCAGGATGGTGTGTGCACAGGAAGCTGTGGGAGAGGGAAATGGCCATTAGTGGGCTGGCCATCCTGAGGGGGCCACACGTGCCACAGACACACCCGCTAGGGTCACTCCCCAGTCTCATATGGGGTGATCCTGGGCACTGCAGAGAACCAGACCATCAGCCCCAGTTCTGCAGCGGCAGCCGTGGGGTCCCTGGCTGATGATGTCTCTTCTCACTGTCCGTGTGGGACCACCAGCCCAAGCCTCATCCTGGCGGCCTGGCTCAGGCACATTTGGAGGGCTTTGGGACTTAAAAACAGCTCACGAATTCTTTCCTCTCTGCTTCCCCCAGTGGTCAACTGTCTAAGCCTGGGACCACAGTTCACCATCTTTCGGAAGGACAACAGCTGCCTGGGTGAGTGCCAAGATGTCGCACGTGTCCATGAACTCCTTCAGGCTCTGGAAGCTCGATATGTTCTGTCTATCTGCAGGTGGAGTCAGAATCACAACCTCTGAGACTCCAGTTCCGGCCGATTCAGGTTCTGTACCCTGGCCCCGTCCCTACACTGCAGCCTCTAATGGTCCTCAGAGCTCGAGTGTAAAACCACCTGGGAGCTGGGGCCACTACAGATGGCAGTCACTCGAAAGCCCTCCCTGCTCACCTGAGCCCCTCCTGCCAGTCCCTTGGCCATCACATCCCAAACGTGCCCACCCCTCTACTGAGACCTCAGTACCACACCCCCACAGGGCCACTCCTTGCCCTGCACCCACAGGCTTGGTACCTGGAAGTGGGCCCAAGCCCCTTAACACCCACAGCACCCTCTGTCTGGACAGATCTTGCCTGCACCTCCATGCCTCCTCCTCATCCCTGTGGTGTCCAGCAGCCCTCCCCCACCCGGGCTTTGGAACCTGCCCCTTCCCATCCCAGTGCCTCTGCACCCCATGGACAGGCGCCCTACTCTGCGACCTCTCCCTGATGCCCCCCGTGATGTCCCCTATCCCTGCTTTGGGACCTCTGGGTCCTGCCCACTGTGATCTCCACTTCCGCTGCCCCTCTCCCCACTGCTCTGACCACCCACCCCCCATCACTCCCTCTGCCAGTGCCCAGTGGGTCCTCCCTTCCCTCCCTCTTCTCTCTGACTTCCCTTCCTCCCACCTTCTCTTACTCCCTCCTTCCTTCTGCCTTCCTTCCCCCTCCCTCTGCCTTTCCTCCTCCCTCCCCTTCCCTCCCTCTCTTCCTCCCTCCTCCCTGCAGCCCCCCCCACACCCACTCACCAAAGAGCAGCAAGCTTTTGTAGGTGTGGGCCGCCCGCCCCAGGCGGAGATAGACCAGGCCGGAGCTGTAGTCGGTGGCCAGCACATGGAAGGCCTTCACCCCTCTCACTGCGAGAGAAGCTCGGGCTGCTTGTGCCTAGACAGGGTGGCCCACGCTCCCCCACCCCCACTGGTGTCTGAGGCCTCAGGGGCCCAGCCCTGTCCTGGCATCCCTCCCAAGGGGCTGAGTGCCTGGCCTGAACCTCACCCCCAGGCACGGCTCCAGGACCAAGCCAACCTGGCCACCCGCCTGCCATGGGCTCCTGGGAGCCACAGGTGGTCAGACATGACTTGCCCAGCTCCCAGCAGCCGAGAAGTCCAGGAAGCATCCCGCCTTCCCACACCTTCCTCTCGGCCGCCTACGCACGCGTGTTCCTGAACACAGCCTTCTTCCGGTCCTTCTTTAGGATCACCTCCTGGGACTGGCAGCCATGCAACCTGGGGACAGTAGGGACTGCAGACTCCAGGCCAGATCCCCCTTCTCCCCTGGCCACCCAGCCCCCCAGGAAGACGTCTGGGGTCTGCCTCCACCTGAAGGCAAGATGGGTGATCCTGGTGGGACTTCCTGCCTGGACTCCCTTCCAGCACTGCTCCCTTCCCCCATCCTGGGAGGGGTGATGCCCACCCCACTCACCGGCTAAAGGCCATGATGATCTTGAGCTGGCCCCTGTGGGTCACCTTCACCACAGATGCCCCCAGCTTCCTCTTGTCTCTGGCTGGCAAGAATCCCCTGGCGTCAGTGGCTGTGGCCAGGATGTACCAGAACCCTGAAAACTGTGGAGGGCAGTGTTGGAAGGATAGGATCTGGAGCTATCACCTTGCAGCTGTCCCCCACCCAGAGGCTTCCCAGGGGAACCCATGGGAAAAGGGCCCTTCCCCAAGGCCCAGCCAATACCCAACCCCTGCCTCAGGCCCTGGAGGCTCCAGAGGGCCATGGACCTGCAGATACCCAGTAGGTCAGGGTCTGGGACAGCACAGGGCTGTGTATGGACTGGGTGGGGTGGGAGCTCCCGCCGACCCCAAGCCCTGGTTCCCTCCCATGTGGGCCTCCAGGGACCAGGGACCACTCGACCCTTCTCTTCTTGCCCCCTGGCTCTTCCTGCTGCAGACCTGACACCCTGGGCACTGTGGGACTTCAGGTGCTGTGCCCATGGTCCATCCTGCACCTTTCTGGAAACTTCTTGCTAGCCTTCTTACTCCAAAGCATGCCCTGCCTGTCTCTTCTCTCCTCTGCCCTCTGGGAATCTCCCAGCCTCCTGGGACTCTGGACCCATCCACCCTGTCCCCTCTTCAGGGCTCCCAGCCACCTTTGCTGCACACCTCAAGGGCCCCAGGCTAGGGGCTGTGGTGGGAGAGGCCAGGTGGACAGCCCTTGGGGCCCAGCAGACCCCGTGCCTTGACCTGCTGCCCTGTCCCTGGGGGGTCAGGAGCTTCTGCAGTAGCAAGTCCCAAGACAGTCCCAGCTCCCCGGCCCCAGGTGGCTCAAGGACCCATGGGTGCATGGCTTACCTTGTTCCAGTTGACAATTTGGGAGTCTTTGGCGTACCGCACCTGCACCTGGGACCCCACAGCCAGGACCAAAAGCAGCACCAGGACAGGCGGCCCCAGTCTCATCCTCACCCTCCTCCCTCAGCTGCCAAGGCCAAGCTGGACTCTGAGTTTAAGTCTCCCTGAGCCTGGAGCCAGCCTGAGGTGGGCGGGAGCCGGGGGAGGCAGGTGTGGCTCTGGGCTCTGACCCCACCCTGCTGGCTCAGATGCCGCCCCCGGGTTTCAGCACAGGCACATCGAACTGACTGGGCAGCCCCTGAAGATGGAGCCACAGAGAGGCTCTGAGACCCTCATATCCTCAGTATCCTGGCCTGTGGAGGGCAGTGTTGGAAGGATAGGATCTGGAGCTATCACCTTGCAGCTGTCCCCCACCCAGAGGCTTCCCAGGGGAACCCATGGGAAAAGGGCCCTTCCCCAAGGCCCAGCCAATGCCCAACCCCTGCCTCAGGCCCTGGAGGCTCCAGAGGTCACCACGTGTGCCCTGCAACGCACGACAATCCTGGGCCCCTAGCCCCATGCACAGCAGTGTGTTGCTGGGACTGCACTTCTTGGCAGACGTGCATGTGGGGGACTTCGAAGTGGCTGAGCAGGTGCCAGCAGGCAGGCAGGGGCTGGGTGTGTATGTTCTATGTGTATGTGCCCATGAGTGCTGTGCCCATAAATGTGTATACATGTCTGTAAGTTTATGCGCGTATATGCATACGCCCACAAGTGTGTGTGCATACCCATGAGTGTATGCCCATGCCCATGAATGTGCCCATGCTCATGAATTTGTGTTTGTTCATAGTTGTGTACACATGTGTGTGCATACCCATGAGTGTGTGCACATATCCATAAGTGTATGTGCCTGTGCATGTCTGTGTGTGTGCCCATAGGCTATGTGCACATGTGTGTGCATGCCCATGAATGTGTACCCATGGCCATGAATGTATGTTCCTGTGTGTGTGTATGCCCATGAATGTGTGCACATGCCCATGTGTGTGTGTGCCATATATGTATGCATTTGTGTGTGCATGCCCATGAGTGTGTGTGTGCCCATGAGTGTGTGTACATGTGTGCCCATATGGTATGTGTGCCCATGAGTGTATGCTCATGTCCATAATTGTGTGGGTGCCCATAGGTGTGTGCCCCTCTGTTCATATACCCTGAGTGTGTGCTTCTGTGTGCACATGTGAGTGGGTGCTCACATGTGCAGGCATGTGCGTGCTTAGCCTTGAAGACTGAGGTCCCCGTGTGCATCTCCCCTCACCCAGTGTGAGCACAGCCCCAACCCTGCACCTAGCCCAGCGGACCCCATGGTCTGTTTTCTCCGGGGACCTCGGGTAGCTCCCACACCCACTAGAAAACTGGAAGACCCGCAAGGTCAGGCCCAGAGAAGGTTGACCTGGAGGTCCACGGCCCCTCCCACCCTGCTGAGCTGGGACCAGTGTCTGCTGCTGCCCGCCTGTCCTGGGCACTCCGTGGATCCCATGGCGTCCCAGCTGTGATCTAGTGGACACTGGTGCCAGCTTCCTCAGGGCCGTGTCCCTGGGCCAGCCCCCACCTCTGAGCCGGGGCCTGAACTTGGGTGTCCTCGTAGCCAAAGGACTCTGGCGACGGCCTGGGTACAGCAAGTCTCCTTGGCCCGGAGTTGGCTGTGGTTCCATGGTTCTTAGTGATGCCCCGCCACATCCTCCTCTCCCTGTGCTAATTGGAGCCCTGAGGAAGGCAGGGCTCTGACTGCTCCTTTGCCAGTGGGCACAGGGTACGGCGAGAAAAATTGGACGGGTTTGCAGGTGGAATCATTTTATTCTGATCTGGAGCCGGAGACCTGGAGCCCCGGAGCCCCAGCAAGAAGGCAGCCTCCAGCCAGCCTCGTCAGAATGCTGCGGCACCGTCCCCTGCTTCACTGAAAACCAAGGAAGTGTGTGGGGACCCGGCTCGCCAGAGAGGCACCCACCCTCAGGCCCCCTCCCGGCAGCTGAGCCACCAGCCCCAGGGTTAGGTGCAGGGTCCTCCCCCCGTGGGCGTATGGGGCAGTTCCTTCTGCTGAGGAGCCCAGGGGTGTTGAGGGCAACTCACCTGAAGGATCTTTCGGGCGCATGTGACTACAGGGGAGGGAAGACCGGCTGTGAGGATACCTGGCCCCAGCACCTCCATGAGCCCTGCCAGCGATGGGACCAGCTCCCAAGCCCGACTTTGGGTGGGGGTGGCTGAAGACACCCTCAGCCCTGCTTGATCCCTAGCCAAACAGGTAGATCCTGGAAATCTGCCCCATATCGAGGTCACCTCACCACACCCTGTGGGCACCAGAACTGGCCCTAAGCTCCCCAGTGGCCACCCCTCTGGTCACTCACAGTCCTTCTGCAGCTGGGATTGCTCCTGAGGCACAAAGCCCAGGCCCCTGCTCCAGTTGGTGAAGACCTTCATGGCCTCCTGACTGGCTGTCTCCGTCCGACCTGTGGAGATGGGGAGACAGCTTCTGATAGCCGGTAAGGGAGCAGAGAAGCGGTCAGAGAGGGGATGGGGGGCAGGGAGAGTCTGAGAAGGAGACAAGAAAGGGGACAGGGAGAGACCAGAGAGGGAGTCAGGGAGGGGGTCAGGAAAGGGACCAGGGAGGGGGCAGGGAGGGGGACCGGGAGGGGACCAGGGTGGCCAGTGCAGCCAGTCCAAAGGTGGAGGGAGCTTAGCCCTGCACGGGCCCCCATGGCCACTCACTGTACAGCTCCACGGCGTTGAGGGACTCATCCCCGAAGTCCAGCTGGGTGAAAATGATGGCGTAGTCTTTGAAGTTGGTGCTTAGCACCCGGTACTCCAGCACGCCTATGGCTAGGGAACAGATGCCCCAGGGTGGGGTGGCTGCTGTGTTGTCTGGGGCCACCGAGCCAGTGTGGGCAGGGATGGAAGGGCTGACTTGGACCTCAGGTGACTCCCCCAGTACACCTGGAGCCCCCAGCTCTGTCCTCGTGCACCCATGGTGGGCAGGGTCCCAGGCTGGGCCTGCGAAGTTGGAGTTCACCAGGGCAAGACTCGAGTCCTTTGACCCCGGCCGCAGAGTCAGATCCTTGACTCTCCCAGGGAAGAGCTACTGGAATGGGAACTGCCAGCTCTGGCAGAGTCAGACACTTTCTCCCCACTCATGCTGGTCCTGCCAATAGGGGCCTGGAGGCAGTAGGGGCTGTGCAGCCTGGGGGAAACTGACAGGGCCCTGGCCATGGCAGGGGCATGCAGCCCGGTGGAGGCCAACAGGGACCTGGATACTGCAGCAGCCATGCAGCCCAGGAGAAACTGACACCTGGACACCTCAGGGCTTGCAGCCTGGGAGGCTCATGGCCAGCAAACTCACAGGGGTTCTCATACACCCATCCCGCATCTCTTTTCAGCAGCTCCACGATGCTCTGGTTGCAGCCCTGCTGTCTGTAAGGGAAACGCCTGTCACCAGTGCAGGCCCAGATCTTGGGAGCCACAGGGGAGACAAGAGCTGGGGCCATATGGGGCTGGCAGGCCAGTGGGGCTGCAGAGGGAATGCTGCTCCCCTTTCTGCCGGATACCCCTGTCACCCAGAAACCTGCCCTCAGCCTGTCTGATCCCATCTGGGAGGGTCCCCGAGAAGCGCAGATGACGCCCATTCACTTCCCAAGAGCCCCCTGATGCCACATCTACATGGAGGACATGGACATGGCTGAGAATGCAAAGGGAGGCTCAGTGGGCTGAAGGCTGCTCTGTAATTTGGGGTACAGCACCCACATCCCCCAAGCTATCAGCCCACAGCGTGAGCATACCCAGCAGGGCGTGGTGGTGTTTGGTAAAGTTCACACGGGGTGGTGGCGGGGGGTGGGGGGAGAAAACAGCAGCAAGAAGTAGGAAAGCCAGCCAGGCTGTAATCCCACCACTGTGGGAGGTCAAAGCAGAAGGATCACTTGAGCCCAGATGTTTGAGACCAGCCTGGGTAACATAGTAAGACTCTGTCTCTATAAAATATAAGAAAATTAGCCAGGTGTGGTGGCTCCTATAGTCCCAGCTACTAGGGAGGCTGAGGAAGCAGGATTGCCTGAGCCCAGGAGGTTGAGGCTGTGGTGAGCTGTGCTTGTGCCACTGCACTCCAGCCTGGGCCACAAAGTGAGACCCTAACTCAAAAAAATAATAATAATAAAAATAAAGAAAGAACTAGAAAAGCCACATGGAAGCTGCCACCTTACCCCTGACGCCCCTCTGGTGGGCGGCAGGGCCATCTCCTGCAGGCATGTTCAGGTACAGGAGGGAGGCACCACAGGGAGGACAGGAGAGGAAGCCTTTCTGTGGGCCTTGTGCCTGGCTCAGCGGACCAGGCCCTCGCTTTGGATCCTGCCCGCCAAGAGGCAAGTGCCTGCTATTCCTCCCACCAGGCCCTCCTCTGTGAAGGGATGTCAGCGCTAATGCCTACCCTGGCCTGACCCTTGAAGCCTGGTTCACCCCATCCCCCACCCTCCTTCTGGCCATGCATGTAGTCTGCTGTGGCTAACCAGCATGACACCACAAGGCGTTTGGCAAACAGCCTCAATGACGGCATTCATTCGGGGATTTATGTGTCGAAGGAATCAGAGGCTCTTAGGTCCTAACATACAACCCTACTTCAAACAGCAGACTCAGAAGGGGTCTGCACGAGAAGAGGCTTCCCTTCTCTGACCAGAGCCCACAGCCAGGGGCCGAGCACAGGAAACATCCAGCAGGGTGGTCAGAAGCTGCGTCCACAGCTGTGGTATTGTTTGTTTATTTGTTTGTTTGTTTTTGAGTCGGGTTCTCACTCTGTCACTCAGGCTGGTGTGCAGTGGCATGACCATGGCTCACCGCAGCCTTAACCTCCTGGGCTCAAGCAAAAATTCTTCTACCTCAGCCTCCTGAGTAGCTGAAACTACAGGCACATGCCACCATGCCCAGCTAAATTTTTTTTATTGTAGAGACTGGGGGAAGGGTGGGATCTCACTATGTTGTCCAGATTGGTCTCAAACTCCTGGACTGAAACAATCCTCCCACCTCGGTCACCCAAAGTGCTAGGATTATAGCTATGAGCCACCGCACCCAGCCCCACTTGCAGTGTTGAAGGTGTGAGTCCCACCCAGAGGCTATCCAGGCCCAGAGTGCAGGGACACAGACGTGGATGGCTAGACAGAGCCCAGCAGGAAAGGAAAGGCAGCCCAGATGGCGGCAGACTGCCCCTGGGGCCATATGTCCCCAATATGCACCCTCCACACGGCCCTGTGCCTGAGCCAGGTGGGACTCAGCCTGCAGAATCAGTGGCTGCAGACACACCCTCCAAGGAAGGCCTGACAGGAGGACTAGAGGGCACGGGGCACCCGTCTTCTCACCCGTGCCGAGACCACAGCATCTGTAGGTTGTTCTCCGGAGTGAAGGTCACCCTGACCCCCTGGATGGCCCTCTCTTCTCTCTGCAGTGCGTAACCGCTTTCATACGAGGCCACAGCAAGGATGTACCAGGGCCCAAGAAACTGCATGGCGAATGGAGGGTCAGAAAGAGGCCCACCGGCATTCTGACCCAGAGGGGGAGCTCCAGGGACTCCTGGTATAGACCCAGCTATCCCCTGCCACCCATGCTAGTCTGGGCTGGCCCCAGGCAGGGGGAACCCAGAAGCCATGTGACCTCAAAGAAGGGCATGGCCCCCAGGACAAGTCTGCTCCACCTGCAGGGGGGCCATTACCTGCTTAGGGTCCAACCTTTCCAGCCAGGCCACCTGGGCCCAGGGCACGCAGGCAAGAGTCAGAAGAGCAGTCAGCAGCAGCCCACCCATCCTCCCAGAGTCCACACGTTGCAGCATGCCACAGGGCCCAGGATGTGCAGTCCCTCCAGCCCTGGAAACCTGTTTATATGGCTCTAAACACTTGGATGTGGGTGGCATTGGCCACCAGGACTCCCAGCTGGCCTCTCTTCCTGCAAAGTCACCCAAGGCGGGGGCATTGTGCAGCAGTGGCCTCTGCGCCCAGCCCAGACCTACTGGAGAGCCGACAGAGGGACCTAGCATGTGAGGAACCTGATCTAAGTAAACCATGCTGTGCTGATCCCTGCTTCCATCCACCCAGAAGATTCCAGAATGGTCATCCTAGAACCAGTTGCACCATCTCCTCCATTTCCTGGGAATGTGACATTCTTCCTCACTGAGTCTGGCAAAGCAGGGACTCTGCTGTCCATCACCAGGTCTGGTGGGAAGCCAAGGGTAAATCTAAGGAGACATATGGCCTGGCCAAGAACAAGTGGTTCTTCCAGACACTGTGGTTATCACTTGTTCCAATCATTAAAAATATAAAAAGTCTTTTTCAAAAGGCGCCCACCCCCTCCTAGCCCACCCACCCCTGCTCTGTGGCCTGGCCTCCTGCCCACCACAGTTGGTACCCCCAGTCCTGTTCCTTCCGCCCTTGGGGCCCCCATCCTGCCATGCTACTTCCCACCTCTCCCCCAGATGGATGCTGGCCAGTCTCCAGGCTTCCCACGGCCTCCTGCCGGCTGGGCTTCCTGCCCTGGGGCCATCCCAGCCCCCTGTCAGGGAGCTGAGGACACAGGTGCTGGGCAGGGCCCATCTGAGTACCAAGACCCAGAGGGAGGAACTGGAAGGATCCCTTCCCCTCAAGACTGAGGTCACAGCCTTGTCCTGGGATCTCCCCTTCACACACTTACTCATCAGGGATGCAGGGAGAGAGCCTCTGTCAACCGCAAGATTTGGGCCACTTGTGGTCACCGACACAGGCAAAGCTCATGCTGTAGACCCTGTCCACCAGCCCCATTCTGAGGGCTTCCTGCAGACCTAACTGTGACCACTCAGGGTATTAAAGGCAGCAGAAACCCCAAACTGGGCCTGGGAGGATGGGCCAGGCCAAGCTGAGACAGAAGAGGACTCGGCCCCTCACAGACTTTGACTACCAGACTTGGCAGCCAAACTACAGCCAGAGCTGTCCTGCAGACCATAGTCTTGAAAACCCTGTTGAGATAAGCAGTGGAGGTCAAGTGTGGTGGCTCATGCCTGTAATCCCAGCACTTTGGGAGGCCGAGGCAAGAGGATCTCTTGATCTCAGGAGTTCAAGACGAGCCTGGATAACACAGAGAGACTCCCATCTAAAAAAAAAAAAAAGATAAGCAATGTTTCACCATCAACCTTGCTTGAGACGATAGCCTCCCCTGCCTGCCCTTCCACCTCACGCACAATGGACCAGAGAGTATCCGACTGTGACCCCTGCTTCATTATAATACTAGCATCCTCACACCAGGAGGGGTGATCTGTCATTTTTTGTACATGCAACATATGATGAAGTATGTGTCTACAATTGTCGTTGTGTATCAGAACCCCTTCCTGGTCATGCTAATATCCTTTTCCTTTGATGTTACCCCCTTCCCTTATCTAATAAAAGGCCCAGACCCTAACCCCCTTTCGAGAGTTAGCCAGAGATCTCTTCCTCCTGAACCTTGTACAAGACCCCAGTGAGGCCTTGCCTGGGAATTGGTTTGGCATCTTGTCCATTTCTATCACCTGAGAGTCTAGGAAACTCAGTTGGGGCTGATAGAGTTGGACTCAGAAAATTCCAGGGCTATAGGAAAGCTCCAGGCCCACGGATGCCTCCAGCAGTGAGTACAGAACCACGCATGCACGCAAGTGGCCCGACTACAGGAAATGTCACATCTGCCTACCTGTTAGGCCCTTATCAGACGCTCCTGCAGCTCTGTAGTCTGTCTATCCAGGATGCCTGTGGTTGAGAGTCGACCACCAAGGCAGGAAGCAGCTTAGAGATCCCCAGAGCATGTGCATAAGTAGCCAGGGTTGACCCAAGATAAATCTTCATTGTAATACTATTAGTAAAAAATTACCCTGACATCATGACAGTCCCCATGTGACCCTATAAATCCTGAAATTCCCCTGCCCAGTGTGAAGGAGGAGTAACAGAGACCCAGCCACAAGGTCACCCATTTCTAGGAAAAGCCCACCCCTAGACCCACCCCTCAGCACCCCTAAACATAAAAGTCATAGCTCAACAACAACTGAGGCAGAAGCATCAGGCTTGCCAGGCTGCTTCTGCTACTCCCCACTCTTGGGAATGGACTCCTCTGCTTATTAAAGCTACTCCCCTGCTTCTCCTGTGTCTGTTTGCAAAGTCACTCCAAATGTGAACACAAGAACCTGTGGTTGACCATCTCATGACGGGAGCAGTACCCCCTCCCCGAGTAACAGGGTCATCAAGGCACCGGCCAAAACAGCTGCAGGCAGGTGCCGTCCAGAGGCTGCGGAATGAAACCAAAGGGCAGCTGCCCGGACCTGCAGCCTCAGGAGGGAACACCAGCAACCTGCTGGGGTCCCGAAGGGCCACAGGAGGCTGGTTCTCAAAGTAGCCACAAAGCAACTGGGTGCTACTACCGGGGTGGGTCAGTGTGGAAAAAAAGACCACCAGACAAGACAGCAAAGATTGTACTCGCAGGAGTCACGGCAGCAGGCACCGGTCACCATTCCCGGTGCAGGGCAGACTACTAGGCAGGAAGAGGGCGCTCTAACTGTGCCGTGGTGCAATCTTGGTGGCTCTTCAGGGCGGAGCCTTCATGGGATTGGGGGCAGTGTTTGGCTTTCTCTGGCAGGTTCTAAATCAGAAGTAGTGGGTGTTACGGGGATTAGGGCAGCTGCCAGTGACTGACCACAGCCTGGCCATGTGGAACTGATTCCACAGGGGCTATCAATGGCCTCAGACAGCAGCCTGGCTTCTCTGGTGGGTCCTGACCGTGACAGCGTGGCTCCCAGGGCCAGATACCACTAGGTGCTGGTGTTTCTTTTGTTTTTTTTTGTAGTTGGAATCTCACTCTGTTGCCCAGGCTTGAGTGCAGTGGCACAATCACAACTCTTCAACCTGCTGGGCTCAGGTGACCCTCCTGCCTCAGTCTTCTGAGCAACTGGGACTATAGGTGCATGCCACCACACCTGGATAAATTTTTTTTTATTTTTGTAAAGACGATGCCTTACTATGTTGCCTAGGCTGGTCTTGAGCTCCTGGGTTCAAGTGAACCTCCCGCCTCTGCCTCCCAAAGTGCTGGGATTACAGGTATGAGTCACGGTGCCCGGCCTGGAGGTAGGGACCTCTCTGCACAGATGGTCTGGCTGTATTCCATTCCTCACCATGTCATTCTCCACTCTACTCTGCAGCTGGGCTCTCAAGCCTCACTGGGACCAGCCAACTGCCACCTCCTGGCCTCCATCTGCTGGCATCCCTGTGGATAGCCTCAGCAGCGCCTCCTCAATCTAACTGACTCCAGTGTACCCTTACCCCAACACTGTGTCCTCCTCCGAGACCCCCAGCCATCTGGCACCTCCTCCAGGGGTCTGGGGGGTCTTTCTGAGGTTCTGAGTTGCCACCATTCTAACCTCCTTTCTCACTCCCTCAGCGGGGGTGGGGGTGGGGGGGTGGAGAGAAGTGTTTCCACTACTGCTTCCCCCGTGATACCCCTCTTCACTCTTCCGGTTTCTTAGTGCTGTCCTTTAAAGAAAGCTTCCTACATTCATAGCACTGGAAGCATGTTTTAGGAATCTTATGAACCACCGAAACGGCCAACCCTGTCCCAGAAATGAGTAGACTAAAGTCTTTAGTTGATGTTTAGCTACTAGAAATAGAAACAAAATAAGAATTTAAAACACTTGGCAGATGAAAATGCCCCACAAAAAAGAATAAGGAGAAGAAAATTAGCCTGGGCAGCATAGTGAGACACCATCGCTACAAAAAATTAGCCAGGTGTGATGGCATGTGCCTGTAGTACTAGTTCTTTGGAAGACTGGGGCAGGAGGATTGCCTGAGCCCTGAAAGTCAAGGCTGCAGGGAGCCGTGATTGTGTCACTGCACTCCAGCCTGGGTGACAGAGCGAGATGCCAACTCAAACGAAAACAATAACCAACTACAACAACAACAGAACAAATTGAAACAATAACAAGATTCCAATTATCACTTCTCATATTGTCAGAAAGTGAAGAGTTTATCCTGCTGTCTGTGTTCACCAGCTGCTGTTGGACACAGATTGGAACAGACTTGGGGGAGGGGCGTAATATCTAACAAAACTACATACCCTTGACCTTTTGATCCAGTTATCTCACTTCTAGGAATTAATCCTAAAGAAACAACTGCAACAATACAAAAAAACACACATGCACAGGGTTACTGAGGCATTATTTATAATGGAAAACTATTGGAAACCACTTAAATGTCCACACATATAAAAGATTGATTAAATGAACGATTGTTCCTCCATAAGTGTCCCTTGCGGCTACTAAAAACAGTGAGGAAGACCTCTGTGAGCCCAGGGGGAGTGTGAGACAGGCTGTAGTATCAACAGGGGACAAAGTGGCAAAGGGTGTATAAAGTATGCAGCATTTTAAGTAAGAAAGAAAGGGAAATAAGAAAGTACATATGTGGCCAGGTGTGGTGGCTCAGTACTTTGGGAGGCCAAGGTGGGAGGAATGCTTGAACCCAGGAGTTTGAGGCCAACCAGGGCAGCATAGTGAGAACTTGTCTCTACAAAAATAAAAAAAATTAGCCAGGCATGCTGACACATGCCTGTAGTTCCAGCTACTCAGGAGACTGAGGTGGGAAGATGGCCTGAGCCCAGGAGGCTGAGGCTGCAGTAAGCCATGATTATGCTACTACACTCCTGTCTTGGAGTGAGAACCAGACTTAAAAAAAAATGGATTGAGACAGCAACTAAATGGAGGGGCAAGATCTTTGGTTTTAAATTCTGCAGAGAAAAGAGCCCATTTGGGCTGGTGCAGAACCCAAAGCTTACTGTGAAACAATCACAGATGGGTATAAATGATCCAGACATACAGGAGGTCATTTTGGAGGGAATAGCCAATCTGGATTGGTCAGAAGCCACTGTGAGATCTATCCCTGAGAGAAGGGACTTTCCAACTCCTTGTATAAATGTCAAGTGGAGCCCCCCAGATGAAGCACCTGATATGATGTGTACACAGGCCATGAGAGACTGGCTTTATGGCAACAGGGATATTCACTACTGAGTATGCGCTTACACGGGTCATGATCAACGCTGTGGTCAAGGGGGCCCCTTCTACATGGGCACCCAACTTGATATTACTCATACAGAACAAGAGAACAGTTCAAGAAGCCTTATTTAATGTTCTGTTTCAATAAAAAAAATTAGCCAGTCATGGTGACATGCATTTATAGTCCCAGATACTCCAAAGGACAATGATATTCAGGTCCTGCAGGACTCCCATGATCCTTAGGGCACACCGACCTCCTGTGATCCTTGGAACACATATATCTCCTCAGGGCACACTGACCTCCTATGATCCTTAAGACAGGTATTCCTCCTATAATTCTTAGGGTACATAGGCCTCCTATGATCACTAGGGTATGTAGACCTCCTATGATCCTTAGAGCATACAGACCTGCTGTGATCCTTAGAGCACATATACCTCCTGTATCCCTAGGGCATGTAGGCCTCCTGTGATCCTCAGGGCACACAGACCTCCTGTGATCCTCAGGGCACACAGACCTCCTGTGATCCTCAGGGCATGTAGACCTCCTGTGATCCTTAGGGCATACAGACCTGCTGTGATCCTTAGGGCTCATATACCTCCTGTATCCTTAGGGCACATATACCTCCTGTATCTCTAGGACACGTAGATCTCCTGTGATCTTTAGGGCACACAGACCTCCTGTGATCGTTAGGGCAGAGTGAGCCTGATCCTGCCCAAAACCAAGAGGGAACTCAGAAAGATTTTAGGACTAACTGGCTGTTGCTGGTTATGGATTGAATCTTATGCCCAAAGAACAAGAATTTTGTATCTGAGACTGTTAGAGGAGGAACCTAACCCCTTACAATGGTCTCCGGGGGAAAAACAAGCTATAGAGGATTTAAAGTGGGCCCTTATTGCAGCCCCTATTCTGGCTCTTCTTTCCCTAGACAAGCCATTTCACTTGTTTGCTGTGACGGATCAAGGCGTGGCCCTAGGGGTACTAACTCAAACTTGGGGCGATGAGAAGAAGCAGCCTGTTGCTTTTGTTTCTAAACTCCTTGACCCTGTCTCTTGAGGATGGCCAAAATGTGTCCAGGCATTGGCAGCCACTGCCCTGTTAGTAAAAGAAAGCAGGAAACTGACCTTTGGTGGGGGGGGGTCTTTTTTTTTTTTTTTTGAGTTGGAGTCTCACTCGGTCACTCAGACTGGAGTGCAGTGGCCGCTCTGGCCACCGCAGCCTCTACCTGCTGGGCTCCGGTGATCCTTCCACCTCAGCCTTCCAAGTAGCTGGAACTACAGGCGCGTGCTACCACAGCTGGCTAATTTTTGATTTATTGTAGAGATGAGGTCTACAAGTTGCCCAGGCGGGTCTCGAACCCGCAGGTTCAGGCAATTCACTCACCTCAGCCTCCCAAAGCGAGGGATTACAGGCTGAGCCACCGAGCCCAGCTAGGTGGGGAATCTTAATAGTCAGTACTCCTCACAAGGTCAGAACCATACTCAAACAAAAAGCAGGGAGATGGTTAACTGATTCCTGAATACTAAAATATGAGGCTATGCTACTAGGAAAGGATGACTTAATTTTAACCACAGATGCTTGTCTCAGCTAGTTTCTTATGGAAAGGTGATGCAAACCTGGAGACAATAGATCATAACTGCTTGGATATCATTGAATCACAAACCAAAGTTATATCAGACCTATGAGAGATCCCGCTACATGATGGGGCAAGGCTATTTACAGATGGGTCCTCCTGAAGGAAAGAGGCTTAATGAATATGCAGTTGTCTATGGGAATCAACAGTCTATATGTGAGAAGGGTCAACTGTCCCACAACTGGTCTGCACAAACCTGTGACTTGTATGTCCTCAATCAAGCCTTAGCATTCCTTGCAGAACAAGAGGGTACCATTTATACTAACTCCAAGTATGCCCTTGGGGTAGTACATGTCTTTGGGAAGATTTGGACAGATCAAGTTCTCATCGACTGCAAGGGAAAGGAGTTAGTACATAGGGAGCTCATCGAAGAGGTCCTGAAAAGCCTCCTGATCCCAACTGAAATAGCAGTACTACATGTGAATGGTCACCAGAAGGGGAGCACCTTGGAGGCTGTAGGAAACAGATTGGCAGACCGAGTCACAAAACAAGCTGCTCTAGAAGAAGTTAAACTCTTGGGTCTCATTCCTACCATCCCCGAAGTAATACTAAAGCCTTAATTCATTAAAGAGGAAGAAGGGGAACTAAAACAGGTCAGGAGCTATTTGGAATGGGGCGAACAATGCTTCCCCCAGGTGGGGGGAAATGACTAGCAAGCCTATAATGAGAGAATTAGTGATTATGTTACACTGAGGTCCTCAGCCCATGTGTGATGCCATATTAAAAACTTATGGATGCGTGGGCATCTATATCATTGCCAAGCAAGTATGTAAAGGCTGTATAACCTATGAGAGAATAAACAAAAAGGTAATTCAAAACCAAGCTGAGGGTGGAAGGTCCTCAGGACTGAGAACATTCCAAAACATTCAGGTAGATTTCACAGAAATGCCCCAAATAGGGAAATTAAGATACTTATTAGTGATAATGAATCATCTCTCAGGTTGGGTGGAGGCCTTCCCCCTTGTAACTGTGACTACAGGGTCTGTAATTGAAATAATTCTAGGACAAATTATTCCTCTATTCAGACTAGTTGAAAATGTAGACTCAGATAATGAAAGTCATTTTACATCCGTGGGTATTGAAGGGGGTAATGGAAGTGTACAGATTCAAGGGGATTACAACAACTCCTGGTGCTCTCCTTCCTCAGGGAAAGTTGAAAGGAGGAATCAGACCCTCAAAAGGGTTTATTACTAAATTAATAATGGAAACTAAATTACCCTAGGTGAAGTGCCTTCCAGCTGCACTTCTCAGAATCAGGACAGACCCATGAAAAGATGTGGGCTTGTCACTTTATGAATTACTGTATGTACTCCCATACCTGGGCAGAACTATAGACCTTCTCATTATGGAAACTAAGGTCCAATTTCTAAAGACATACTGGCCATATCTTCCACTTTATCATTCCTTAGGTTAAAAGGACTTCTTGCCCAGACCACACGTCTCGAGTTTGCTGTTCATCCCTTCCACTCTGGTGATTTCATCCTCATAAAGACCTAGAAGGAAGATAAACTCCAGCCAAGTTGGGAAGGTCCCTATCAAGTACTCCTGACTACTAAGTCTGCCGTGCAAAAGGCCGAAAATGGGTGGATTCACTATACATGAGTTAAGGGACCAGTAACTCAAAAAAGAGCCAAAGATCAATGGGAAGTATTTAGGTCTCCTAGAGAATCCTTAAGGGTCACTCTAAGGAAATTTCCATAAGAAACATGGACCGGGTTTAGATATGGTATTTAACATGGGTAGGACATATGATCATGAATGGGGTGGAAGGTAATGAGAACTGGCAGGGAACACATGGATACCCAATCAAGTTGGTAATGAATATAACAAAAACTCTAACACCCCAAACCATTCGGTTTGATGCTTGTGAAGTTCTACCCTGTGGGGATTGAGAAAATCAGAGAGAATTGTCACAGATGGAAAAATATCTTTGTCCAGAAACAGGCACGGGCTATAATAATGACAGTCCCAGCCTCAGCTGGGATGATGTCTGGTGGAACACCCAATAGAAAGGATGGACAGTGAAGTCCATTTGGTGAGTCACCCCAAATTGGAGACCTTTAAAAGATAAAATACATCTTTCTAAGGGTGCTCTACCATAAGTATGTCAGAACTTAGAATGTAACCCTATACTTTTAACTATTAACAACACAATTGCCCTGGATCAAAAGCCAAGGGTGGCATCTTGGAGATACAGATTAGGAGCAGATGTCACAGGAAAAAAAAAACAAAAACCCTAGGACAATTAGCCCTTAGGTTAGTTAATAATAACACATCAGATATACCTAAACCAACCCCAAGTCCTGGAGGACATGACAATCCTCCTAATAATGATCCCAAAAGGGAAACTATAGTTGAAGTCAAAGATTTAAGACTGACACTTGAAATTGAGACAGGATATGGTGATGTCAATGCCTGGGTAGAATGGGTTAAATTCTTTGTGCATGCACTCAACCAAAGCAAATGCTATGCTTGTGCTGCAGGGCAGCCACAGGTGCAGGTAGTTCCATTTCCACTTGGATGGGATGCAGACCCTGCAGGGATGAGTTGCATGATGGCTCTATACCAAGGCAAGGATGTATGGGGAAATGAAACCTGCAAGAGTTTGCCATTGCTCTTTCCCGCATTGCGGAGGTCAGACCTGAGGGCAATCCCCTCCTTCTCCGTAGGGACTATGAATTATTTCTCTTGCCTCTCAAGGCAGGAGAAAGAGTTCAATAAGCCTATAGGAGAACCTGTTGACCTGCACCCATATCCTAAATGTCACTGGTGAGTTGAGTCACAATTGCTCTAACCTACACATCCCATGAGTGGATGTTTGGTGGAAGGAGGGTCCTGCACATCCCATTGCCGTCCGCCTGGACAGGGACTTGGCACTAGTCCAACTGGCCATCCCATTTGCCTTGGCATCCCATCAAACCACGGAAAGTAACAGTGCCTGTCACCAAAACCTAAGGGCTCTAGAAGATCTTTTGACTCCAATGTGTACATAGATTCAATAGAGGAGTCCCCAGTGAATTTAAGGCCAGAAATCAAATAGCTATTGGATTTAAATCATCACTCTTCTGGTGGTCCACCATTAATAAGAACGTGGATTGGATCAATTATATATATTACCATCAGCAAAGGTTTATTAACTACACCAGGGATGTCCTCCAAAGGGTAACTAGTCAACAGGATGCCACCAGCCAGATGGCATGGGAAAACTGAATTGCATTAGTCATGATCCTGGCAGAGAAAGGAGGAGTTTGTATTGTTAGGAGGAAAATGCTGTGCTTTCTTCCCAGATAACACCACCCCTGATGGAACCATCACCAAAGCCTTATAAGGACTAACAACCGGAGCTAACAAATTAGCAGAAAATGCAGGTATTGATGATCCAGTCACCTACTGGTTAGAAGGATGATTTGGGAAATGGAAGGAATAGTAGACTAGGTCCTAACTTCTCTTATAATTATGGCAGGAATCTTTTTTTTTTTTTTTTTTTGAGTTGGAGTCTCACTCGGTTGCCCAGACTGGAGTGCAGTGGCCGCTCCCGGCCACTGCAGCCTCGCCTGCTGGGCTCCAGCGATCCTTCCACCTCAGCCTTCTGAATAGCCGGAATTACAGGCACACGTTACCACGCCCGGCTGATTTTTTGATTTGTTGTAGAGATGAGGTCTCGCTGCCCAGGCGGGTCTCAAACCCGCGGGCTCAGGCAGTCCACTCACCTCAGCCTCCCAAAGGCGCGGGATTACAGGCTGAGCCACCGATCCCGGCTTGGCAGGAATCTTAATGGCAGTGGGATGTTGTGTTATTCCCTGTGTCCGAGGCTTAACACAGAGACTCATAGAGACTGCAATTAACTAACAGATGCCCATGACGTACCCACCAAACAATCTAATGCTCACGGTAGTGATAGTATATTATGAAGAGGAAAGTCAACAAATGTTAGGCCAATTCAAAAAGAATCTAAGATGAAGATGGAACCAGAAATTCATAAATAAATAGAGGAGGAAATTTTTTTTTTTTTTTTTGAGTTGGAGTCTCACTCTGTCACCCAGACTGGAGTACAGTGGCCGCTCCCGGCCACCGCAGCCTCACCTGCTGGGCTCCGGCGATCCTTCCGCCTCAGCCTTCCGAGTAGCCGGAATTACAGGCACGCGCTACCATGCCCGGCTGATTTTTTAATTTATTGTAGAGATGAGGTCTCGCTGCCCAGGCAGGTCTCGAACCCGCAGGCTCAGGCAATCCACTCACCTCAGCCTCCCAAAGGCGCGGGATTATAGGCTGAGCCACCGAGCCCGGCTAAGGAGGAAATTTTAAAGAAACATTCGGATGGTTCATTTTCAAGGCCTGTCTACACAAGCTTGTGGGTGTAGCAATCTTCAGCCACCAGCTTTTGGCAGCTCCCAAACAATCAGGAGATGGAAATGGACCAATGAGAAGACAACATGCTATCCTTAAGAAAATAGAGACTTAAATAAGGAAGGGAACCAGGGATAACATTATACGGGGGGGAAATGGAACTTAGATGGTGTCCAGGAAAACTGTACACCCCATAGTACTCAGCCAATGAGGAGCCAGGGGAGGTATTTGCGCACTAGGGAATAAATTGCTTGCTGTAGCCACCCCAGGTGTGCCTGTCTACCAGACACCCAATTTTGCAATACTACCATTAAAGCCTTTCTTCTGCTGTACTCTGTGGGTCCATGTCTATCCTTTGATTTTGAACAGGTAAGTTTGTTTCTTACATTAGGGCACATAGACCTCCTATGATCCTTAGGACACACAGACCTCCTGTGATCCTTAGGGCACACAGACCTCCTGTGAGACTCCTCCATGGCTTCTGAAAGTTTGATCGCTGGGACTCTCACCTCCTACACACCTACACTACCCATAAAAGCCCTTAGTTATGTTCAAAAGCAGGTGGATGCTGATAGTTTGTCTCTTCTGCCCAGATGATTGGACCGAATTAAATAATCTCTTCTCTGCTCCTCAGTGCTGATGTGCACATGGTTCTCTTTCTGCACATCGGGTGCTGGAACCTCACTGTGAGATTCTGTAGCCATCAGACAGGGGCAGTGCAGTTTATGGCATGAGAGAGTGAGGCTCTATAGATGGTGTGGAGGCTGGTGAGGGAGACCAGATAAGTGGTCACATCAGAAAGCTTTGGACACCTGTCTGGGATTTGAGTCCTGGCAACAGGGAGCCATGGGAGGATATAGGCAGGAGCAGATGTGGTCTCCATTCATTTGAGAGACCTGTTGAGATGGCAGCAGGAGACTGTCCTTGTTTCTTCTCCCAGGGTTGAGGCCTGGGTCACATCCAGCTCTTGGGAGCAGGATGGAGCAGGATGGGAGCAGAGTGAAGAAGATACTGTGAGCCTGTATGCCCAGGGTCATCTAGCTGCTAGGTTCTGAATGGGACAGGGATAGGTGGGACACTAGGATGGGGGGCAGTGGCTGCTGGTCTGCATGTGAGCCATGTTTGTAGAGTCATTCCAGAAAAAGCCCTGTAGTGGCTATACCTGGGGCAAGGGGTCTCCCACAGCTGTCACCTCTCAGTCCCCCAAGGAAGACATGGGGGCAGTAGTTTACTTGGGGCAGGTGTGAGCAGCTCCTAGGGCAGGGGTCTGGGGAAGCCTGGTGGGTGGAGGTCTGAGCACTCAGGATGGGGGAAGCAGAGGCTGTCCTCACTGTAGCTGAGGGGAGAGGACAGGCAAAGCCAATAAGTCTCAGGAACTCAACCACGTCAGCACAGTCTTTGACTCTGGTCAAAGCCCTTGTACTGGGCTGGCACCAGCCTGGGAATAACTTCTTTTACTCCTGACTGCAGCCGAGAACTGGCCATGCCCACTCACCCCCTAAACCCACCCCATTCTCACAGACCGTGCCTGCTGCTGGAGTGTGACAGGGATATCACCACCAGGACCCCGGTGGTCATGGTATCCACAGAAATGCCCCACCCAATCTTGGGGCTCCCAGGGACAAGTCAGGACACCCCAGCATGGCAGAAACCCCCCCAGACCTGATGCTGGGAATCCCAAACAGTGAGGTTCCTGGGGAAATGCACGCCAGGGCTGCCTCCCACCTCAGCCTGCTTGCTGGGCTCAGCTAGGGACATGTGGTCAGGCTCAGGCGCCAGAGTGAACACAAGGACCTTGGATGATGTGGACTCCCTCTGTGACAGGAGGGGGTGTGTCAAGCAGTCACTGGGGACTGACATCTCCCAAGTCTCACCTTTGCGTACCCCCTGCCACCTGTACCCCTTGGTCTCCCAGGAAGACATGGGACAGTGGTCTGGCAGTGAGGTTTATTTGGAGCAGGTGCAAGTGGCCCCTTGGTAAGCCCAGGAGAGGTGGGCGGGGGCTCCAGCATCCCGCCTCTAAATCAGCTCCTGAGACACAGAGGACAGGGCTAAGCACCCTGTGTGGCCTCCAGGGACCCTTGAGACGGTGGGGAGGTCACATAGAGGGACCAGGGTCCTGCTGCCTGGCTTTAGCAAAGCCCCTGGCTCCCTGGGCCTCAGTGTCTCTATCTGTAAAATGGGGCCACTGTCCCAACCTCTAAGACAAAGCGAGGCCATGGAGGTGACAAGCAGGATAAGGAGGACACAGGAGCCCTAAGATGGTGCCTATGGTCCACACCCACCCTTGACATCACCTGAAGGGCAGAGCCAGCGGCAGCCCCATGACCATGCAGGGAGGAGGGAGAACATCAGCACCCAGGGGCTGCTCCCTCCCCTTCCCCCTTCCCTACCCTCACCTGTGGGGACCCAGATCAGTATCCCCTCAACCTCCCCTGCCCAGGGCTCTGCCCAGGGTTCACCCCACCCCAGGAGCCCAGCCCATTGTCTCCCCCACCCCCAACCCCCACCCATGAGGACCCCAACCTAGCATCCCCCCCAACCCCACCTGCAGGGCCCCAACCCAGCCACTGTGGCCAGAAGACAGCTTTGTCCTGTCTCTCAGCCTTCCTGGGTCCCGCCTGGCAGCCTGGGGACACCACCCTGAAGGCTCCCGATCCTTGCAAACTAAGAAAGATACACGTCTCTGGAGTCAAAATCATCAGCGTGTGTGGGCATTCTGTTTATGGGGAGGAGACAGCCCCTCCCAGGGCTGGCACTGGGGACTAGGCCTCTTGTCAGGGTGGGGACTGGGCAGGGAGTGGGGCTTCCAGGATGGCTCACCTCCTTCAGGAGCTGGGTGCACCCCTCTGCAAGACAAGATAGAGTGAGGAGACGCAGGACCCACTTGCAGGGACCCAGCCTAGGGTTTCTCCCACCCCCACCCCCACCCCCACCCACAGGGACCCCAGCCCAGTGTCTTCCCTACCCTCACCTGTGGGGACCCAGATCAGTATCCTCTCAACCTCCCCTGCCCAGGGCTCTGCCCAGGGTTCACCCCACCCCAGGAGCCCAGCCCATTGTCTCCCCCACCCCCAACCCCCACCCATGAGGACCCCAACCTAGCATCCCCCCAACCCCACCTGTAGGGCCCCAACCCAGCCACTGTGGCCAGAAGAGAAGCTGGCCCAAGGAGGATAACTGAGAGCAGCTGAACGCATTACCTGCCCCCCCACAGACCCCAGAGCCCCTCCAGGCTCAGCTGTCAACATGTGTGATGGAAAGGACCCCTCCCCAAGGTGCCCAGAGCTGCCCCAGACTCAGGAATGGGGAATGGAGGGGGCGGACTCACAGGCTGCAACAAGTTCACACAGGTCACTGTGGACAAAAGCAAAGCGATAAGACTCAGGCAGGGACTGGGCCAGCCAGCTCTGCACCCATCTCTGGGAGACCCCCATGCCAGGAACTACTTACTGTCATGCTCAAGCAGGTGTGTTTCCGCCTCAGTGAACCCGCGCTGCTGGGCCACCTCCCGGAACCTCTTCAGGGGGACGTCATTGTGATTCGGGTCCCGGCCTGTGGGAGGATGTGGGGGCTGGGCTGGCTGGGACAGGGGACTCACCCCATCCTCCAGGCTGTCCTGTCCCCCTCAGATCTGGGCCCCCCCCAGGGCAGCCCTGGCTTACTGTAGAGCTTCAAGAACTTCAGGTCCACATCCCCTCTGTGGATAGAGACGTCCAGGATGGCAAAGGTCTTGTAGTCCGTGTCCACCACGAGAACCTCTTTGCTCCCTGCGAGATGAGCCAATGTGATGTCCTGGCCCCCCCGGCAAGGGCTCCCCACTCAGAGCCCTCCCCACCTGGTGCACATACGTGCATACATGTGCCCACATGTGCACTCACAGGCATACACCCATACCGGTTGGAGGGGGCCTGCGGGTTCCCTGAGGGTGATGGGCAGTCCCCCCCGACCAGGACAGACATCTGAACAGGCATCTTCTAAGGTTTCAAAGATGAGGCAGCCATTGGGTTCAGGTATGGATGGCCTGGCATCAGCATTGCACCGAGGACTGGGTGTCTGGGCAGCGCCCCACGGGGTCAGGTCCTCTCAGGCAGGGACAACCCCCCTCAGGGTGGCAGTAACCATCCCAGAGTGGGACCCTGGGCAGTGGGGATTCCATGTCCCCACCCGACCTGGAGTCAGCATGCTCACCGCCTGCCCTCAGGAGCTTGAACTTGCCAGGGGCTTCTTCCTTTGAGGAGCCGTCTATCTCCTTCACACAGCGGCCATCCCTGGAAAGACAAGGAGTCTCCACCACCCGCTGCCCTCGCATCTGTCAATCTGGACAGCCCAGAGAACGGCCTGGGGTCCGGGGGCTGCAGGGGGCCTCCAGAGGGTAAGCCCTTGACCCCAGACAGCAGGACTCCTGCCCAGGCAGGGTGTCCACCCTTGAGGGTGGGCCAAGGGGAAGGGATGACAGTCCCACTCAGCTCTTAGGGTGCAGGGACATGAACCGCCACATGCATGGCCACACAAACATCCACACGCACAACCACATGTTTATCCACACCCCCCCCACGGTCACATGCATAGCCACATACATGGCCATATGCTTATCCATGCATTCACACATGCACGGTCACACGTATAGCCACACACATGTGCACACAAGAACAGCCACATACATGTCCACACACTTGGCCACATCCACGTCCACATGCACATACACACACATGGCCACACCTGACAACGCATGGCCTCACACACTTCCTGGTACCAGGCCTTACATGTACCAGGCCTCTGGGTGGCCTGTCTCTGCCCTGAGGGTCTTACCTGCAGAGAGGGTCTATCACCTCCCCGGCCTTACGGATGAGAAAATGGACCTCAGCAAGGCCCTGGTGACTGCCGGGCTCAGAGCCCCACACACAGGGCAGGAGTTCAGGCACTGGTGGCTGAGCCCCGCCCATCACTGTCCCTAGGTCATAGGTCACCTGGGACCTGCTTTAGGAGACTATGACGGGTGTCCCAGGGGGACAAGTTCGAGTCCTGCTCTGGGGCTTTTTTTTTTGAGTCGGGGTCTCCCTTTGTCTCCCAGGCTGGAGTGCATTGACACGATCATGGCTCAACACAGCTGCGAACGCCTGGGCTCAGGTGATCCTTTTACCTCAGCCTCCTGAGTAGCTGGGACTACAGGCAGACAGCTCATTTTTTGATTTTTGTAGAGACAAAGTCTGGCTATGTTGCCCAGGCTGTTCTCCAACTCCTGGACTCGAGTGACCCTCCTGCCTCGGCCTCCCAAAGTGCTGGAATGACAGGAGTGAGCCACTGTGCCCAGCCTGGGAGCCTCTTGTTTGGAAAGGGTCTTGCTGCCAACATCACACTGACCGGGCAGACACAGGGGTGGAAAAACACCCCTCAGGAGAGCAGTGCCCGCCCCTCCCCCCTTGCCCCCTTCCTTCCCTCCCCTCTCCCTCCCCCCCTTTCCCTGCCACGCAGTACTGAGCCCACAGGCCAGGCCCACTCACTGGTCATACACGGCGGTCAGGGTCAGGTGGTCCTCTCCCAGCTCGACCACCACAGCCCCCATCTTCCCCACCCTGGTGCCCTCCAGTTGCATCTTGGAAGCGAAGGCGAGCTGGTACCAGACTCCTGAAAACTGGGGGACAGGGACGGGGAGGGAGCTGCCCAACTGCACCGCGTCCAGGATTGGGGCCTTGGGGGACTCTTGGGACATCCTCCCCCCACTGGAGGGGGCACAGCAGTCTAGAAAGTCCCAGGATGGACGGCACCTCTGCCATGCTGCCGGTGAAGTCCTTCAGGGCCTCCTAGGTGTGTGTGGGTTCAGCCCATCCCCCACCACCCAGATTTCTGCTCGGGGGTCCTATGCTACCTTGGAAAGGTCAAAGTTCTTCAGCACAGCAACCTGCGCACCCACAGTCAGCCCTATACACAGCCCCAGCAGGGTGACCAGCACTCGGGCCTCCATCCCCGGGGCGGGCAGGTGTCAGAGACCTGCTGGCTCTGAGCCCCTGGACCTGACTTTATATTCCTCCCCAGGGGCACTTGGGAGAGGACAGTGTGGCCTCATTCAGTGGGTTGGCAGCACGTCCTAGACCCTCTGGTGGCTCACGCGCCCGCCAGCTGGCCAGGGTCACAGGAACCACACCCAGGGGCAGCAAGTCTTGTTGCTGGATGTCCACTAACCTATTCATTCATCCATTCAGCAGTCATACCAGGTATTACTGCAAACCAAAAATAAAACTCTGAGCCCCCCGACCACCTAAACAGGCCCCCTCTGAGCCAAGGGAAACCTGAAAAATAAACTCCAGGCCATCATGGGAAAGGAGGTTGAACATTGCTCCTTGTATCCTCTCCCTTGTGGAGTATAAGCACAGCTGACCAGCATCAATGTTAAAATTAAGATCATAAGACTGACAGATGGGCTGTGGTCATAAGACCCCAAATACCAGTCTAACTCTGGTACAGTAACATCTGGCAGATAGCAGGCACTAAAGGAAATCCAAATATTTTACCTCCAAAATATGTTTTTTGGAAATAATTGGGAGTGACCCTGCAAAGCCATATCTCTTGGAGGAAATTTGCATCTGTAGAGAACCTCCTTCTCTTTCTAGGTCTTTCCCAGATCTAGGAGAGATTCAGCTAAGAGTCTGACACCTTTTAAGGTCCAAAAAGAGATATTTAACACCTGTTCTCACTGGGTATGGTGGTTCACGCCTGTAATACCAGCAGTTTGGGAGGCCGAGACAGGAGGATTCCCTGAGCCCAGGAGTTCAAGATCAGCCTGGGCAACATGGTGAGGACGCTACAATAAATCAAAAAAATCAGCTAGGCATGGTGGTGCATGCCTGTAGTTCCAGCTACTTGGGAGGCTGAGGTGGAAGGATTACCTGAACTCAGCAGGTCAAGGCTGCGGTAGCCATGAATGGGCCACTGCACTCCAGCCTGGGTGACAGAGTGAGACTCTGACTAAAAAACAGACAAAAATGTGTTCTCTCTGAAACCTGATACTTAGAGGTTTCAGCTATGTGACAAGAACCTTGGCTTCCACAACCCCCTTGTCTTAACTCAAGAATTTTTCTACTGATTTAGAATTCTATAGACAGAGCTAAACTCTTTCAATGAAATGATCATCAGAAACTCTGAATCCACCTATGAGTATGACCTGTAAGTCTCCCTCTTGACTATGCCCTGCCTCTTGGGCCCAACCCAAATGTACATAAGCTTCAAATGTCTTGATTTTTGTCTTTGCCTGTAACTTCTGTCTTCCTAAAATGCACATAACCAAGCTGTCACCCAACTTTGGCACATGCTCACATGTTCTCAGGACCTCTTGAGACTGTACCCTGGGCCACGGTCACTCACACTGGCTTAGAAATAACTTCTTTAAACCTTTTACAGAATTAAAAAAAATTTTTTTTGTTTTGTTTTCGAATAAGGATCTTACACTGTTACTCAGTGGCACAATCATGGCTTACCACAGCCTTGACCTCCTGGACTCAAGTAATCCTCCCACCTCAGTCTCCCGAGTAGCTAGGACAACAGGTGGGTGGCTAATTTTTTTTTTTTTTTTTTTTAGGAAACGGGGTCTTGCTATGTTGCCCAGGCTGGTCTTGAATTCCTGGACTGCGATTACGGGCATGAGACACTACGCCCAGCATAGTGTTTGTTTTTTCATCAACACTATCCAGCCAGGCATGGGTGGATGGCACAGGCCCAGGTAAAGATGACCCAGGACTTACAGAGGACCCTGGTCAAGCCTCAGACACAGGCACAGTGACCTGATGGCCTGCAAGGGGCACAGGATTCACCAACTGGGGAGGGCGGCATAGGTGTCAGGGCCCTGGGACAGCAGGGACAGGACCCAGGGTGACCGTGCCCATGCATGGCTGAGTCTGTGTCTGAGGGCAGCAAGGAGTGAGTCAGAGTGTCCTGTCCCCTCCGGCCCACAGCTGACCTGCTGAGTCCTTTGAGGAAACCACAATGGGCAGCAAATGTCCAGACAAGCATTGTCTGCCATGCTGGACCCCCAGTGAGGACGGCGGGGATGGCACAGTGTCTAAGGGGTCAAAAAAATGACCTGGAGACAGCGAGCAAGACACAGGGTCCACTGGAGACTCGCACACAGGGCATCCAGGGGCAGCGGCTAAACAGAAATGAAACTGCATCCATGTGTGGCAAGCATGCTGCTATACGATTATGTTCTCAGGGCAGCCTCCATGGCAGCCTACACGCAACTGAGAACCGAGGGCTCCGGTCCCCTGCACATCCAGCATCCCAAGGAGCAGGATGGGGTCCAGATGTTCTTCACGGGTCTGGCATAAGTACCCGGGCTGGCCCTTTCCGAAGTCCATAACTTGGAACACTGGACACACATTCTCAAGGAACACAGGGTCACTCTCTCAAGACGCTTGAGTTGTTGCACCTGGCAGGTATGCCCACTCCACAGCATCCCACTGCCTCTGGGTCTCTCCTGACCCAGCACTGGTCCAGCTCACGGGGAGAATCAGGCCCAGGGGTGAGACATCAACTGGGTTCACCCAGCAAGGGCCATAGCCCCAGGTCAGATGCCCCCACCCATCCCAGTGATAGTCCAGGGCAAAGCATAAGACCCTGAGAAGGGGTTTCCCAGCACACGTAGGGAGGGTTTGTACTGTGAAGAGGGGTGCAGGAAAGGAGGAAGGGAGAGAGAGGAAGAAAGACAGAGAGAGAGGAAGAGAGACAGAAGGGGGAAGAGAAGAGAGAGAAAGAAAGAGACAGAGAGAGGGAGAAAGATAGAGAAAGAGATAGAGGGAGAGAGACACAGAGAGAAAGAAAGACAGAGAGAGAGAGAGGAGAAAGAGATAAAAAGAGAGAGGGAGAGAGACACAGAGAGAAAGACAGAGACAGAGAGGGAGAAAGACGGGGGGAGAGAGGGAGAGAGACAGAAAGAGAGAGAGAGAGAGAGGGAGAAAGACAGAGATGGGGGAGAAAGAGACACAGAGGGAAAGACAGAGACAGAAAGAGAGAGGGAGAAAGAGATAGAGAGGGAGAGAGGGAGACAGGCAGAGAGAGAATGACAGAGAGGGGGCAGAAAGACAGAGACAGAGAAACAGACAGAAGACAGAGAGGGAGAGGGAGCACAGAGACAGGGAGAGAAAGAGAGGGAGAAACAGAGGGAGATAGAGTGAGAGAGAAAGGGGACAGAGAGAGGGAGAGAGGGAGGTAGAGAGACGGGGAGGGAGGGAGGTGAGGAGGGAGAGACAGAGAGAGAGGGAGACAGGGAGGTATGGTGCAAAGAGGAAGGGACAGAGGGGTTGGGAGGGGAGGGTGGAGGGAGAGACACACAGAGAAACTCAGAGAAAGAGACAGAGACAGAAAGAGGGCCAGGGAGGGAGAGACACCGAGAGGGAAGTGGGGGGCCCTGTTGAGGGGGCAGGGTCACCCATAGGCTCAGAGCTCCACAGATGCACTTGTGGTGGGGAAATCTCCCTTTTCCTGCAGACCCAGGAGAGGGGCAGTGGCCTCCTTTCCCTCCTGGGGCCCTAGAGGCAGGCTGGCCTCATTCCTTCTTGGGACTCTTCCCTCCACAAGCTGTGCCACCCTCATCTGTCCTGAAGGGAGCGGGCTCATCTCAGACCTTGTGCTTGTCCGGGGCTCCCAGAGGGACACTACCGCAAGCGCAGGCACTGGGACACCCCTACCTCTGTGGGGGCATGTGCCCGGTGCCAAACCTGGGGTAGACCCTGGCCCTTGTGAGGGGCTGCACTTGGGAAGGAAAAGGAGTCTTCTGCACTTTTTGAGCCAGGGACATTCTACATGGCATCCAGTAAATCTTGTCGGGTCCTGTCCAACCCCTGCAGCACACAGTCCCCAGGACCCTGGCCCAGCCTGGTCTGGCCTTCACAGTCATCTGGGCATCTCCAGACCCCAGGAGGCACCGGGCAGCAGCACCAGGGCAGGTGGGCCTGCGTATGGACCCCAGTTGTGTCCTCTTTAAGCTTCAGTTTGCCCATCTGCCTGATGGGCACAGGAGGGTGAAACTGAGGCGTGAATGAGGTGAGGAGGTGGGAGCGGCCCCAGCAGCAGGAGGTGGCCTTGCACTGGGCTGGATCCCAACACCTGCACTGCCGGCCACCAGCCCACCCGGTCCAAACACCCCCTCACGTGCAGGAACCAGAGGTGTGTTCCATCACTACCCTGTTGTGGGCCTCCCTTCTTGGCAACCGTGCTGCCCTCCTCCAGGCTTGCCCCTGCCTGGCTCCCCCACACCCCTGCAACAGGGACAGGCCCTGTCCCCTGGGGCCATCTTCAGCTCCAGGAGCAGAGTGAGGAAGGTGCTGTTGGGGCCAGCCATGGGCTCTGGACAGGATCGGACTGCGGATGAGAGGCGGGACTGCCCCCTGCGTGTGAGTTGCCAACCTGTGACAGATGCATTCCCACCACCTGTCCCCCCTTGGCCCCCCAGGAAGACACAGGGCAGTGGTCTGGTAGCCAGGTTTATTTGGAGGCACAGGCGGCCCCTCAGGCAGGCCCAGGAGAGGTGGGCAGGTAGTCCAGCATCCAGCTTCTAAATCAGCTCCTGCGACACAGAGAACAGGGCTCAGCGCCCTGTGTGGCCTTCAGGGACCCCTGGGGCAGTGGGGAGGCAACGTGATGGGGCTGAGGTCCTGCTGCCTGGCTTTGGGAAAGACCCTGGCTCCCTGGACCTGTTTTCCTATTTGCAAAATGGGGCCACAGTCCCAACCTCTAAGACAAAGCTAGGCCATGGAGGTGATGGATTGGACAGAGCCAGTGGCAGCCTGTGGCCCTGCAGGGATGGAGGATGTCAGGAACCAGGAGAGGCCCCTTCCCCTCCCCTGCCTGGCTCTGTCCCATCCCCCAGTCCTCAGTCTCCCCAGGTCCCCCCTGGCAGCCTGGGGACACAACCCTGGAGGCTCCTGCTCTTTGCAAACCAGGAAACAGAGGCATCTCTGGAATTGCGGTCAGCTTGTGTGGGCATCCTGTTTATGGGGAGGGGACAGCCCACCCCAGGGCGGACATCAGGGATGGGGTTTTTGTGAGCATGGGGACCGGGCAGGGGCCGGGGCTTCTAAGCAGGCTCACCTCCTTGAGGAGCTGGGCGCAACCCCCTGCGGGATGGGACAGTGTGAGGAGGCACAGAACCCACCTGCTGGACCCAGCCCGGGGTCCTCCCACTTCCCACTCATGGGGACCCAGCCCCGCATCATCCCCACCCTTCCCCCCAACAGGGTCCAGCCCAGGGCTCCTCCCCACCCCCACCCATGAGGGTCCAGCCCAGGATTCCCCTCGACCCCCACCTGCAGGCCTCAAGCCCAGCATTCCCCGTACCCCACCACAGGGTCCCTCCACCTTGAGGCCCTGGTCTCACCCTGCCGGGCCACCAGATAGAGGCCAGTGTCTGCCGTCAGCTTTCGGAACTTCCAGAAGCCCAGCTGGTTATCGTCCTCAAGGCTCCGAGCTGGGGGCACAGTGGGGCTGGGCAGGCAGGCCCTAGAGGGCAGGGCTCCCCCAGGCCCTCCTCCTCTGGCTTAGGCTGAGCTTACTGAAGTATTTGAGCACGTGGAAGTCCTTGCCCTGCCACAGCAGAGACACCCGCAGGATGGCGTAGCCCTTGTAGTCAGTGTCCAGCACATGGATCTCCCTGTGGCCTTCAGGGCCGACCATGGGGCCGAGGGAGACTTTCTGAGGACCCAGGCACCCCGAGGGGCAGACCTCGGAGGCCTGGGTCTGCAAGTCCAGTGCCCAGACCCTCCCATGCTGCCCGGGACGCTAGAGCAGCCCTTGAAGGACAACACAAAGCGTTGGAAGGAGAATGAGAGGGTCTGGGGCATGAGACATGCAGGGTTCAGCATTGGGAACGGCATGGGGAGCATTGCAGGTAGTCACACAGCAAACGGCATGCGGAACAATGAGAAACAAGCATGGGGGACAGCAAGGCCTAGTGTAGCTGGTGTGTGTGGCCATGGGCTGTAACTGCAGCGACAGGGCAACAGCACTTACCAGGAAAAGCAAATTTCCCTGAAATGTCTGTCTCTGAGCCCACTATATTTTCAGTCTCACAGCTTCTTGAGCTGAAAAACGGCAGAGCAGGGCATCAGGAAGATGCCCGCCTGCGTACCGCTTGCGGGGCACATTCCCGGAGGGGGCGGGGGGCGTGTCCAGGCAGGGTTCCGGCGGGTCCCCGAAGCATCCCAGAGCCGGGAGCAGGACGGGGCAGGGCACACGCAGGGCAGAGGCTGTGCCGGCCTCTCACATAGGGCTCCGCCGCCTCCTCCGGCAAGCCGCCTGCTCCATGCCTATTTTTCGTCCTTATAAGTTGATGGACCTTCATCGAAACACTGTGCTTATATTCGAGATAAAATGCATATCCGAGAGGCTGGGGTATCTGGCTTCCTTTGGGGGTCGAGGGCTGGCCCACCCCGATCAGCCCAGCCCCCAGCCCCCCTGTGCCGCCTCCTCCGGCGGCCCGGGGCTCTTACTTGTTATACACGACCTTCACCGCTAGGTGGCTCTCGTTCACGGTGAGGCGCAGGCCCTCCACTCGTCTCCGGGCGTTCAGCTCCAGGTTTTGGTCGGAAGCCACCCCGACTTCCCGCCAGAACCCTGCCATCTGAGAGAAGAGCGGAAGCCAGGCTCAGCCCTGAGCCGCTGGACCGAGATGCACCCCCGGCGGCCTCCCGCAGCAGGGAGCTGGTGGGCGCTGGGAGGTCAGCCGAGGGCCACCAGACGTCTCTGAGCCCACTGTCCTAGCACGCCGTGCTTCCAAGGGGACTCTAGGGGCATGAGTCAGTGACTCTGATGGGGTGGGCCCCCCATCGGCCATCTGGAGCTCACAGCTGGTTTCGTTGCCCCCGGGCAGGGCGTGCAAAAGGACAAGCAGGCCTTGCCTGTCCTTGGCGGCAGGACTCTGGGCCCCAGGGGAGAAGGCCTGGAGGGCAGAGTCAAGTGTGGGAAACACCTGGGGAGGCAATGTCCTGCGACTGTGACCCAGGGGACCTCCTGCCTTCAACAATCCACCCAGAGCCCGGACTTCAGCTGAAACTTTTGGAAACTGGTCACTTTTTGGGGGGTTGGGAGTCGAGGTCTCGCTCTGTCAACCAGGCTGGAGTGCAGCGGCGCGATCACACCGACCACCGCAGCCTCGACCTCCAGGGCTCAGGCGAACCTCCCACCTCAGCCTCCTGAGTGGGACTATAGGTGTGCACCACCACACCCAGCTAATTGTTTTATTATTTTATGGAGACCAGGTTTCACAATGTTTCCCAGGCTGATCTCAAACTCCTGGGCTCAAGCAATCTTTCCGCCTCGGCCTCCCAAAATGTTGGGATTACAGGCGTGAGCCACTATGCCTGGCCAGAAACTGGTCATTTTTACAAGAGAAAAGAATCTGTGTCTCTGACATCCCTTGTCTCATGTGTGCCCCACCCCGCAGCGGGGACAGACTTGGCAAGAGGGAAATGCCAACAGAGGTGTCTGGGTGGGCACTAGCTCTCTGTGCCAAAAGAGGTCTCCTCAGGGTCTCACAGTGTGTATAGGACCTGGGGTGTGGAGGGGGAGCCCGGCAACCCTGGAAAACCCAGACCCACGGCCTGACTGAGGACAGACCTGTCCGTGGAGGCCCTTGGAGGTCTCACACTCAGGGAGGGGAGGCTAGGTGGGTGGAGCTCAGAGCCCCTATAGGACGTGGCCACCAGCCCTCGAGGGGGCCGTCTTGAGCATCCAGGCCGGGGCAGCTGTTCTGACACCAACCAGGGGTAGGAGGGCCAGGGGGACCTGCAGCAGCTGGACACTCTTGGGCCCCTCCCGCCAGCACCCTTGCTAGCCCTGGCAAGGGGAAAAAGCTACCTTCTGCCGGTCTAAGTCAACCACGGCCGCCTCCGTCCACACTGGCAGTGCCACCAGCACACCCAGGATGGCGTGCAGCAGCTTGGCCTCCATGAGCAGTCTCCAGTCTGGGCTCACGATGCCTCTGCTCCCACAGTGCCTGGATTTGTACCTGGAAGGAGTGCCAGTGTGTGCAGTCAGCCGGGAATGTGGACACCCAGTCACCCACATCCTGTTGGGGGGCGGCAGAGAGCCGGGGCCCTGGAGCCTGACCACCTGGGTTTGAACCCCAGCCTGACCCCTTGCTGGTTGTGTGATCCTTGATAAGTCACACACCCTCTCTGAGCCTCCATTTCTTGATTAAAAAAAATTTTTTTTTAGAGTCAGGATCTCACTCTGTCATTCCAGGCTGAAGTGCAGTGGCATGATCACAGCTACTGCAGCCTTGACCTCCTGGGCTCAGGAAAACCTGCGGCCACTCAGAGATTTCGGGGGCATCTGCCAAGTGTCATCCAGCCCCAGTGACACCCAAGCCCACAGGAGGACCAGCTCTTCCCAGCATATGGCTGATGGTGGATGCTGTTGGGGCTGTCTGGGAGCCTGGGGGCAGAGCCTACCCACACCTCCTAGGCTCCAGGAGTGACTCCCTCCCCATGGCCAGTCTGGGGATAACTGTGCAGATGCCATTGGGCCTGGTGGGGCCTGGCTTGGCTGTGTCTGACCCAAGTCTGCAACCAGCGAGCATACAGCAGGATCTGAACTTGGGCCCGATCTCTTCGGCACCTGGCCTGAGCCCTCCAACCCATGTCCAGAACAACCTTCCTGGCCCCTCACCAACGACGTGCTTTCTGCTGTCCCCGGGGACCAGTCTTGAGACTTGTGAGATCCAGCCTTGTACATCCTTGCTGCAGGCACAGTGGGAGGCGGGGGCAGGAACACTGGGGTAGACAGGGAGTCAAGCTCTGGGCACCGACCCTAGCCCCCACCCCAGCAGTGTGACCTGGACAGGCTGCCTCACTTGTTTTTCCATCTGTAGCAGTGGTGACCTCGGGGCATTACACCAGGCACAGGCCCTGCCTGACTGCCCCGTAGCCTCACCTCTAGCGACCCCTGCCCTCCCATAACTGTCCTTGTTGCTCTTTGACCCCTCCAGACCATATGCATTGATTGTCAATCACAGAGGTTTTTTTGGTTTGTTTTTTGAGACAGGTTCTTGCTCTGTCACCCAGGCTGGAGGGCAGTGGCACGATCATAGCTTACTGCAGCCTTGGCCTCCTGGCTCTAGCAATCCTCTCACCTCATCTCCTGAGTAGCTGGGATTACAGGCACTCACCACCACCTTCAGCTAATTAAAAAAAATTTTTTTTTAGAGACAGGGTCTTGCTATGTTGTCCAGGCTGGTCCCAAACTCCTGGGCTCCTGCTTTAGCCTCTCAAAGTGCTGAGATTCTATAGGCATGAGCCACTGCGCCTGGCCCAGAGATTTTTTTTAAGGCAGGCAATTTTTATTTTCAAAAGTAACTTTATTTGTGACACATGTTTAAAAAAAAATTCCCACCCTCTGGAAATGAACTTAAAAATAACCAAAATCTACCTCCCTCCTCCCGTCCCCTTCAAATAAAGCAGAGAAGGAGGCCAGGTGTGGCTGGGGGGCTCCCAGCCAGGCCGCCCTTCTCCCAGCAGGGCAGGTGGTGACAGGCTCTAGTGTGGGCACCACACAGGGCCAGGGTCGCCCTGGGTCCAGAGCTCCAGCTCCCAGCAGCGGCCAGTGTCACACAGCCAAGAGGGTCCCAAGAGTGTCCAGGCAACTCCTCCCAGAGGAGTACCCCTGTCCTGGGGAGGAGGCAGCCGTCCCTCTGGAATGGCTCCAGGCTTGGTCGGGTGAGGGTAGGTCCTGGTCACGACATCCACTCCCCAGGTGAACATGGCTACCTTAAATGCTGGACAAGCTGGCGGGCAGGTGACAGGGGGACCCAGCAGGACAAGGATGTCCAGGGCATACTGGAGGCTGAGAGGGACCACTGAGTAGCAGGAGTGGGGGGTTGGGTGGGCAGCACGGGCAGGCCGAGGAGGCCCCAGCGTGGTTCTAGACGAACCAGGTAGGACAGGAGTAGGCAGGCAGGCTGTGAAGGCAGCGACGTCTCTGGTGACCAGGGGCAGGATGAGAGGGCGTGCCCCTCAGAGCTGCTTCTCGCTCCTGCCTTGTGATGGCTGCCAAGATGGGTGAGCGATGGCCCAGAACCTCCGCGCCTTCCGGCTCCCCCCACGTCCAGCCATTTGAAGCGTGAGCCAGACATGTCATGGACACATACGGCTACAGTCGGGAGGACCCCAGCATTAGGGACGGAAAAGGGCCAATGGGCCCCCAGCAGGGCCTCTCCTGTGCCCACATCCCTGTGAGGGGCAGCAGAGAGCCTGGGCCCTGGAGCCTGGACCACCTGTGTTTGAACCCCAGTCTGATCCCTTACTGGCTGTGCAACCCTTGATAAGTCACACACCCTCTCTGAGTCTCCATTTCTTGATTTAAAAACTTTTTTTAGAGCCAGGGTGTCATTCCATCCCCCAGGATGGAGTGCAATTGCACAATCATGGCTCACCACAGCCTCCGCCTGCTGGGGTCAGCGGATTCTTCCTTCTCAGTCTCCTAAATAACTGGAATTGCAGGCACATGCCACCATGTCAGGTTAATTTAAAAAAAAAATTTTTTTTTGTATAGGTGAGGTCTCGCTATGTTGCCCAGGTTGGTCTCCAACCCCTGGCCTCAAACCATCCTCCTGCTTTGGCCTCCCAAAGAGCTGAGGTTACAGGCACAAGCCACCACACCCAGCCAGTTTCTTGATCTTTGAAATAAGGAGCACAACAGGGTTACTGCATGCATTCTGGGGGGTCTGTTGTGAGCACCCAGCCTAGTCAGGCAGCTGGGAGGCCAATGGCCATGACCATGACCCATTACCAGGGCTCCCAGAGGCTTAAATGAGGTACCCAAGGTCACTCTAGCGGTGGATGCTAAACCCCAACAAGCCCCTGCAGGACCTGCACTGCCTCTCCAGCTCCTGCAGCGGGGCCTGTGCATGCTCCGGAAGCCCCAGTGGCTGGGGCCGTCTTCACAGGACACCCAGCTTCCCTACAGACTCTCCAAACCCATGGAGCCCAGGCCAAGGGCGCAGCCCCAACAGGTGCCACACACCACAGCCTCCTGCCCCCTAGACCAGGAGCCTACTTCTCACCTGCCTCCCTGCCTCAGTCTCGCCGGGGTGCTGGAGTCAGGACAGAGCCCACCTTTCCCCCCTCCTCCCCAAGGGCATCTCCAAAGAGGTGAGGAGCCATGCTTTGGAATCTGTTTATTGAATAGAAGGAGGAGGTGTCCCACGGAGGGGGGTGAGTGGGTGGAGGAGGAGTGGCTTCTGGCAGCCCAAGGCTGTGGTCTCCACTCCAGGGGTGTTGAGGTCTGCTGCTTCTGCTCCCCCTGCACAGCAAAAGCGTGGTCACTCCACACACCCACTCCCATGACAAATGTCCTTGCTGCCCTGCACAGGTAGGGAGCCCTTCCAAGGCTATCCCATGCATGGCAGAGAGAGCTAATTCTCCCCCCAGATTTCTGCAAACATGGAAGCACACACCAGCCACTGCTCTCCTCCGCAGCCTTTAGCTGGAGGACAGCATGGCACCAACACTGCCGCCCCTGCCTTGCCCTCAGGGGCTGGGGGACTCCGCCATACCCCCAAGCCCATGGCTCACTAGCCACAGCCTCTGTCCAGCCCCAGGGGAAGGTCCTGGCATGGCAAGAGAGGCCTGGCATGGCAACAAAAGCCACAATCAAATCCACTACCACTACAGTCACCCAGGACGCATCCAGGTGGACACTCCACCTGGAGAATTACGTCTTCAAATAATGGGGGGGGCAGGAGACGGGCTCACGCCTTCTGCCCATAGAACCTTCTGGAGCAGGGGTCCCCAACCCCCAGGCTGCGAACCCATACTGGTCTGTGGCCTACTAGGAATCAGGCTGCACAGCAGGTGGTGATGGATGAACAAGTGAGCACAACTTCCTCTTTATTTATAGCCATTCCCCATCGCTCACATTACTGCTTGAGCCCTCCCTGCCTCCTGTCAGATCAGCAGCAGTATTAGATTCTCATGAGAGCGTGAACCCTATTGTGAACTGTGCACACAAGGGATTTAGGCTGCAAGCTCCTTATGAGACTTGAATGCCTGATGATCTGAGGTGGACCTGAGGCAGTGATGCTAGTGCTGGGGAGCAGCTGCAAATACAGATGAACATTAACAGTGAGGTTTGACTGCACAGAGACTGTAATAAGTCCATTGCTTGCAGATGCCTATCAAAACCTATCAGTGAGTGGCAAGTGAGCTGATGTACTTCAATTGTATAGCTGCATTGATGGCAGGGTTTAAGTCAGAATCTGACAGTTCTTTTAGCCTGTGTGTGGCCTGTCTATTATTTTATCTGCCACTTCCATCCACGCCTCTTTTTTTATGATGAGTTGTATACTTATTTCATTATATATTACAATGCAATAATAATAGAAATAAAGTGCACAATAAATGTTATACACTTGAATCATCCCAAAACCATCTCCCCCCCACCCATGGAGAAACTGTCTTCTACAAAACTGGTCCTGATGCCCAAAAGGTTGGGGACCACTGTTCTGAAGGGCGACTTGGCATTGACCCCTCCCCCATGTTTTTCAAGCCACCAACTTTGTGAAGGGAGACACGGGTGCAGACCCATGAAAGGTGCACAACCCAGATGTCCCCAGGCACAACAGATGCCAGCCAGGGAGAGAACAACACCAGGAGCTGTCCCCAAGCCCACAGAAAAGGACAAAGTCACAGGAAACACTAATGGGAGAGGATGGGAGAAGCTACAGAAATGGAGAAACAGCTAGGTACGACGGTTTATGTCTGTAATCCCAGCACTTTGGGAGGCCAAGCAGGAGGATCACTTGAGCCCAGGAGTTTGAGAACAGCCTGGGCAACATACTGAGACTTCATCTCTACAAAAAAATTAAAAAATTAGCTGGCCATGGTGGCATGTGCCTGTAGTACCAGCTACTCTGGAGGCTGAGATGAGAGGATTGCCTGAGTCCAGGAAGTCAAGGTTGCAGTGAGTCATGATCATGACACTGCACCCCAGTCTGGTTGATAGAGTGAGACCCTGACTCAAAAAAAAAAAAAAGAAAAGAAACCGAGGAAACACTTGCTGTCATAGAGACCCCACAAACACCTCCCTGCCCCAATAGGAAAGTCTGCAGGGTCCCTGCAGATGTGGGGTGACTGTCATATTCAACTCGTGATTCATGGTGTTATGTAGGTGCCCAAATTCTCGATAGTGAGCCTGGGCAAGGGACCTAGCGGTTTTCTGGTGTCTGGTTTTGCGAAAGGTCTCCCTGAGACCCTACTGGCTTCTGGCATCCTGCCATGGGCCCTGAACTAGGCTGTGGGGCACTGGGCAGAAGCTGATGACCCAGGCAATTCCCAGGGAGGACCCAGGCTTTGGGAGTGAGCCACGGCCTAGGGGACACAGTATAGAATAATAGTGTCCTCCAAAACTTCATGCATCCAGAACCTCCGAATGTGCTCTTATTTGAAAATAGGGTATTTGAGATATTGGCTGGGTGCAGTGGCTCATGCCTGTAATCCCAGCACTTTGGGAGGCTGAGGCAGGAGGATCACTTGAGGCCAGGAGTTCAAGACTAGCCTGGGCGACATAGCAAGACCTTATCTTTTTAAAAAATACAAAAATTAGCTGGACACGGTGACATGCGTCTGTAGTCCCAACTACTTGGGAGACTGAGGCTAGAGAGGCAGTGGTGAGTTGTGATTGTGCCACTACACTTCAGCCTGGGTTACAAAGGAAGACTTTGACTCAAAAAAACAAACAGTGAGAGAGAGAGAGATTATTATTGTTATTATTATTTTTGAGTTGGAGTCTCACTCTGTCACCCAGACTGGAGTGCAGTGGCCGCTCGATCTGCTGGGCTCCGGCGATCCTTCCGCCTCAGCCTTCCGAGTAGCCAGAATTACAGGCGTGCGTTACCACGCCCGGCTGATTTTTGATTTATTGTAGAGATGAGGTTTCGCCAAGTTGTCCAGGCGGGTCTTGAACCCGCGGCAATCCACTCACCTTAGCCTCCCAAAGCGCGGGATTACAGGCTGAGCCACCGAGCCCAGCTGAGAGAGATTATTAGTAAGGATCTCAAGATGAGAGTATCCTGGATTTGGGGTGGACCTAACTCAAGTGACTGGTGTCCTTTTAAGAAGAGGAAGGTTTGGACACAGACACATAGAAGGAGGGTGGCCACGTGACAGTGGGGGCAGAGACTGGGGTGATGCAAGTCAAGGACTGCAGCACCACCAGAAGCCAGAGGGAGCCCTGGGGTGGATCCTTTCTAGAACTTCCAGATAGACTTAACCCCAAAGACCTCCAGAACTGTGAGAGAATGCATTTCTGTTTTTTAAAGCCATGATGTTATGGCGGCCCTAGGAAATCGGGGGAGGCTTCCCTGGAGGGGTGATACCTAAGCTGAGGACTGAAACGTGCGAGTCAGGAAGCAGAACAGTGGGGTAGGGTGGGGAGCTACAACAGGGGGAGGGGAGAGGCTGCCAGGGCAGCCCATGCAGTCTCTGGAGAACCCAAGGGAGGAATCCCCTGCCCCCACCTGCAAAAGGTTGAGGTGGAACTCTGAAGGGTCAGGGTGCCTCTTTGCCTTTGTGGGTGCACGAATCTGTAAAAATAAAAAAAGACGTCTGTGAGATGCTGACCAGACCAGGACTGCCTTCCCTGCCTGCAACCCTCAGATACCCAGGGCCACTAGGCCGTCCCACCCCTCACCACAGAGGGGGGCCGAAAGACCTTCCCTTCCAGCTTTGCCCAAAGCCTCTCATAGACTGTGTTGGGGGAAGGAAGAGGATGCGGGGCTGGAAGGCCTGGAGGGGCTGCCAGCCCACCCCGAAAGAGAAGACCACCTGCTGCCTGCACACTCTGGGCCTGGGGAGGGGAGGGCAGGCTTAAGGGGTGAGCGTGGAGCAAGGCTTAAAGGGTAGGTGAGCAGGGCTTCCGCTGGAGGGGAGGTTCACGGGTGGGACTTGGTGGGGCTGGGGTTTGGTGGGTGGGGCTTGGGAAGTCTGGGTTTGGCAGATTGGTGGGTGGGGCTTGGCAGAATTGGTGGGAGGAGCTTGGAAAGGGTGGGGCTTTGGCTGGAAAGGAGCTTGGTGGGCAGGGCTTGGCAGGGTTGGTAGGCGGGGCCTGATAGGCTGGGCAGGCAGGGTTTAGCAGGGGCGGGGCTTGGCAAGGGCAGGGCTTAGCCAGGGTACCTGTTTTGGGTAGCGTGACCATCATGTCGTTGGGAAGTCCCACAGTCGGGTAGAAGTCCTTGAAGGCTTTCACAGCCTGGGGACTGGCGTCCTGGGTCCGGCCTGGGACGGAGCAGGGGTAACTGTGAGCCCAGCATTTCACAGGGACTGTGGCATGGGCAAGAGGGGAATGGAGGCGGGCGCCGCAACCTCCTGTCCCCTGAGTGCTGACAATAAGTCCTCCACCTGGGCTGCGCAGAGTGTGCACTGTACGAAATCTCTCCCTGACTGAAGGAGCAGCGGGTGCCTTCCCAACCCACAGGGAGTGTCCTGGAGGTTGGAGTGGCCTGGCAGTCCTGGTTCCCGGAAGGCCCGTGCCCGGCCTCCAGCCCTCATCTCAACCACTCCACCTTGAGGAACCCCCAGAAGTTAAGGAAGAACCTCAGCTTCAGTTCAGAAGCACAGGCTGAGTAAGGAAGGCTGAGTCACCTCTCTCAAAGGCCAGAGAGAGCCTGCGTTGTGGGTGCAGTGTTTGGTCCTTAGGGACCCTTCCAGCCAGCCCCCTTCCACGGTCAAAGCACTGCGAGGTCCAACCCCATCCCCACCTGGTCTTTGTCAGGTCCAGACTTGGAAGTGTGTGACGAGATCGGGGATGGGGCGTTCCCGAAGGGGTGGGACCAGAAGAAGAGCATAGGCGAAGGTGGGTGGGGCCTAAGCATTGGGCCTAAAAGGTGGATGGTGGGCGGGGCCAAGAGGGGTAGAGAGAAGGGACAGGGCCCAGTAGGAAGACGGCCGTGACCCAGTCGGTGATGGGCGGGGCCAGTGGGTATGGTGGGCAGGGCTGTGGATGGTAGGCGTGGCCGTGGCTCATGGGCTTGACCAGTTTGGTGTGCGGGGGAATGAGGGGGCCGAGTGGATGGTGGACATGAACAGCGTGGCCCCGTGGGTGGTGGGCGTGGCCCGTGGGTGGTAGGGGGGGCACTCACTGTAGAGCTGCACCATGGTGCTCAGGGCCCCCTCTAGCTCCTTGTAGATATAGACTACGGCGAAGGAGCTGTAGTCAGTCTCCACAACACGCACGTCCAGGTAGCCCAAGGCTGCGAAGGAGGCCAACGGCCATGGAGAAGTGGACAGAGTCTGTGCACTGATCCCCACCCACGCCTGCCCTCTCCTGCTGGCGGGGTGTGAACCAAGTGAGGAAGGGAGGGAAGGGGGGAAGGGCTGGAGGCGGTGATGGGCAGCTGGGGCCCTGGTGGAAAGTCAGCCCCGTGTCACCCCTGGAGAAGCGGTGCCCAGCGCCCCTGAAGGCAGGTGGGGCAGGACCTACTTGGGACTCTGAAGTGGCCCTCGGAGCCCACCTTCAGGTACTCGGCATCCACCTGGTAACAGCCCTCCGTCCTGGGGGTACACAACTGGCATCACTCACTGCCCAGCCTCCCTCAGTAACCCCTCAACACAGGCAGCTCACCCGGGGAACTCCATGTGAACGCTGAGGTCGCCCTCTGCAGTGGCTTTGATAGTCCTGGTGGACATCCGCAGGTGGTCCTTCTTGCCCAGGAAGACCTTACAGTCAGACGCCATGGAGACCACATACCAGAGGCCTGAGAACTGCCGGGCAGCTCAGTGACCAGGGCAGCCAGCAGGACCCTGCTTGGCCCAGGAACCCAGGGGGACATTCCAGAGGACAGGGCCCTGTCTGAAGCCACACAGAGAGGGGTCTGAGCGTCAGTCTTTGGGTGGAGCCTAGGGTGGACAAGAACTCACCTCGGCAGGTGCCACTGTGAGCCTCAGTTCCCCAGCTGTGAAATGGGCCCAGCAGTGACCTCACACACAGAGCTGTTTTAGGGTATAATGCAAAGTGGATCTACCATATGTGCCAGGCCCAGGGCAGGCACTCCAGAAAAGGCACTGTTACTATTACCACCATTGCTATTGTTTCTGGCAAGGGCTGGGCCCCCACCCCTGCCCAAGGCACAGCACAGACACCCGCGTACCTTGTTGGCATCAAAGTCGGGCTGTACTAGGACCTCGGCCTGTGCCACAGACACCCAGAGCAGGGCCAGGATGGGGCTCAGCAGGAACCACTGCATTCCTTCTCCTGCCTGGATCCCCCTTGCCGTGCTGAGTCCCCAGCCCCAGGGGCTGGCTTTATAGTCCAGCCCATTACTAAGTGCACCTGATCCTGGGCGGAAGGTGCTCAGCTCAGAAAACTTCAGCCTCTTGTTCATTGTTTGAAACAATCACTTGAGTGTCCCCCAACTCTGCTGCCATTTCCTGGAGGGCTCCAGACAGTCAGTCTCTCCCTGATGCAGGGCTGAGGATTTGTCCCCAAAGCCTGCCAGGAACGGCACCTCAGTTGGGAGGTGGGTTCCAGCTGGACCAGCGCCCAGATCTCATTCTTGCTGGCTGGACTCTTACCTCAAATCCCTCTGTCCACCCTCCTGCCTGGCTGGGATTTGGCCAGGGTCCTTAAGAACTACTGAGAAGCAGCCAGGCTGGGGTTCACAGCCCCACCCAGGATCTGTCACCCTTCCTCCATTCCCAACATGCAGATGTGGTTGCACTGGCCAGGCTTCTGGACCTCATCCAGGGCCGTGCCTGTGCCTGCACAGCTTGAGAGAGGCCTGGGCACCCCTTACTCATACCCACCCCTCCTTCCCCACTCCTCGCCCCAACCAGCCGAGAACTAGTCACCTGGGCCAGGATGGGCTGGGCTGGCACTTGAGGAGAACTATGACACTGGAAACCATCTTATCGCTGGTTGCATAAGAGAAAGAGTGGGGATGACGCCAGGGAGGCACCTGGATGGGTGCAGGCTAGAGCCCAGGAAGGCCCCTCAGATGACCTTTCTCTGTACACACAGAACACCCAAGGATACTGAGCAAGGAATGGCACATGGCCTTGGGTGGGGCACACTACCAGATCCTCTATGGGGCTGGGGTCCTGCTGGGGAGACCAGCACCACTGGTCCCAAAAGTGAAGGAAGAGACAGAGAAGGACTTTCAGCCCCCAGCAGGGGTTGGGAACGGTGTCTGTCTGTGCTCCTGCTGGGTTTCAGGAGATACGGGCTCTCAGTGGCATCCCTGCCAAGTTCACCCAGACGCACTGGATGGGGTGCAGTAAAAGCCTTCCTAGGAAAATATTTACAAAACACACATCTGATAGAGGACTTAAGTCCATAATCTATGAAGAACTCTCAAGACTGAATAATTAAAAAAAAAAGTGACCAGGCATGGTAGCTTAACCCCGTAGTCCTAGCACTTTGGGAGGCCAAGGTGGAAGGATCACTTGAACTCAGAAGTTCAAGACCAGTCTGAGCAACATAGCAAGACCCTCATTTCTACAAAAAAAAAAAATTAGTTGGGCTTGGTGGTGTGTGTCTGTAGTCCCAATGACTCCTTAGACTGACACAAGAGGATTACTTGAGCCCAGGAGTTGAAGGCTGTACGAGCCATGACACATGCTCTCAAGACTGCTTGGGGCTGTGCCCCAGGCCTGGTCACTCACATTTGGCCAAAATAAACCATCTTAAAATATTTTATGGAGTCTGGCATCTTTCATCAACAAATATATGAAAAATCTTCCCCTGAATTTAGAGTCAGGGAGGCCCAAATATGCACGAAGCCCAAAGGCTGCGAGTTGCTCCCCATAAGGAGGAAAGACGTCGGAGGCAAGCTCTGGAACCTGAGAGGCCCAGTTCAGGACCAGGTCACTAGTCCTGTAGGCCCTGCTGTGTCCAGAGCTGGGGAAAGGGGGGGAGCTGGACAAAAGCCACAACCGACAACCACCGACTCCAAGGAGAGTGGGGCTTCGGAAACTAGGTCTCAGAGAGGACGTGGGGACAGACTGGCCTGAGGCCCTCTCTGCATGCACGGCTGAGTCAGGATCCTGCCACTGAGGGGTGTCGGGTGGCCTCCCACCCGGGGGTGGTGGTGCATCCATCCCTGGTGTCCCTGGCCTATGCCAGAAGCCTTCAGTGAAGGACAGTCATCTCCTCACCAGCCTCTCAGTCTCTCAACTCTGCTTTGGGTCCCCCAAATCCACCCTCCACTCAGCGACCCAAGTGACTTATAAAGCATAAATGTTATTTCTCACAGCTAAAGTCTCTCTGAGTCACAAAGCCCAGAGCCTGCCCCACCCCAAGCCTTACATAACCCCCCCTCCCCCCGCCCGCAGTCCCTCTACCCCTCTGCCTCCCGCCTGGTGTCCCCTCACCCTCAGGCCTATGACTAAAAGCTGCCGCCTCCAAGCAGGCTTCCCAAGCTGTCATCTCCCTCCCCGCCCCTGCAATGTTTCCCGGCGAGCGCTGAGTGCAGGCCCAGTTGTCTCTCCTGTGTGTGCTCCACACCAGCTCAGGGTGACTGCATTGGCGTGTACACTGCGTTTTCCTGCCCCTAACGCGGAGCCACCCTGTGAAAGACCTCAGTGATTCTTGTGGGGCCTGCAGCACGTGGTGGCATGTTCGGGCCGGCGGGGCTGGTGTCAACAGCATGAGCCTGCCTGGTCCACGGGCGCAGCGGGTGTCTCGGTCACAGCCTCGTACCCCCACCTTCACCCTGAGGCCTGGCAAGTGGGCGTGGGCAGGACCTCCATTTCTCCCTGCCGGCTGCGGCTCCCTGAAGTGGCAGTGGCGCAAGACGTGCGCGCGGGGCAACCAGGCGGGGACGCGTCCAGGAGGGGCCCCTGGGCCCGCGAGGACTGCGGGCAGGTGCAGTTCCCTCAATGGCCAAAGGAGCGGCAGCAGAGAGGCGCGTCCGGGGTGGTGGTGGTGGGGCTTGGTGGAGGGCGCAGGTGAGTGTAGGTGGGTGCAAATGGGACGTGGGTTGGGGGCGTAGGTGGGCTAATCGCTGTCCCCAGCCAGCTTCGCGGTAGACCACGCTCTGCACGGTTGGCAGCGAAGAGATCAGTGAGTTCAGCAGAAGAACCAAAGAGCGCTGTTCCTGCTGCCCCGTGAATGGGGGGGTGCTTGGGGAAAATGCCCAGGAGAGAAGCCAGCCTGCAGCTTGTGTTGCCATCTATGGGAAACTTCAGGAACAGGCATGGGGACAGGAAGTAGAAGGCAAGGGCCTGGGACTTTTTTTTGAGGTGGGGGGGGTTAAGTCGGAGTCTCACTTTGTTGCTCAGGTTAGAGTGCAGTGGCATCACCATGGCCACCGCCATCTCTACCACCCGGGCTCAGGTGATCCTCCTGCCTCAGCCTTCCAAGTAGCTGGAACCACACCACCACGCCTGGCTAATTTTTTCATTTATTGTAGAGACAAGGTCTCACCAAGGTGCCCAGGCTGGTCCCAAACCCTTGGGCTCAGGCATTCCTCTCACCTCCGCCTCCCAAAGTGCTGGAATTACAGACCTAAGCTCAGGATCAAGGTTGTAGGGAGCCATGATTGTGTCACTATACTCCAGCCTGAGCGACAAAGCGAGACCAGGACTCAAAACAACAACAACGATGATGATGATGATGATGATAATAATAATAATAATAATAATAATAATAATAATTCCTTGTATTAACCTGCCCTGATGGGGCTCAGACGGCTAGGACATGAACACAGGAGGAGGCAGCATCAGGTGAAAAGGCTGAGGCTGAGGCTGCTCTTCTGGGCCCTGCCAAGAGCAAGAACATCCCCGCAGCACCCACAGGTGTTAGGAGGCAGAGGGGAGGGGCCACAGGTGCAGGCCCAGGGGCTGAGGACAGTGAGGGGGAGCAGGGGACGGGGCAGAGGTCAAAATGATGAGTAGCTTTTGAGGCTTTCTGACCAAGAAGTTCAGAAGGCCTGTGTCCTTGCCTTGTGCCTAAGAGAGGACATGTCCCTGCTCCCACCCAAGACCACCCCTCCAGCCTCCTGGAGAAAATTCCGCGGCTTCTCTCTCACATTCTGCATTCTTCCCCCACTCCTGGTTCACTTGTGAGAGTTCTCTGCCCCAGTCACCCCTCTGAGAGCCTCTGGAAAGCGATGCCCTCACCCAGCCCCGTGCATCCCCCACCCTTGTTCCGCTGTCTCTCCCAGATCTGTTTATCTGCCTGCAACCAGCCCAGCTTACAGGGCAGGGGCTCTGCCTCCTCCCTGGATCCCCAGCGCTCAGCACAGTACTAGCACCGAGAATAACTTAATAGTGTTTTGGGGATTACTTTGCTAAATAATAATTCTATACATCAACACTCTGTGGTCGCTTTCGAGAGGTTTAATTCCCTGGCTGTAGTCCCTTTCCAACAAAGATTATTGGCAATCACCGCCTCTGTGAGTGCAGAAATGTGTCAGACGATGGAGACCCGGCTGCGGGGAGGAGGGCGTGCTCCCTCTGCGGCGTCCCGGTCCCATATCTTCTACGGCCTCCCCGCAATACAGTGCGTGGATCACCTGGGTGAGTCAGAGTCTCAGCCTCCAGAGGGAATGGCTGGAGTGGTGTGGGGCAAAAGAGATCTTAACGCTGAACCCCACGGTTAGACATTCCTACTGGCCCTGTTCGCCACATAGGACCACAAAGTCTTCCTGTTTGGGGTCTGCACCTCTACCACTTGGCATTGAAATATCATTTACACTCTCACTACTTTTAGATCTGATGCCAGATCTTGCTATTTAATGCATTTTTAAACAAAAGTATTCTGTTACAAACTTGTTTTCTAATATTTTCATGGCAATATTTTCCTTATATTGGTGTCTGCTGTAATTCTGTGTTATTTTATGTGTTTAAAAACATTCTGAGACGTGGTTACAGGCTTCATCATACTGCCAAAAAGAAATCCCATCCAAATAGGGCAAGAGCCCCCAGCAGGAAGTCACTGGGGCGGCTCTTTCCAGATACCACTCCCATCACTCCCAGCCAGTCAGTGGCCAGATCACAGCCAGCTGGCCACGCCTTAGATCAGGCTTCTTCTGGTCCTGCATTTTCATTCTTGCAGAAGAGACTTTCTGCTGAGAAAGGAGGGAGGTCCTTGTGCAAATGCTCAAACTTCCCTCAAAGTGATCTTTTCAGGAAATGGGCTAGAGGATAGGCTCTGCCTTAGAAAAAGTTTCCCTCTACTCCAGCCAGTTCTAGACATGTGAGAGTGTAGACCTGTTGTTGCCAGATTCCTAGATTTGGCAAGCCAGATTTTTCTGTAAAGTTCCTCTCTGACTGTATACCTAGCTGTGTACATCAACACTGAACACTGCACAATATACTTGTGACCTAAAATCACCTCAGGGATTATGAGTGGCCTGTATCCCAGCTTGAGGAGACCTGCGCTCTACTCCTCAACATGGCCTGAATTTCCCTCGAGGAGAGTGGAATCCACAACTGACTTCTGAGATGTGATGTCAGTGGTTGGCAGCGATGGCTCTCCCATGGTGGACTGTTCAGGCCATATCCCAGTTTCTTGACATCCTGAGGTGTTGGAAGGCAAGCACCTGTTACAGGGTCTGAGCTGGGCCAGAGGGTGCATATTAAGCACTGGGTTGATGAGGATAAGAGGGGCTGCAGGGCAAGGTGGAAACAGCAGATGTGGAATATGGACCCTCCTGCCCTTCCACCCCACAATATAAAATTATTATTTACCAAAGTAATTCCCAAAACACTATTAAGCTTATTCTTGGTGCTAGTACTATGCTGAAAGCTGGGGATCCAGGGAGGAGGCAGAGCCCCTGCCCTGTAAGCTGGACTGGTTGCAGGCGGGTGACAGGAATGTTCTCTGAACCGGCCACCTGGGGCACATCTTTTTCAGCCTATACATCTGACATCACTGGTGCTGCCAAATCTTATGTGTGCCTCCACCAAAGTGGGCAGCAGAGGGTGACAGCTTTCCAGTTCTAAGTGATCTAGTCCTCTATATTTGCTCTTCATATCCTTGGGACCAAGAACAGAGCTTGGCACATAATAGGCATTCAAGAACTCTTCCCTGCAGAGTGTTGAACTTGGACCTGGTAAGGGAAGAGTGTGAAGATTCCATGCACGAGAAGTCTTGGTCAGTTCAAGATGGAGACTTTGGCTTTTGACCAATGTGGACATGAGTGCAAGTCAAGTTTACTTTCTCACAACAATTCTACAAAGGAGGGTATCCTATTTATCCATGGAAAAATTGAGACTGGTGAAAATGACACACAGAGTCACTCATGGATACTCCCAGAGTTCCTTTCTGCAGACTTCAGGGAAGTGGGTAGATAACAGAGAAGCAAATTTCCAGACTGTTTCGCAGTGTGAACTCAGGAGGACACACCACTGACTGTCAGGCCCTGGGCTTGGCCTAGAGATATTTTCCCCATTTTACAGATGAGGAGACTTTAGGTCGGAGTGGTTAACTGACTTTGCAAGGTTACACAGCTTGGGAAGGTGGACTGCAAATGTATTTTTGACTCTAAAAACTGGGCCCTTATTTTCCTTCTGTGTGTAGAAAAAGTATCTGGAGTGAAGAATGTACCCTGACTAGAAGACAGTGTCCCGCTGGGCACGGTGGCTCATGCCTATAATCCTAGCACTTTGGGAGGCTGAGGTGAGAGGCTTGCCTTAGCCCACGGGTTCAAGAACAGCCTGGGCAATTTGGCGAGACCTTATCTCTGCAATAAATCAAAAAATTAGCTAGGTGTGGTGGTGCATGTCTGTAGTTTCAGCTACTTGGAAGGCTGAGGTGGAAGGATTGCCTGATCCCAGCAGGTTGAGGTTGCATTGACCGTGAGTGTACCACTGCACTCCAGCCTGGGAGAAAGAGTGAGACTCTAACTCAAAAAAAAAAAAAAAAAAAAAAGGATGAAGAAAACAATGTCCCCATTGGAGTAGATGTCTCACAGACATCCCTATTTGGTCCTGGTCTCTGCTCCATTCCTCTTCCTAGTCTACATTTTAAAAATTGTGAAACACACAACATAAAATTTGCCATTTGAACCCTTTTCAAGTATACCATTCAGTGGCATTAAGTCCATTCACATTGTTTTTGCAACTATCACCGCTATCCATTTCTGGAAAACTTTCATCTTCTCCAAACGGAAGCTTTGAACCCATTAAACAAGAACTCCCCATTGCCCTTCTCCCAGTCCCTGGTACCCTATATTCTCCTTTCTGTCTCTATGAATTTGGAAACTCTAGGTACCTTGAATAAGTAGACTCATATAATATTTATCCTTTGGTGTCTGGCTTATTTCATGTAGCATAATGTTTTTTGCTTTGGTCTGAGTGTTTGTGTCCCTACAAAATGGGGGAAATTTTTGACCCCCAAGGTGATGGTATTTGAAGGTTGGGCCTTTGGAAAGTGATTAGGACATGAGGTTGGAGCCTTCGTAATTGGGATTAGTGCCCTTAGATAGGAGACCTCAGAGAGCCAACTAGCCACTTCTATTATGTGAGAACCCACAGAAAGATGGGAGCCAGGACACAGGCCCTCATCAGGCACTACATCTGCTGTTGCCTTGATGTTGGACTTCCGGGTCACTCGAACTGTGAGGAGAAAAATTCTGTTGTTTAGAAGCTACCCAGTCTGCGATATTTTTGCTATGGAAGCCTAAATGTATTAAGTCCATTCATGCTGTAAAGTATGTTAGAATTTCTTTTTAAGGCTAATACTCCATTGTATGTATATACCACATTTAATGTATCCATTTATCTCTCAATGGACATTTGAGCTGTTTTACTTCTTGACTGCTGTGAATAATGTGATTATGAGCATGAGTGTATAAATATCTGTTCGAGTACCTGAGCTCAAATCCTTTGGGTATATAACCCTGGAAGTGGGATTGCGGGATTGATTATATGGCAATTCTGTCTTTAATTTTGAGATCAATTGCCATTCTGTTTCTGAAACTATCCCAGTTTTCCCTTTGAACTAGTAGTTACAGTTTCTTTTGAATAAACATAGTAATTGATCCTCCTGGTCTTAAAGCCTGAAACTTATATTTGTCTTATTTGAGGTCCTTTCTCAGGAAACTAACCCTCAGGACCTTTCTCAAACATTTTTTCCTGATACAGAAGTGTGAGGGCTTGCTTGGCCAAGTTTTGTGACTGAAGAGAGAACCATAGATTAGATGCCAAAGAAGTCGCTAATTGAAAGGAAAATACAGATTTTTATTGAAGGTTTGTGTTGCCAAGAAAGCCAGGTCTATGGTGTGTCATAAACAGCATTATGGAAATGAGAACTGACACAACAGAGAGACAGAGTTGTGCCTATATCTGATCAAGCATTTGAGGCTAGGACAATATCTAGGAGCTTAGCCACGGTTAACATTTGGACCCAATATGGCTTCAGCAGTCATTGGCAAGAGTTAGCAAGAGTTAGCAGCAAGAATGAGACCATGTGAAGCTCAGGAGCGTGCAGTCCTCTAAAGCTTTAATAGGACTTCTGAGTTTTACACAATATAGATATGGAAATAAGTTGCTTTTGTTACTGCAAGAATGATACATTTAAAAAAAATAAACAGGTGTGTAGAAAGGCATTCTCTCTTTAAGTCAATTTTCTGTTCTTTTGTCTTCAGGCCATCTGCTGCCAGCTCAGGAATCACCAAGTATTGCAAAGCCATCTCTTCCTCATGACAGTCAGGATGTTTTATGGGGGGAGGGGCAGGTGTCTTCAGGGAGTGACCTGGGTTGCCTGAGACCCTCCCATAGGCTCTAAGAGTCTGGTTTTCTTCAGCTTATTCCAAACTGAGGAAGGAATGGAGCAGTAGTTAGGTAAGATTGGGTTTGGAGTATAGCAGAATTTAAGTGAAATAGAAATTACACTCTTTCATTCAGTTCTTCACTGAAACTCACTTTTCTGTGTAGGGGCTGAGCCCTACAGAAAGCCCTGTTAAAAGGGATTGCGAAGTTTTATGAATCTTTTCAGGTGTGTAGGTATCTAGTAAAGACCAGTTGGGGGTTCATGGTTGTTGGGTAAGGTGTGTCTTTTTGACACTGATTTTTTTTAAAGGCAACATTATTATTAGATTTTCATCTAAATAAAATGATATCCTGGTCCTTTCACAAACTGTGGGCACTGAAGTCCCAGAGTGTCATGGAATCCAACTTTGTATTGCTGATGGAGGAGATACCTGAGAAGTGATTCCAGTGTGAACAGGAGCTCCAGGCCTTGAGAGAAAAGGTAGAAATTAAGGTGAGCTTCTCCATGCCTTTCTTCTTAGAGCCAACCAAGAACCATGTTATCTTCCAACAAGTTTTCTCAGTTTTGCTCTGTGAATTTAGGGAAGTCGAAAGAATCAAAGTTCTGGATTTTCACATCTTCTGCCAAGATGTGGAAAGTATAGAATAGGCTTCTTGGGTGAGGTTGGTGATATGTGTGCAATACCAGATTTGTTCAGGATTTTTCAAAAAAATACTTATAGTTGTGTCTCTTACTTGACAACTTTTCCCCCATTTTGATCCTTACTCACTGGAAAACAAATATTAGAAAGTGGGAGTGGATTTGAAGATATTTGGGATTGATCCAGTAGTGTGATAGTAAATGTTTAGCAACCAGCTCTCTGGAACTAAAAAAACTTTGATTGGTAGCACTGGCCAATTTCCATGGTGTAAATACTCCCACCATGGCTGATTTCATGCTATCAATGTGAGGTCACTGAATGGAGTTGGGAAGACTTGTGCACAATCTGCTTTCACAGGCTTGTAGGTGGTGACTCTGGACACTATTGGATAAATCTTACTCCTGTGTATTTAAGATGATTTGTACCACTGATAATTTCATGTCAAGAAAGAGAAATGTCACAGTCATTAACTCTTGTTGTGCTTCTGTTTCTTCTCTCCACAATTATTGGGAAAGTGCTTACTATCCACCAGTCAGCAGTAAAGTGTTTTCGCTGATTCATGCTATAAAAAAGGCATTTTTAAAAATTTAGAAACTATGTTCACATTCTTTGCCTGTTTTTCTGTTACTGATGTTTTCCTTACCACTTTGTGAATTTATGTAATGTATGGAAATTAATCCAGCCCTTTGTTGCTCTAGTTGTGGCTATCTGTTTTATGTTGAACCTCCAATTTGTTTATCATGGCTTGACTATGTAGAAATGAATCATGTTTATGTAGTCAAATTTATTAAATTATCAATCCTTTATGACCACCCCACTCTGAGATGTAAAAGGAAACATTCCGGTGTTTTGTAGTACTTTCATGGCTCTATTTTTTACATTTAATTTTTTGACCCACCTACAATCTATTTTTGGCCAGATATATTAAATACAGATTCAAGTCCCTATTTTTTTTTAACCAGGCAGCTTATCACCTGTTTCAACACCATTAGTCAATATTCCACCTTCTTCTTTCCCCACCAACTAAGTTTCCATTTTCTCATCTTTGTTAGGGCTGGCTATTCTGTTCCATTACTTTGTCTACCTAATCATGAGCCAGTATATATTACTCTCTATAGTGTCATGCTTCAATATTAGGGTGTCCATTTGACAACATTTGCTCTTTTTGAGAAAACTGAGGGGAAGAAAAAATTAACAAAACTGTACTAGGAGTATGTGACTGAGAAAAGAGAGATAGCTCTTGTCAGGTTTTCTGAGTTAGCTTGGTCTGCTGTGACTCCCTCTCATAATTCAGCATCCTTTCTTGACCCCCCACACCCTTCCTGGAACTGGTTTGCAGATATTACTTTGCCAATATTGTTCCTGGCTGCTGACCCATTTCAGTACACAGAACTCAAAGGGAAACCAAAAATGAGCAGGGGTAGCCATTGTCATATTAGATAAAACAGACTTTAGCAACAACAACAACAAAAAAATATGGCTATTATATATGTGTGTGTGTGTGTTTGTGTGTGTGTATTTATATATATATGTGATAAAGGGAGCAATCCAACAGAAAGAAATAGCAATTTTAAATATATATGCATCTAACACCAGAGCACCCAACTTTACAGAACCAATTCTACTAGACCTAAAAAAGAAAGAGAGAGAGAGAGAGAGAGAGAGAGAGACAGCAATACAACAATAGTGGGAGACTTCAACACTCCACCAATAGCAATAGACATATCACCAAAGCAGAAAGTCAACAAAGAAGATTTTGAGTTAATCTGGACTCTGGACTCTAGAGTAAATGGAACTAACAGATATCTACAGAACATTCCATATCAAAACTACAGAATAGGCCAGGCGTGTAATCCCAGCACTTTGGGAGGCCAAGGTGAGTGGATTGTCTGAGCCCAAGAGTTCAAGACCAGCCGGGGCAACTTGGTGAGACCTCATCTCTACAATAAATCACACACAAAAAAAACTATTTGGGTGTGGTGGGGCACATCTGTAGTTCCAGCTATTTGGAAGACTGAGGTGGAAGGATCACCTTGAGCCCAGCAGGTCAAGGCTATGGTGGCCATGAGCATGCCACTGCACTCCAGCCTGGTTGGCAAAAGTGAGACTCCAACTCACAAACACAAAAACCAAAAAACCTGCAGAATATACATTTTTCTCATTAGCACATGGAACATTCTCTAAGATAGATCACCTTGTAGACCATAAATCAAGTCTCAACAAATTCAAAAAAATAAAAAATCCTATTACACACCTTCTCAGACCACAGAGGAATAAAATTGAAATTAACTAAAAGAATAACTCATGAAACCAAACAAAAACATGGAAGTCAAACAACTTGCTCCTGAATGATCCTTGGGACAATAATGAAATCTGGATGGAAATTTTAAAATTCCTCAAGACGAATGACAGCAATGAAACAATTTATCAAAACATTTGGGACACAGCCAAAGATGTGCTCAGAGGAAAATTTATAGCACTTAAGGTCTACATTATAAAACTGAAAGATTGCATGTAGGCAACCTAACATTACACCTCAAGGGACTAGAAAAACATGAACAAACCAAACCCAAAGTTAGCAGGAGAAAAGAAAAAGCAAAGCTCAGAGCAGAGCTAAACGAAATTTAAATTTAAAAAACAATACAAAAGATCAATGAAACAAAAGTTGGTTCTTTGAAAAGATAAACAAAATTGATAGATTGCTAGCTAGAATAATTAAGAAATGAAGATTCAAGTTAGTTCAATCAGAAATGAAAATGGAGACATTACAACTGACATAATAGAAATTCAAAAGGTCATCTGAGACTATTATGAATACCTCTGTGAAAACAAACTAGACAACCTAGATAAAATGGATAAATTCATGGAAACATACAACCTCACCCATCTTGAATCAAGACGAAATAGAAAGCCGAACAGACCAATAACAAGTAGGAAGATTGAAACAGTAATTACAAGTCTCTCAACCAAAAAAAATCCAGGATCGGATGTTCTCACAACTGAATTCCACAAGACCTTCAAAGAAGGACTGGTACCAATTTTACTGAAGCTATTCCACAAGGCTGAAGAGGAGGGAATGCTCCCTACCTCATACTATGAAGCCAGTATCTCTCTTATACCAAAGCCAGGAAATAACAACATAAAAAGAAAACTGCAAAGCAATATCCCTTATGAACATAGGTGCCAAAGTCCTCAACAAAATATTAGTGAACCAAATTCAACAGCACATAAAAAAAAATGCACCTTGACCAAGTGGGGTTTATCCCAGAGAGGAAAAGGTGGTTCAACATACACAAGTCAGCAAATGTTATCTACTATATAAACACAATTAAACACAAAATTATATGCTCATTTCAATAGATGCAGAAGACGCATTTGATAAAATCTAGCATCCCATCATGATAAAAATTCTCAGCAAAATAAGCATAGAGGGAACATTCCTCAAAATAATAAAAGCCATATATGACAAACCCACAGCCAGTGTCATCCTGAACAGAGAAAAATTGAATACGTTCCCCCTCAGAACTGGAACAAGTCAAGGATGTCCACTTTCACCACTCTTATTCAACATAGTACTGGAAGTCCTAAGTAGAGCAATCAGGTAAGAAAAAGAGATAAAGGGCTTCCAAATAGGAAATGAGGAAATAAAACTATCTCTGTACATCTAGAGAATCCTAAAGACTCCTCCAAAAGACTCCTCGACTCGATAAATATATTTGATAAAGTTTCAGGATACAAAATAAACATACACAAATGAAGTCCAGGATCTGATCTACTCACAGCAGAATTCACTGTATAGCACTGCTATACACCAATAGCGAGTAAGCTGAGAATCAAATCAAGAACTCAATTCCATTTATATTAGAAGTCAAAAAGCTAAAATAGGAATATATTTGACTAAGGAGGTGAAAGATCTCTACAAGGAGAACTACAAAACCCTGATGAAAGAAATTATAGAGGAAACAAATAAACGGAGAAGCATCCCATGTTCATAGATTGGAAGAATCAACATGGCTAAAATGACTATATTACCAAAGTAATCTACAGATTCGGTGAAATCAATGTCATTTTTCACATAATTAGAGGAAAAAAATCATAAAATTCATATGGAACCAAATAAAGAGACAGAATAACAAAAGAAATCCTAAGCAAAAAGAACAAAGCTGGCAGCATCATATTACCGGACTTCAAATTATATTACAAGGTTGTGGTAACCAAAAAAGCATGGTACTGGTATAAGAGCAGATACAAAGACCAATGTAACAGAATAGAGAATCCATAAATAAACCCAAATACTTACAACCAACTGATCTCTGATAAAGCAGACAAAAACATATGCTAGGGAAAGGATCCCTATTCAACAAATGGTTTGGGGAAAAATGAATACCTACATGCAGAAAAATGAAACTTGATCCCTATCTCTTCCCATATAAAAAAATTAACTCAAGGTAAATTAAAGACTTCAATGTCAGACCTGAAAACATAAAATTCCTAGAAGAAAACCTAGAAAAAACTCTTCTGGACATTGGCCTAGGCAAAGAATTTATGGCTAAAACTCCAAAAGCAAATGTAACACACACACACACACACACACACACACCACAACCAAGTGGGGCTTAATTAAACTAAAAAGCTTCTGCACAGCTTAAAATAATCATCAGAGCAAAAATAGACAACCAATAGTATGGAAGAAGATATTCGCAAACTATATATCTGAAAAGGACTATTATCCAGAATCTACAAAGAACACAAACAAATCAGCAAGGAAAAGCAAATAACCCCATTAAAAAGTGGCAAATGACATGAACAGACGTTTCTCAAAAGAAGATGCTTAAATGACCAACAAATATATGAAAAAAATTCTCAACATCATTCATCATCAGGGAAATTCAAATTGAAACCACAGTGAGGTATCACTTACACGAGTCAGAATGACCATTATTTAAACATTAAAAAAAAAAAAGATGCTGACATGGTTACTGAGAAAAGGGAATGCTTATACCCTGTTGGTGGAAGGGCAAATTAGTACAACCTCTATGGATAGTGGCATGGAGATTTCTCAAACAACTAAAAGTAGTTCTACTATTTGATACAGCAATCCCACTACTAAGCATCTATCCAGAGGAAGAGAGGTCATTATATAAAAAAGACATTAGCACCCACATGTTTATTAGAACACAATTCACAATTGCAAAGATATGGAATCAGCCTAAATGCCCATCAATAGATCTGTGAATAAAGAAAATGTGATATATATACACCATGGAATACTATTCAGGTATCAATAAGAATGAAATAATGTTTTTTACAGAAACTTGGAAGGAATTGGAGAACATCATCCTAAGTGAACTAATTCAGGAACCAAAAACCAAACGCTGTATGTTCTCACTTATAAGTGGGAGCTAAACTAAGGATATGCAAAGACATAGAGAATGGTATAATGGACACTGGAAACTCAGAAAGAGGAGGGGTGAAGAGGTGGAGAGACAAAAATATCATCTATCAGGTACAACGTGCACAGGTGGGGGTGATGGGTATATTTTAAGGCCAGACCAAAAACTATTTGTACTCCTCCAAAGTGATTGAATTTTTTAAAATTTGAGAAAATTAAATCCGTGTACAAATATTTCTTAAGACTTACCACATATACCAACAGCTAAGCCAATTTACTAATATTTTTATAACAATAAAAAACAAAAATAAACCAGTGGTCTTAAGCTTTCTGATCACATTTAGATTTTTTCTCTCTTTTTAGCTTAATTAAGAATGGATAAAATTATTGTCATTATCATCATCAACATAGTGCATCCCACAAGCACATACTGAAACTTCTCTGTCACTGCAGGCCCCCAGGGTGAACTGTGGGCTCTGTCTGCCCCCACAGTTCACCCTGGGCCTGCTCTTTCGCTCTTAGAAAGGCTGGTTCTTTTCATCTTTGCCTCGACGTCTGGGCTCGTCTCTCCTAATTCTTCTTATCATTCATTTATTCAAAGTGTGTTTATTGAGATCCTACTGTGTGTCAAACACTGTGATGACTACTGAAGATATAGTGCCAAAGCCCTGCCCTTATGGTGGCTATAGTCAGGGAGGTAAAATAGACAATAACCAAGTAAACTAGCAATTATTTCCAAAATTTTCCTAAGTGCTATAAAGGCAGGGCTGGGATACTATGACAGCATGTAACAGGGAGCCTGCCTTAGTCTGGGTTCTTCCTCTCTGGATCCTGCCCCATATCTTTCAGCTCACACTGGCCATTCATTCTAGGAAGTCCTCCAGCTATGGAGCTCTTCAACCTAGATGTTCAGTGACAGGTCCAATTTCCTGGAATTTCATGTTTCCTACAGTTGTTTCATGAGTTGAGTTACTTTGTGAGTCTTCATGAACTATAGTTTTTAAGTCAGAAGAAAAATATTCTTTGATTTTCTGGGTTTAGAAAACTCATGGTCTGCAATCTTGAATTACTCTCTAATGGTATCACATAGGTGTATTTCTCTTTCCACCTCCACTAAGGAGGACTTCTACTTCCATCCAAGACAGAGGAATAAGGAGTAGACTTACCTGAAACAAACAACAGGCAAAAAATATAAAACAATGGTTGTCAAGACACTGAAAAGTGTCTTAAAATGAAGGTCAATGATCTCGGAGACACAGGATACAAGCAAGGTAATTTCTACCATTTTTACATTTCACTGCCTTGGAGATTTTCCAGAATACAGCAGAAAGAAAGGAAATCTAGGCAGAACCTAGAAAACTCCTTGAGTTCAGGAGATAAAACTGAGAGCCCAGGGTGACCAAAGTGGTTGGAGTTTGTCAAACAGGGTACCAAAGAGGCAGAGAGCTGCACAGAGAGAGAACCCAAGATCTGTGGAGTGTCTCTCTCAAGTATTCATCAGAGTATTGGTCAGAGCATGCATATGAAAAAACAGCCTGAAGTTGAAATTGGGAAGAACATCTGGAAGGATTGAGAACAATGGACAGCACACACATGGAGTGCTGAAATAGTGTCTGGGTCCACTGGCAAGAATGGAACAACTCCTAAATTGTGGGACATTAAGTAGAATATTTGAAAAGGTCTTGCTTCAATGATGGGAAACAATTAGTTCTGGATAGATCGCTGCTCCAGACCCACTCAACAATTCATAAAGGAATGTTCAAAAAGATAAAATGTTTCCAATTTGCTTAACTATATCCTGGATCAAAGTGTATGAATATTTACAAGAATACAAAAAGATCCAGCACCCAAGAAAGTAAAATTCACAACGTGTGACATCCAAACAAAGATAAACACATATAAAGAAGCTGAAAAACAAGCTTTAATGAGAATAATGAATCAATTTGAACTAACCCAGAATTGACACAAATATTAGAATAGCAGAAAAGAACATCAAAGTGATTATAACTGTAGCCTATTTTTTTAACCAGTTATGTAGAAACATTGAAGTTACAAAAAGGCCTAAATAAAATTTCTAGAGATGAAAACTCCAGTGTCTGAGATAAAAATACACGGGGCAAGATTAATGGCAGTGGATTAGATATGACAGAAGAAAAGATTAAGGAATTTGAAACCATAGCAATAGAAATTATACAGAATAAAACACACATAGAGAAAAAAAATTTTAAAAATCAAAAGCACATCAGTCAGCTGTAGAACAACTTCAAGCAGCCTCAGTAGATGTAATTGAGTCCCAGAAGGAGATCCGGAGATGAGGACTCACACAGAAGATAGTTGAAGAAATAGTGGGAAAAATTTTTCCCAGTTTGCTGTAAACTATACGACGACTGTTCTAAGAAGCTCAATGAATCTCAGGCAAAAGAAACATGAAGAAAATTACACCAGGACACATCATAATCAAATTACTCAAAGCCAATGATAATAAGAAAAATCTTAAAAGCTGAAAGTGGAAAAATGACACATTACACACAGAGGAACAAAAAATAAAGATATCAGCAGATTTTTCATCCAAAACATATAAGCAAGAAGACATTGGAGTTACATATTTAAGGTACAGAAAGAAAAAAACTGATATGTTGGAATTTTATACTCAGCAAAATTGTCTGTCAAAAAGTAAAGGCAAAATAAATACTTTTTCTCAGTCAAATAAAAGGTGAAAAAATTCAACACCAGCAGACCCACATTAAAGGAAGTCTTCCAGGCAGAAAAAATATGATTTCAGATGAAAATCTGAATCTATACAAATGAATGAAGAGCACTGGAAATGGATCTACATGGATGAATATATGACCTTTTTATTATTGCTTAAACCTCTTTAAAAAAGAATTTTTGGTAATTTAAAAATGGTATAGCCACTATGGCAGATAGCTTGATGATTAACTGCATCCTGGATCAAAGTGCATGAATATTTATAAGAATACAAAAAGATCCAGGACCCAAGAAAGTAAAATTCATAAAGTATGACATTCAGACAAAGATTATGTTTACAAATTTAAACATAATCTTAGGACTCAGAAATAGCCCTCCTAAGTATTACCCAAATGAGTTGAAGAAACCTGCACATGAATGTTTATAGCAGATTTATTCCTAATTGCCAAAAAATTGGAATCTACCAAGATATACTTTCATAGGTGAATAGATAAACAAACTATGAGACATTTAGACAGTGAAATATGATTCAGTAATGAAAAGAAATGAGCTATCTAGCCACAAAAAAACACAGGGAATTCTTAAATGCATATTTGCTAAGAGAAAAATGTACCAGTCTGAAAAGGCTACATACTATATGATTTCAACTATATGACATTCTGGAAAAGGCAAAACTTTAGAGACAGTAATAAGATCACTGGTACCAGGGATTCAAGGGACTGGAAAAGGGATAAATAAGTGAAACACAGATAATTTTTAGGGCTGTGAAACTATTCTGAATGATATGTTAATGGTGGATACCTAACAATATGCATTTCTCAAAACCCACAGAGTATAACACAAAGAGTGAGTGCTAATTAAGCTATGAACATTAGTTTAAAATAACAGGTCAATATCGGTTTATCAGTGGTAGGGAATGTACCACACTAATGCAAGATGCTAATAATAGGAAAAGCTATGTGTGTGTGTTGGGGGAGATGTGGTAATTGGAAGTCTCTGTACCTTCTCCTCATTTCTTCTATAAATCCAAGCTTGCTCTAAAATAAATAAATAAATAAATAAATAAATAAATAAAATGAAATAAAAAGTATAATAGACTTTTTCAGATAAAATAAAAAGATAATTGTTGAATTGAAATAGTAACAGTGCGTTATAGGCTTCATAATATATATAAAAGTAAAATGCATGCTAAATATGCTAGGAGAGCAAAACAGAAGTATACCAGTATAAGGTTCTTATACTTGAAGTGATATAATATCACTTGAAGATAGAAAGTATTGTAGATGTATACTATAAATCCTAAAACAATTGCTAAAATACAAATATAATAATCCCCCCAAAGGATATAAAGTAGAATCATAAAAATACTTAACTAATTTGGAAGAAAACAGGAAAAAAAAAAAAAACAAGAACTGATTAGATACATGAAGACTAAATGACAAGATAAGAGTTAAAAATCTTCCATGAGGAAAACTTAGGCCAAGGTGACTTCACTGGTGAATTCAACGAAATCGTTAAGAAAGAAACAACACCAATTTTACACAAGCTCTTACCAAATATTAAAGAGGATGAAAGACTTTCCAATTTATTTTGATTTTGATGCCAAAACCAAAGACGTCACAAGAAAATATAACTACAGACCAATGTCTTTTATGAATATAGAGTAAAAATTCTAAAAATATTTTATTAAATCAACACAATATATAAAATAGTATGATACATCCTCATTAAGTAGGACTTATTCCAGGAACGTAGGGTTAGTTTGACATACAAAAACCAGTCAACTTAATTCACCATATTAGCAAGCAATAAAAGTAATAAAAGTAAACCCTATACTTATCTCAATAAAAGTTGAAAAGATATTTGATAAAATCCAACATCCATTCTTGATTAAAAGGGAAAACCCTCAGCAAACTAGAAATAAAAAGGAATTTCTGCATCCTGACAAAGGGCATCTATGAAAAACCTACAGGTATAACACTTAATGTGAAAGATTGAATAATTTTCCTCTAAGATCAGGAACAAGACAAGGATGTCTGCTTTTCACCACTACTGTTTAACATTGTACTGGAGGTGCTAGAAGAAAACAAAGAAAACAATATTTGTGAACTAGGTTAAACAAAGCATGAGCCATAAAATAGCACTTTAATACATTGAACTTCCTAAGTTCATAGAGACCTGGAAAAACAAACAAAAAACAAAAGAAAACAATTGAACCTCATTAAAATAAAAAAAAACCCTCTCTTTAAAAAATATTGCTAAGAGAATTAAAAAGTAAGCATAAATGGGAGAAAATATTTAAAACAATTTTTTTTCAAGAGACAGGTCTCTCTCTGTCTTCTAGGCTGGAGTGTCTTTGCATGATCCTAGATTGCTGTAACCTCAAATGCCTGGCCTCAAGCTAGTCTCCTGCCTCAGCCTCCCAAGTGCTGGGAATATAGGCATGAGCCACCATGCCTGACCTGAAAACATATTTTTAATTTGGGACTTGTATCCAGAATATATAAGAATTCCAGAAATTTAATAATAAGAAAACAAGCAACTCAATTTCTAAAGTAGGCAAAAGACTTGAATAGACAAATCTCTGAAAAAGATAGATGAATGGCAAATTAACACATGAAAGGATGCTCAATATCATTAGTCATTTGGCCAATGCAAATTAAAAACCACAATGAGATGCCACAACACATCTATTAGGATGGACAAAATTAAAAAGAATGACTGTTTCAAGTGTTCATAAAGATGCTGAGGAACAAGACTCCCATACACTGTGGATGGTGGTATAAAATGGTACAACTACTTTAGAAAAATTTGGAAGTTTTGTTAAAGAGTTAAACATATACCTACCATATGATTCAACCATTTGTTCCTAGATATTTACTCAAGAGAAATTAAAACATATGTCCAAAGTCTTACACACAAATGGTTATAGGAGCTTTGTTTGTAATAGCCAAAGACTGGGAAAAACCCAAAAAAGTCCCTCAACAGATGAATGGATAGCAAATTATGGTACATCCATACAATACAATATTACTCAGCAGTAAAAAGAACAAACTATCAATGCATATGATGCCATGGGTGAATCTTAAAATAATTATGCTGGATGAAAGAAGACAGACCAAAAATATATCTATATATAAACTTATAAGGTTTTTATATAAAATTCTGGAAAATGCAACATATCTACAGTGAAAAGAAGCAGTGGCTGCCACCAGGAAAGTGTTATGTGGGAAAAGCAGGAGAAGAGATTAGCAAGGGCACAAGAAAACTTTTGGGGCAATGGATGTGCTCGCTATCTTGACTATGGTTATGGTTATTTGGCATATACATAATGCCAAAACTTACCAAATGATGTGCTTTCGGTGTGTACAGTTTATTGTATGCCAATTATACCTGAATAAACATGTATGTTTACTTATATATTTATTTTTAAAACGTCAATACCACTGGGAAATTGTTGAGGTTAGGAGTATGGCAGGGGATGTTCTCTTTTCATATTTCCACAGAGCTCATCTCAGGTCTGAGCATGCAGAAGATGACCAACAAACGTTTGATGACTTTCATCTCTACAAGACATACCGACATAGAAAGAAACTCACTGAGCAAGGATGGTTACTGGTGCCATTTACCTGATGGGGAAATTGTGCTTTACTGAAGTAGCCAAAATCACCAGGGGTGAGAGCACTTGGTCTAGTCACTCATTTCCCTGGGCTGCTAGGTCAAGTCAATTAATTTCAGCATCCCTGGACAGTTTCTAAATGAGACAGAATTAATGGTGCCCAGCCAGGGAATGAGATGAAATGGAACAAGGATGATATGATGACGATGACGACGACGATGATGATGACAATGACCATGGTGATAGTAATAGTGATAATACTATTTCTCATTTGACGGCCGCTGACTGTGTCCTGGAGCACTGTCTGCATCATGTCTGTCAACCCTCACTGTTATCATCTCTTCTTTGTTTTTTTTTTTTTTTTGAGTTGGAGTCTCACTCCGACACCCAGACTGGAGTGCAGTGGCCGCTCCCGGCCACCGTAGCCTCGACCTGCTGGGCTCCAGCGATCCTTCCGCCTCAGCCTTCCGAGTAGCTGGAATTACAGGCATGCGCTACCATGCCCGGCTGATTTTTTGATTTATTGTAGAGATGAGGTCTCGCTGCCCAGGCGGGTCTCGAACCCGCGGGCTCAGGCAATCCACTCACCTCAGCCTCCCAAAGGTGTGCGGGGCGGGTGGGGGGGGTTGAGTTGGAGTCTCACTCTGCTGCCCAGGCTGGAGTGCAGTGGCACTCTCACAGCCACCCCAGCATTGACCTGCTGGGCTCCGGGCGATCCTTCAGCCTCAGCCTTCCCCAAATGTAGCTGGAACTACAGGTGTGCACTACCACACCCAACTAATTTTATTTATTTATTTTTTATTGTAGAGACGAGGTCTTGCCAAGTTGCCCGGGCTGGTCTCAAACCCACGGACTCAGTCAATCCTCTCGCCTTGACCTCCCATAGTGCTGGGATTACAGGATGAGCCACTAATCCTGGCCTATCATCCCTTCTTGAAGCAGAGGAACCTACAAGTGATGAGTAAAATGGTCTCACACAGCAAATTAGTGGTGTAGCTAGAATTCGAGGCCCTGTCTGTCTGATTCCAAAGCAGGTGTTCTTACCATTAAACTTCCCTATTCCCAGGCCAACATACTGTGTGAACACATGCATGTCTACCTGAACACACATGTAAGACCACACAAGCACACATGTCCTCACACATATGCTCATCCATCCATACACACATATACACACACACATTGGTACCCAGGCATGCACACACACATTTTAACATACATTTGTGTGCATACAAATGAGGCCACAAATATATATACAAAGGCATGCACACATGTCCCCTGAACCCACACACATATGCACATTCACGTTTGCATGACACATACTGAACATACACATGTGTGTGTGCATACGCACACAGAAACAACCTCAGGGCACCCTAAGAACATACACATTACTCTTCTGATTTTAGCTTCCCCCAAGCAGCCACCACTGTCAGCCTCTTCTAGCCCAGGCCCCAGGTATCTTCAAAACACTGAAGTCCTAAGTCTAAAGTGAAATTATGCTCAGGACCTTGATCTGGGGACTGCATGCGAGTCAGGGAAATTAGACACATCATATTTTCCCATGAAAGACATTTCTAATGGGCTAACTAACCTTTGGAATTACCAGCTCTCAGTTCAAAGTACTTCTTGAGCACAGATCAAATTGAAAAATAGCCTTGTGACAGACCACCCAGTACTAAGCTGATGGGAATTACTTTCAACCCAGGCCGACATGTCCCCCAGACAAAATATTCCACATACCAAACCTGCTAGCTTCCAGTTTTTGGAACTAGGGGAGCCAAGTGTCATCTATTACAGATCAGAGCCACAATGACTGTGATGGGGGCAGTTGCTCTGGACCCAAGTCACCGCGGGGGCAGCTGGGTGGCAGGAAGGAGACAGCCTCAGTACCTTTAACACTTATGTCCCTGTACTACAGGACAGAGGGTCTGCCTGTCATCACAGACAGCTGTAGTCTAGGCCTCTGACAATGATTTTCTGTTCTAGGTGTTCAGTTTGGTGCAGAAAAGTAGTTCCATGGATGCGATCAGACAAAATGAGAAAGAGTGCCACATGGAAAGTTGGAGATAAACCGGTAACTACAGGGTTAAGGAAACGGACTCATCCAACCCCACTGTCTTGGTGGAGGATAGTTTCCCTCCTTCTGTCTTTGTGCCACATACTGGCTCAGAAAGACTGTCTATATACTTTCTGGAGTCTCAGTTCTTTTCTTCTCCTCATGGAGCATGTGAAACAACTTTCCCACCAGGGACCTCAGAGTGTAGCCTTGTCTCTGCATTGAATAAATTGGGCAGTCTTGGGCAAGTCTCTTAACTTCAGAGCCTCAGCTTGTGCATATAAAAGACGAGACTATCACTGCCTGCCCTGTCTGCCTCACCAATTTGCCGTGAAGACCAACAGGGCCAATGAGAAGGTAGTGTGCTCCACGTGAGAGGGAAAGGGCTTGGCCCGCACATCTTTCGTCATCCCCAGCATGGTTCATGGTTTTCCTGCTCAGACACAATCTTGCACAGACTTCCAGGCATGTCTTCAAATGTTTTCCCTGGAAAATTCTCTGGAATTATCAGAAATAGTTTTCCAGCTACCACGTCCTCACTCCTCTTCTGCACTGCTGTTGACTGTCCCAACACTCAGCCCTGCATTCCAGCCCTGTGTCCTACCAACAGATACTTCAAGCTTCTCATTCCTGTGACTCCCAACACAACCCTACCTCTTTTCAGCCAATGATTTGACTTTCCAATGCTCAGAAAAAGAGGAGCAGAGGGAGAAGCAAGCCTCTCTGATTCCCTCCCCAAAACAAATCCATACTCTAGCCATCTTTAACTCCTTGCCTCTTGGTACAAAGGTTCCTTCCTCTCTTCTGCCAAGGTCTCCACTTAGGATCTTTATTCCATGAAGCTTCCTCAGGGATCTCACATCATCACTTGTCTCTTCTCATTGTTGGATCTTTACTTTTTCTCTTGCTACCTGTGCTTTCTCAGCACACAAAGGGGAATTTTGGTCACACAATTTGTGCCTCTGTAGGAACATGTGGTGGGGGGGTTGAACTTTGAGTAGGGTAAGGAGAAAAAAAACTCTGGATGAAGACAAAAGTGGGGCAGATGTGGGCCTTGAAGATGTCTTCAAGGATAGAATATTGACTATATAGAAGTCACAAGAGTGATTGCCAGAGACCACAGGGTTCTTGGATTATCCAGACTATCCCCTTTCTCCGTGGGCCCTGCCCTTCCTCCCTCCATTCCTCTCCCTGACTTATGTCCCCAAACTCATCTTGGATTCTAGAAGCTCAGTGCAAAATTCTAGTCTCTTTCAAAAAACAAAAGTTCAGACCCTATTATATCACTGAGAGTTGGGTAATTTTGACATCATTATACTCACTATACTTTTTTTTTTCAAATAGTAGGAAGCCATTCTTTCTCCACAGAGCTCCTGAATATATGACCTGATGAATATCCTATGAGTAACTGCAGCCAGATAGTCTTGGGACTGTCAGTCAAAGGGTCAGCCCTCCCCATCTCCCAGGGCTGAATAGGACCCATCCAGGCCAGTCAGCCTCTCTCACCAGGAACTTAGACTTGATAGAAAGCATGTAGTTGGAACCAAGTCATCAGGACAGAAGCCTCCTGGAGAAATCTCTTGAGTTCTTGCCTTTGGGGACTCTGGAGCCACTATCCTTCACATCCTTCCTGCGGCTTTGCTCTTCAACTTCCCCTTCAACTCTGTGGGTTGTTCAACATCCTTCCAATCACTTCCGTATCTGTTTTACTCAGGAAAGATTTGTCTCTTGCAACTAGAGAACCTTTAAGTACCTGCTTCAGAAAATAACTGACATGCCACTACACAATCTTCTCACACACCCTTTATCCAGGCATCAGATCCTGAAAGTATTTTATTCTCAAAGTCTGTGGTATAAATATTATTATTACATTTATTTTGCAGGTGGGATGCTGAGGTTCTGAAATTTGCGGGCATCTGTCCAAGGTTATAGCTGGAACCAGGAAGCTTGGTCATTCCATATCAGTACAACTCACTGTGTCCCAAGAAAAGGAGGTTCGTGAGGGGAAAGTGGAGGCTCTCTGGTCAGGACAGCACCTTCTTCCATCTCTGTGCACACATAGTCTCCCCTCTCTGCTTCTGAAGATCTGCTCCATCTTCCTGCCTTTCTCTGCAGACTGGCTTTCTCTGCTCATTTATCAGTAAGCGCATTGCTGAGAAAGGCTGTTTCCGTCCAAACTCTAAATATTTACTTTTTTGCTTCAAGTGTCTGCCATCAACTATACTTTCTATGTCTCTTGGCTTGAATTATTGAGAGAAAATCTGCTTGGTGCCTGGTCAGCTGGGGTAGGCTGAAAACTGTCTCCTTACCTCTCTCCTCCAAAGATAATTATGTTCTCGAAAGGAAGGAACCCCAAGAAACTTAGAATAAAAGAACTTGGGAAAATAATTCTAGCAATAGTGCAGCCATTTTAACTTCAGCTCTAGCCTTGTCTCACTTTGCTGAGCAGTTCTGCTGATCGTTAGCAAGAGACAAAACCGGCACTCCCGGGTTAAAACCTGATGATTGTCCTAAGCACCCTAAGCCTGTTCAGTCCTAATTATTCTCACCCAAATTCCTGACTAAAAGGCTGGGAAGAAACTTGTATTAATCTGAGTTGGGCTAAACATAGAAGCTGTTTGCATTTAAAAGTGAATATTTTTTCCCTCATCTCCCCATTCACTGTCCTTGGATCTAGTAACTGTTGCTAGTACTGAAGGGAACACAACCATCTTCATTGAGCCACCTGATTAAGCAGGACACACACACACAAAAGGATGCACGTCCCTGGAAATGCCTCTGCCATACCTAGATAAGAAATGGGGTCTGTGGAAACTTTCTAACACCCAGAAATGTATCTGTTCTCTTAGTTTCCAAATGACAATGGTTTTCTTTCATGTCTTTGTATTATTTTATGTATAATATTTAATCAGTCCTTGTTGAACCAGAACTCCTGGAATAAGCAAAAACTGTAACCAACTAGAAAGGAAGCAGCCAACATTTTTCAAGGTATCTGTGCTTCTGGCCTTGATATATTGTTGTTTGTTTACTCCAGCCCACCACCTGGAGTCATGAGATACTGTTGCCTGGTGATGTCAAGACATGAGACTTATGTGGTTTCTGTTATTACATCAAAAAGTGCAACTTTAAACATTCCCCTTAGTCCAAACTCCTCTCCAAGAGCTTTAAGTTCCCCAGCCTTCAAGGACATGTTTGCCTGTGAGTGCTGGCCCCTTTCTGTCTGTGGTAAGTGGATAATAAATTTTGCTTGTTTCTCTTTTGCAATTATTTGCCTCATTCCTGTGGCATCGGTCCACCTTGCCTCAGTTTACCCTTTCTTGTCTTAATCCACGGAACCTATGAATGTTACCTTATATGAAAACAGAATGTTTGCAGATGTGATTAAGTTAAAGATTTTGAAATAGGGTGGGCCCTAAATGCAATCACACACATCCTTATAAGAGAAAAGCAAATGAGATCTGGCAGGAGCAAAAGAGAAGCTGAAGTGAGGATGGAGGCAGAGACTGGAGTGATGCAGCCACAAGCCAAGGAATGCTTATAGTCACCAGAAGCTGGAAGTGACAAGGGGCAGAGTCTGCCCTAGAGCTGGAACCTCTGAAAGGAGGAGGGTTCTACCAATCTGTTGATTACAGTCCAGTAATAATGATTTCAGATTTCTGGCATACAGAATTGCAAGAAATACATTTCTGTATTTTAAGTCCCTAAATCTCTAGTGATTTGTTAGAGCAGCCACAAGAACAAAGACAGCAGCCAGTGGATTCATTTCCCGGTGTTAAGTGTCCACCATTGTCCAATCTGGAGGATATTTACATTGTCCAGGGGGATGTTTACAGGAAAAACAACCACTGAGGTGTGCCTTCTTAGCTATGAGGAGGAAGATGGTTGATTTTCAAGAAAAAAGCATGAGCTAGGAGACTCCTGCATGCATCCTACTACTGCTCCCTGACACCTGCTATCATGTAGGTGTGAGAGGAAGGCTTGCAAAATGCAGGACAGTAGTTATGCCTGAATAGGCAGTCAGCCTAGGGCTCTTTCCTTCCTCTATTTTTTTTTCCCCTTCTGTCGCGGCAGAGCTGAGTCCTGCAGTCTAGAGACTAGCAGCACTTCCGGAATGTGAGGAGAACACGTTTGTTTACGCAGGCGGGCCCAGGGGACTCATGCCTAAGTCCTGGGACCCCGTCTGCTTGTGAGCTTTGCCTTATATCAAGTTTCATTTCCGCGTACGTGCAGTTTATATTTTTGTGGGTGTGCAGTATAGCCCGGGTGGTAGTGGGGGCTTAAGCAAGCTATTTACAGAAGTGGATACTGCAAGGAGAAAGAGAGAGAAAAAAAATGGTTAGGCAGGGACCCTCTTCCTCCGGACCATTGTTATGGCCCCTTTGGCTTCCTCCGGATGGCTTGCCAGTTCACTTCCCCTATTAAAATACCCAATGAGTTCATAAACAGCACTCTTAATGGAGAGTGGGGAAAAGAGGTGAGGTTAAAAAGTGAGCCTATTTATTCAGCTAATTCAAACAGGTGTGTACTTAACAACCTTTTGCCAGGCCTTGGGATAAGTGCTGTAGCACAGGTACCGACCTACAGTCTAGGAGGATAAGACTTGCACATACTGGACAGTGGGGAAAGAACATAAGAGACGCATTTAATCGATCATTTATTCAACACGTGTTTGCTGTGCATATAGAAATATTAGACTAGGTGATATTTCAATAAAATATGTAGAATCATTGTCTTCACAGGGTGAGAAAAATAAGCAGATGGATGAACAAAATAATCACACATCGTAAAATGGCTGTAAAGGAAAGGAGTAAGTTCTGAGACAGAGAATCCGGTGTATGAATTGGTGGCGGTGGCAGGGGTGGTGGTGGTAAACAGGGCTCTGGGTCAGGAGTTAGATTTAAGGCGCGTAAGGCTAAATGAAGTAGAATAGGTAGTTGGAATTAAACTCGGGGATGGGAGAAAAGGTTTAGAACCATGGGAACGAATAAAAGACCTGGGGAAAGGGGCTCTAAGAGAAAAGGTGTACGTTTTAACTTCAGCTCTGTGCTTTGGGAAGGACATAAACACACCTACTTGTGAATAGGCACTTTCAGAGACAATTTACAAAGGTCCAGAGGTCTTCCGGTCCTTTTCGCCTCCAGCTAGACTACATTTCCCAGAATGCTGCAAGAACTGGGTGTGGCCCGGAAGTTGCTCCAGTTACTTCCGGCACAGGTGCCCTCGGGTAATCATGGCGGCCCTCAGAAGCTCCGTGTTCCTGTGCGGTCTCATGACAGTTTCTCGGGGCACGAAGCGGGTCTGTTTCCGGGCCCGAACGCAGTCCCGGCCTGGTGCCCTGCTCCAGCCGCTGCCCCGGTCCTTCGTGGTGGTGTTGCCACGCCGTCAACTCGGCTCTGAGGCCGGTAAGTGACCTTCCGGACGCTGGCTGGGGCATTCTGCTGGGAGACCTAGAACTTGATTCTGGCTGGCGAAAACCACGAGGAAGGAAGTGGACTTCCTTCTGTACTTGCAGAGTTTGTCACCACCCACATTCGCTCATTCATTCATTCATTCACCCAGCCAACAGTGCCTGAGCTCCGCTTCTTGCAGAGCGCTGTGCTAATAAAGCTCAGGGGATATGGCAGACTGACACGGACTCTTCCCTGAGAAAACTCGTGGTCCGTTGGGGAATTGACAGTGTAGTGCACCCTGGGCTTTCATAGGGGTCGCACATAGGAGAGGCACTCAAACTAGATTGGAAGGGCAGGGAGGGGTCCCTGGAAAATCTGACTCAAACTGAGACCTGGTTAACCATGCTATGGAGAAAGCAAGAAGAATTTCAAGCAGAGGAGACAGAATAAGCAAATGTCCAGAAATGAGACTGAACGCAGGTATTTGGGGGGCCCATTTTGGAGTTAGGACTGTTAACGCTTGGTTGTGGCTTTTGATTTAGGTTTAAGAAAAATCACGGTTATTTGTTAAGTTTTTGGCTTGAGTAGTTGATTAGAAGGTTGTTCCATTTATACCAAGTGGGAGAAGATTAATTGTAGGAACTGGGTTTATTCTGGGGGTAGGGGACAGTGCAGGATTATATGAGGTCAGGAGATGAGAAAGGAGGAAGAATTAAACCTGTTTTGGACATATTGAATCTGAGGTGACTTTGAGATTCAAGTGTTCAGTATGGAATTAGAAATAAAGTGAGAAACATTGAGGAGTAAAAATAGGTGAGATTATCTGAGAAGGGACAATGGTGCTGAGCACCTGCTGTGTGCTGGATACTGAGGGACCCGGGGTGCCAGAGATGAGTATAAGACAGGGTTCTGGTCTTCCTAGAGAACATTGTCTAGAGACAGTGAAGTATGGAGACCACCTTAATTGTTTTCTAAATAAAGTTGGAAGCTATTGGCGAATCTTAAGCTTGGGAATGATCTTGATTATATTTTCAAGAGTTTGCTCTTGTTGCTCTACAGAGAATGATCTGTAGTAGGACAAAAATGGAGGCAGGGAGGCTAAGGCAAGAGATAGGATGATTTTGACTAGGGTAGTGGCAGTGGGAAGTGGAGGATTAAAAAGAGATATGTGAGCGATAACAATGAGTATGCTTCTGTGTCAGTGTTCTTTTTTGTAAAATGAGGATAATCGTGTTGTTGTGAGGATTAAATGTGCTGTGTATGTAAAGTACTTACTTCTGGCACATAATACATTTCTAATAAATATTAGCTGTTATCATTACTACTGCTGTTTCATTATGATTGTTATTACTGTTGCTATTGGCTAGATCTGGAGGGTAAGAGAGAAGTTAAGAATGACCATAAGATTTTTGGCCTGCATGACCTACTGGATAATGCTGAGATAGGGAACAGTTGGAAAAGCTGGTCTGAGACAAGAGAAGGCTGATGGGTTCTGTTTGGCAGTATTGAAGTACATGTGAGATGCCCACTGGGTAGTGGAAGATGATGTTGGCTGGAGATTCAGATTTTAGAGTTTCCAGTATATAAAGGTAATTAAAGTCATGGGAGCCTAGGAGAGACCATCCAGTGAGAATGTGAAAAGGAAGCAAAAGACAGATCTGAATCCTGAGAGATACCAACATTTACAGAATGCCTCCTGGCAGGGGAAGAGTTGACTAGGAACAATTGGGCTTTTTCTCTCTTTTTTCATAATGAAATGAAAATGGGAGTTAGGCAAAGCAGTAGGCAAGCTGCATGAGGCGAGAGCTGAGATTTGAGGCTCCTCTTGTCTAAGGCTCTTCCATGATACCACATGACGTCTTCAGTATCATGTCTAGTGATCCAAGCCTCTGTTTCCTAGCTTCAACATTTTAGCCTAGACTTTTCTTCCTTTTTTTCTCTGTCCTACTGAGGTCATTGAGAAGCTTTCTTAGACCCTATCATGCCTAGTCCCATGTTACGTGTAGTTCCTTCCTCTGCAATCATACAAGCCTCTCTTGTCTGTAGCACTTATACAGAGGAGCATCATGGTTGACTGGAAGCTGTCTAGGCTCCAGAAGCAGACAAGCCTTGGTTTAAATTTTAGCTCTTTCACTTTATAGCTAGTTGTCTTTGAGTAGGCTTCACCATTCTCATTGATAAAATTAGAATATCAGTACCTATTCTGTGGGTTGTTGAAAGTATTTCTGAAAATGTCGATTTTACTTAGTACACAGGAGACAACTCTAAATGATAGCAGCCATTGATTACTTTTTTCCTGTTGCTTCCTCCAGTAGCCTGTCCTTCTGGCAGAGATTGAGTCTATATCTTCATCATAATGAATGCTCAGTAAATCTTAAATGAAGGAATGAATGAATCTTATAGGTATTAGCATTTTGCAATGCTGAGGTAGACTTTGTGCTAATGGTTTTTATTGTTAACTTACTTTTCTATTTAGAGATCTTGTTGGCTTGTCATTTTTGCCAGATTCTTATTTACTAAAGTCCATTTTAGCAGAATCTGGTAGCTCCGAGATCAAGAAACCTACATTTATGGATGAGGAAGTCCAAAGCATACTCACCAAGATGACAGGCTTGAACTTGCAGAAGACTTTTAAGCCAGCTATACAAGACCTGAAGCCACCAACCTATAAGCTAATGACTCAGGCACAGTTGGAAGAGGTATGTAAATATAGGAATATTGTTAGAATGCCTTTCTTTAAAGAGTTATACATGATTTCCAGAGACCCCTCTAGATGCTTATAGCTGCTTTTCTACAGGCACTCATGAGGGGAGTGTCGGGCATAGAACAGAGAGAAGAGTGAATCAAGGAGCAGGGAGCACGGCCAGGATTGAGAGGCATATAGAGCAGGTCTGGGTGTCCAGAGAGTCTCTGCTCTCAAAGAGCCTGAGCACCTCTCCTTTTTCCTGCCTGCTCCAGCTTCCTTCCTGGAGAAATGTGTGCTGTGAGCTGTGTGCTGTGAGCTGCCTTGAGGCTGAAGCTTCAGTGAGATTATGAGCTTCTGCTGAACAGCATCCTACTCCAGGCACCAGTGTTCTCCTGGAGCCATGGGTACCGAGTCATTTGTGGAAAACACTTTGACCTGTGAACATGAGAAGCATTGATATTCTTCCTTATGATTCATAAGTAATGTATAGTCATAACACACGCAAAAAATATCCGACAGTGGATCATGTGAAGAGTTAAAGCCCACCTTTCACCTGTCATAGGTAACCACTGTTAACAGTATAACATGAGGCACTGTAGTAGTTAGTTGTTAAGAACATGGGCTCTGATGTTGGGTTATCCACCTTCAAATATTGGTGCTGCAACTTCCTAGCAATATACTTAACATCTGTGTGCCTCTATTTTTTTCTTCCATAAAATGGAGATGATAACAATAGCACCTAGCTCATAAGGTAGGCTGTGGGCATTAGGTAAGCCAAATACATTCAGAATATTTGAATAATACCTGGCATATAGTAAGCATCCAGTAAATGTAATCCTTCATTCTATCTCAGGCAGCTTTTGTGGCCTAGCTGTGTCTCAGATCATTCCTTTGAGGTTTTGATAAAGGTTGAGCCTGTATAGTCTCAGCCATACCACAGAGGCAAAGGCCAGGGTTCAGCAGTCTAGGTTTGACATTTTACTCACTGATTTGTGGCTACAGCTTGGTTGCAGCTTTTAGCATTTTTGACTAGTATCTGCTTTTATCAGATGATCCTTTTGGTATGTAACCTTGTGGCTTTCCTTAATAAATATTTTATTTCATTAGGCTATGAGACAGGCAGTTGAGGCAGCTAAAGTACGATTAAAAATGCCACCGGTTCTGGAAGAGCGAGTCCCAATAAATGACGTGTTAGCTGAAGATAAAATTTTGGAAGGAACAGAAACAGCCAAATACGTGTTTACTGATATATCTTATAGCATACCACACCGGGTGAGTATATGTTTAATTGCAAAATGGTCTTTGTTTGAAATACTGTGTGGAGATGGGCCAAGGCACAGCATGACCTGGTTGTATCTGATGCTTCTGAACCAGAATTTGTCTAACTAGGTGAGACCCTTCTGGAAGGTACAGTATAAGGAGGATGAGCAGGGCAGACCAGCCCCACGTCATTATGTTCCCATTGCCCTACAGGTAATAGAAAGCATATTCTAGATTGACTGCAAAGAGACAAATCTGCTGAGACAGAACAAGGGGTATACAGACAGACAGAAACCCACCCCCAAACCACAAATGGACAAAAATCTACAAGACAGTGGTGGAAGGAGATTATTTTTGCCTGAGTTAGACTGATTTCCTTAGCTGAAGCTTTTGAGAAGAGTGTTTTTCTCTTGTAGAGTCCTTGGTGATGCCAAGAAACTCAGACTTCCCAAAGATTTTCACTTTCCAGAATTTTCAGTAAGAATGTGAGATGTTTCTGAGATAATTTTCAGATATCATCTCTTCTGTTGTAGTTATTATTCCCTCCTCTTTCCCTCATTGCCAATTAAAAAGAACACTCTGGCACCTTAAAAATACATCAGTTTTTGTATTTGAGCCTTTGCAAGTAAAGAATAAAAAGAGAGTAATTTACACTTCAGCCCGCAAAATGCATTAGAGTACTGAATGCTGAGTTTGGGAGAAGGGCCACCTCGTGTTAATCAGTCTTTTATTATATATGATTATGGTTAGAAGACATGAGTTGAACTGTGTCCATGTCTACATACCAGCCATCTACACACCTGACATAAAGAGCGAGGATCAGAGAGATTCCATTTTAATTAGAATTTTTGTTTTGTGGTGTTTTAATACATATTTGCAATGCCATGAAGACTGGTTGTGGGAGCATTTTATAACTTGGGAGACAAGAAGGAACTTGGAATTCAAGCTTCTCAAATTATCAAAATCCTTTTGAGGAAACATTGTGTTATTTTGGCATCTGCTAATTTTTTTTTCTGTTGGCAGTGTTTGATGAAAGTTTTAATTATTTTATTGTCAGAACATATTGAGAGACTCATACACCTCTGAAAATTTGAGCCTCAGTACCATCGGGTTAATTTATACATTAGGTGTGTATGAATTATCAGCAATATGCAGAGCTCCGTGTATGTCATTCTGGTGTTGCAGAGAATTGTGATTCACATTTCCTGCCCTTTTCCAGTTATATAGCAGTATCTGAGAGGTGTCAAAAATCTTGCACATGATATATTGCCATCTGAATGGTATAAACAGTGGGTGGAATTCAGAGGAGGAGGCAATCCCGTGGCCTGGGATTTGGCAGTTGGAACAATGAAGTGACAGAGGGCAGGTGGACCAGTCAGTCTCTCTGACATGTTTATGTCTAACGCCAATATGAGAAGTCATAGAGGTGCAGAATTGACTGCACATTTTGGGTTTGTTCCTTTTATCTCAAGGACTTTAAACACAGATCATAAAGTAGTAAAATCTGTTTAGATCAGACTTTGGAACGGGGCAGTGAAATAATTTGTGAAGGTCTTATAGCACTTCTTTCCTCTAAAGTGGGTTTAGCTGAATCTCAGTTCAGCTTTTTTAAGTTAACCATTTTATTATGTATTGAACTCATGTTAACACCGTAGTTGGTACTTACTGAATATTTTCATTTTAGATGTCTGATTGTCAGATGCACAGCAGTGATTAGTGAAGGAAGTTGAAGGAAGTATCAAACCTTGCCAAATCTTTATGTTTTAAAATTATTGAACTCATATGCATGATTGCATTTATTGCTTCCTAGTTGCACTTTATATTGTTGATTGAAAATTATTTTTGTAATGGTCTTAGTGGGACATAGGAAGTAAAAATGTGTCTTCACAAACTTATCCTTGATTATGTTTTCTATTTTAGGAGCGTTTTATTGTTGTCAGAGAACCAAGTGGCACACTACGCAAAGCATCTTGGGAAGAACGGGACCGGATGATACAAATTTATTTCCCAAAAGAAGGTCGTAGAGTTTTGCTGCCAGTAATTTTCAAGGAAGAAAATCTTAGGGTAAGGTTAGGCTTTATATTTTATTTAAATCTTAGGTTTTATATTTCAGAGTCAGTAGTGATGACTTATTTGTTGAATCAATTGGCTCTGGTTCTGCTTGGCATTTTGCCTTGATAAACACAGATGCATTATTTCTGATGGTCACTTGACTAGAGTTTTCTCTCTCTCATAATTGGCTTACCTAGGATTAGAATCTACGTGTGATAATTACAGAGCCTGTGTTCTTTCTTTATGCTTCTTGATGAGCACAGGTGTGGCTAGTATGTAGATGGGCAGGCCTGTCATGGTTTCAGGACAAGTGCTGAACTTTGTGTTCTTCTCATCTGATTCCATGTTTGCTTTGTGGTTTTAGACTATGTATAGTCAGGACCGGCATGCTGATGTCCTCAATCTCTGTGTTGCCCAGTTTGAGCCAGATTCCACTGAGTATATCAAAGTGAGTATATTCTATAGTTTCTAAAATACAGGCCTAAGTATGGTTATGAGTAAGATTTTTAATCCAGCACAGCGAGTTTGGTTATAAGCTTTGATATGGGAGAATATCTGGAAATCTATAGAGGATACATATATTTTATCCTTAAAACAATCCTTTATTAAGGATGAGGGAATTTAAGCTTGAAGGGTTGAATAGCTTGCTAAAAGTTGTATAGCTAATAAGTGATAGGGTTAGGATCCAAACTTGATGACAAAGCCTATTCTGTTTTCAGTTTGCCATATAGGAACAAAGTTATTTACTAAAATTTGCCAAGTGCAATGTGTCTTACAACTCAGTAAGTATTCATTAAGAAAGTATTCACTGTGTAAGGTATTATGAGTAGTATAGGTCATGCCGTGAACCTAGGTTAGGGTGTGCTGTGTCAAAGCCAGCAGTCCAGATATGACTGTGGGGAAGGGTACCAAGTTAATATATAGGTAATTACTTTCTTAGGCCTAAAATGCTGGGTGCTCTGAGGAAAGGCCTCACAGGGGTCTTTGAAGCACAGGGAACATTGTGGCAGGTGGAGTTGGGTAAGGTGTTTCAGGTAGACAACAGAATGAGCAACAGGCAGGAAGTAACAGAGTATGTTTGAGAAATGGCCAATCATCTGGCTTGCTTGTACATGCAATGTATACTTAGGGGAATGGGTCAAGGTTAAGCCAGAAAGGCGAGAGGGCCACATCATAGGTGACTTTACATGCTCACATAGGTGACTGAGGAATCTGATTTCAGTCATCAGGCCTTTGAAAGCCTTTTGAACTGTGGAATTCCCTTATCAGAGTCCTTATTTAGGAAGATCAATCTGGAAGGAGAAATGAAGGAGCATCAGTTAATAAGTTGGAGTGGGCTAGCTGATGGAACAGAATAGTTGATGGGATAGGAGAAAGAGAAGTGAAAAAAATATTCCTGATATATTTTCTCCCCTTGTGACCAAAAAAATGGGTAGAATATTATTTCCAGTGGTGGTCTATACAGATGTAATAGGTGCTTATTTAAATGTTGCTTGGCTGCTGAAAAGTAATCGATATGGCTATGCTCCAGGCTGCCCCACATACTTCTATAGTGGAGAAGGCACAGACTTAGTTATTTAGACAGATTTCCTTCCTTCCTTCCTTCCTTCCTTCCTTCCTTCCTTCCTTCCTTCCTTCCTTCTCCCTCCCTTCCTCCCTCCCTCCCTCCCTCCCTTCCTCCCTTCCTTCCTCCTTTCCTTCCTTCCTCTCTCGTTTTGCTGCACTCCGTCACCCAGGCTGGAGTACAGTGATGTGATCATCGCTCACTGTAGCCTGGGACTCCTGGGTTCAAGTGATCCTCCTGTCTTAGCTTTCCAAGTAGCTGGGACTATAGGCGTGTGCTACCTGCCTGGCTAATTAAAAAAAATTTTTTTGGTTTTGTTAGAAATGGAATCTCACTATATTGCCTAGGTTGGTCTTGAACTCCTGGCCTCAAGTGATCCTCCTACCTTGACCTCCCAAAGTTCTAGGATTACAGGCACGAGCCACTGCACCCAACAAATTTTTCTTTCTTGCTTTTTTTTTTTTTAAGTTTTTTTTTTGGAGTCTCACTCAGTCGCCCAGACTGCAGTGCAGTGGCCGCTCCCGGCCACCGCAGCCTCGACCTGCTGGGCTCCGGTGATCCTTCCGCCTCAGCCTTCCAAGTAGCTGGAACTACAGGTGTGTGCTACCACGCCTGGCTAATTTTTTGATTTATTGTAGAAATGAGGTCTCACCAAGTTGCCCAGGCAGGTCTCGAACCCGCGGGCTCAGGCAATTCACTCACCTTGGCCTCCCAAAGCGTGGGATTACAGGCTGAGCCACCGAGCCTAGCTTTTTTTTTTTAACTTTAAAAGCAAAGTTTGTTACAGAAAGAAGAAATAAAAGACAAGTGAGAGTTTCATGCCAAAAAGGCCTGGCACGGGCAAGTCTCAAAAAGGAAAGTGCCAAATTTTTCTTTCTTAATAGAACCCTCCTTCCCACGTAAGGTGGGTTGTACTAGGAATAGTTTAAATCATTAAACTATTAGCCTAGTGGTTAATGATAGAGACAGCTGTAAGTAGACCTGGTTGTCAGTCTATACCAAGTAGTGTTTATTTTCATGTTCTGAAGAGTTGCATTTTATGTGGATAGGTTCATCACCAGACCTATGAAGATATAGATAAACACGGAAAGTATGACCTGTTACGTTCAACAAGACACTTTGGTGGAATGGCTTGGTATTTTATAAATAAAAAGAAGATAGATGGTTTGCTGATTGACCAGATTCAGAGGGATTTGTAAGTATGATCTTAGTAAGTAAAAGAACCATTTTTATTGCCCAAAGACTTTATCTGTATTTAAGCTGTGGTATTTTTCCAGTGATAACAGTGTATTGTCCACTAGTAGACTGAAGCTTTCATTTACCTCAGTTTATGTATGGGTTTGTTCTTCTAGCGTAACTGAGTTTTCCTAGGCTTTGCTTTTGTGTTGCATAAACAGGGCTAGATTATTTGAAAGAATACGTGGCTTTGGATCTGTTCTGTATACCCTCCATATTTAATTCTCCTGGGTTTGCCAATGCTTCCTGGTATCAGTAAACTTTCCAGAAGCTCAAGGGAGGATTAAATAGGAAACGTAAAGAAGTAGACATAAGTTCTGGTGCATATTTTCTGGTAGAACGATTTCTGGTGCTTTTCAGTAAAAGTCATCATTTAACTTACAAAAATACTTTTGTTTTTGATATCCCCTGCTTTTGCAAGGTTTTTTTAAGGCATCAAAAAACTTTTCAAAGTAGCATGAAACAAAGAATGTCTTGTATTTTAGCATCAAGTTGGTGTATTCCCAGGCTTCTAGCTGGAAATAGTAGTACACTTTACATCTGGTGAGAAAATTACTTTTGAACATCTTTGTATCTGTTGGGTTAGGAAGGCCAAAAGGACAAGGAAAGGAAACCAGCATGACTGTAGTTAAGTCAACTTTCCGTGAAAAGCCCTAATGGGACTTTAAAAGTCTGAACCACAAGAAAGGTTAGTGCCACTGGTAGTTATTGCCACCTTTGTACTGCTGACTCTCGAGCATCCTACATCTATCCAAACTATACATACAAAGGCAAGACATTGGAACTGGAAGGTTCCACGTGCAGCCCACACTTGAGAACAGGGCATCGTTGCTCATAGAGACAGCATTCCTGACGGGGGTAATTTCCAGGCCAGCCCGTTTCACCAGCGTGTAATCAAAATCAGAGGGCAGAACTATCCCTTCATAACCCCAAAGTTGGGGCTGGTGGTAAAGGGTATGCTCAAGTGACTTGTCTTTATGCGCATTGTCTCCTGTGAATGAGTTTTCCACTTGCAACATTTCTCAAATGTAATCATTCTGACACTATTATTAACATAATGTTTTTGTGGAAAATCAGAGCAACACACAAATTCTTAAGTTTGAAAATTAAAGTTCTTTATTGAGGTACGCTAATATGATTTTATAGTGCTACTCATCATATGTAAGCTTTACACGTGTAGTGGCTCATGCATATTGGGAGGGAGGTTTGAGTCCTTACTTAACCTTTCCTGTTGTGCCTATGTAAAACCCCTCCTGTGGAAATGCTGAACAGGAAGGTAAGCTTACTGCAAACCCCAGGCTGGACAGTAGAGGGTGCACATTCTTATCAAATGGAGCCCAGGCAAGAATTTGGATTCTGTACGCAAATTTAGATTCAAATCCCACTGTTGGTTTTGTATTGAGATCCTTTTAAAATCTTTTTGAAAATATAAATTTATTTGCTCTTAATTTCAAGTATGGGCTTGGTGTTAAGCTGAATCTAAATTGTTTTGTGAGATGCAGGCATTACATTTCAGCATGAACCTAATGAAGCCCTAAACATGATTATTAATGGTAGAAACCCAGGTTAGCTTTTTATAGGACTACATGCCTAGGCATCAAATGGATTAATTTTTTATTGAGATATTTTGTTGCTATATTTATTGAATTTTGTTAGATAACAAGCACAATCAATTTGTAATGAACGTTTTTTATTCTTCCTCCCCTACCCCCTGGCTCCAAAAAGTTTTGTTATACAGGTAGCTCTGGTTTCTCGGTTCTTCCAAGGGATGGCCTTTAGGGTAGATGGGCCCTTAGGATAAGACCGGAACATTTCTCTAAGGCCATTGGGGCTTGACGAAATCTGTACCTACTCGCACTGTCACCCTACTTTATCCTCCAAGTCAGGTAATGGGAAAGCAGGGAAGGTCAAAGAATGAAAGCCAGAGAAAGCACTGAATTAGTGCTTTCACTCCCCACCCCCAACTAGAATCCAGTAGCTCACTAAATAAGTGTACAGAGCAGAGCTTCAGAAGCACGAACGTTTTGGAAGCATTGTTTTATATACTCTTCAGCTTTGAGGTAGCAAATGGTAGGGAGTTATTGACTGTGAGAAGATGATGATTGGTTTGGGGAAGGCTAGAGAAGTTTTAATGTTGATAAAAGTTTTGTATATCTCTCTTAAAAAAGTAAGTACAAACCAGAAGAATGGAATTATTATTCTGGCTTCATCATAAGTAGTCGTGTGACAAGACCAAAGTTGGACAGACTGCTGTAGAAAGAATCTGACTTTCCTTTTTGTCTGATATGCATCATTTCAATTTTGCTTCACTGTATGCTAAGTTTTAACTAATGTGTTCCTGTGAATAGTCTGGTGGCCCAGGAGTCTTTCCTTGAAATCCTAGGGGGCCCCTTGTAGAGGAATTTATCTACTAATTCAGCCTTGATGAAAAAATTAATTTGCAGGTAACACTAAAGGCAAGTGACTTTGGGATCCCAGTGACTGCCCCACCCTCTGCTAATGTGGAATGAAGCCCTATCTTTGTACTGAGTTGGATTCAGCTGTTACATGATGATGGAGTGGGCTGGCTTGGAAATCATCTACCATTAGGAGTGCTGTTTCAGTGAGAAATGGTGTTCTTTTCCCAACACAGCCACAATTGGAATATATTCACTTTCATAAATTGAGCACTTCCTGCGGTGACTCCTGCCCTACCTGCCTCACAGAGTTGCTGTGAGGCCTGCCTAAATTAGTCAATTTTCCTGAAAATGCTTTTGAAACTGTAAAACAGACGATTCTCCTTCTATAATTCCCCACCCCCCCAGCCTGAGGAAATTCTGAAATGTAACTTAGTTTCAAGTTGGCACACAGTTTTATATGACAAGCAAATGAAGAAAGTCCCTGGGTGACATTAAGCCTTTTCATTCTCAGAATTGAGGATGCCACCAGCTTGGTCCAGCTATACCACAGACTCCATCCAGACGGCCAGTCAGCTCGAGAGGCCAAAGATCAGGCTGCTGAGGGAGTAAATTTAATTAAGGTAAAGAGTCTTTTTTCACATAGGCTATTTTATGGTGGTAATTTAGTTGGAAAAAATTCAGAAGTGCATCATATTTAATGGTAACTAAACATTTGTGCATTGGGACATTAGTGATCTTAGAAACATCACGATGATTAGTTTCCATATCTTCAGCCTAGACAAAAGAAACAGGGTGGGGAGGAGTGCAGTCAAGTAGGTCACATGGTGGGCATGCTGGCGGACGGAGTCCAGAGTTCAGATAGTGGGGGGAGCAGCTCCCTTCTTTGGAGCACTGGAAGGGCTGAGCTGCATCTGAATGATCAAGTCACCAACAAGACAGGGTGGAGGACTAAGGAGCACATGTCCCCAAGAGCAGTTTCCTGTCCTATGTAGTCACATCATATTGGGAGAAATGGGAGTGTCAAGAAGGGGAGAGGGTGGCGTTTGGACATTACCAAGTTTTAGTTGTCTTCATTTTGGAACTGTACACCTCTCAAAACCATGAGCTTACATCCATTTATCTGTAAATGCTGAGAGTTGAGATGACTTTTTAGGAAGGGAAGGAGGTAATCATCTAATTCCATCTCTTCTAATGCTCAGGATAGATGTGGCTTTTTGTGGAACTGGTTTCTATCCCAGTAACACTGTTTGCATACTACAAAGCAGTTATATTGCCTACTAAGGATAAAAATGGCCCATGGTGACACCCTAGGAGCATAGAGAGAAACCACATTACCAATTCTGATTTTCTGTGATAGTCAGATAAAGCAAAATGCTTTAGGAAAAAACAAATTCCTATCCTCCAGATTGCTAACCTAATGATTTTCATTTTTGATGTAGTAGGAATTGCAATGTCAGAATCTTTATTTTTTCTGAAAACAAGCTAAAAGAGATGGCAGCCATATTAGGATTCTTCTGGTGTTTAGAATTAATATTGCTTGAACTGTGTTGGATACTGTTTTTCTGTCCATGTATGTGTACTACTGTATAATCAAGGGGAAAATGTTGTGAAACTTGGAAGACCTTTTTAACTGGGCCTCTGCTACTACAGAAATGTTAATGTCTTAAAACTGAAAACTTTATATGTTCTATTGGCTTTAAAACTTTTTTTTTTTAATTTAAACAGGTCTTTGCAAAAACAGAAGCACAGAGGGGAGCATATATAGAATTAACACTGCAGACATATCAAGAAGCTTTCATCAGTCATTCTGCGGCTTCCTGAAAATATTTTTAAAATATATTTATTTTACTAAATACTGACTACCTTTCTCTTTGTCACTATTGAGCTCATTGTTTAAAAATACCAAGATTAAAAGGCACTGATTTATAGTTCTCTCTATAAGGAAAACCTGTCATTCTACTCACTTTCCTAGGCTAAAAGGGGATAACTGAAAAATATATTTGAGTGCCTTACTATGAATTTCACGTCATGTTAGGTGAATGTGCAGTAAAGAAAAAAAAGTACTGTACCTTTCAGTGTTACCAAATCGGCCAACAGGTAATTTAGAGCCCAGTTTAATGAGAAACAAAGGTTTTGAATCCTGATTCTAGGAATCAGTAGTTACTAGACAAAATTGGGACAAGGTGTAAGAACTCATGCCATCCAAGCTACAGAGTGAATGGGATGAAAGGCCAAGAAAAAGAGTTTAGAGAATTACAGCATGGATATTCAGTTCTAAGAAAAATGTAATTGACGGTATTTGAATATGCAGATTTAGATATGCAAAGAAAAGGGAGTATGGGGCTGATCCTTAGGTAAGATGAAGTTTTGGCTCAGCTTTCTAAAACTAGAAACCTGTTTTCAGTATTCAGAAAGGAAACGGAAGTATCTTCATTAATTCAAAAGGTTTTATGAGATACAGCCCATGTCTTTTTTAGTTAAACAAGGAAAACAATGATTGATTTCAATGTTCCACATAAACTCCTCTTAAGATGAGGAGGACATTTACTCCTGGTGGTCCACAGCTTTTATATATAAAAATCTAAGGAGTTTCTCATAGTCCAAAGCACTGTGGTCTGGGTGGCGATCAATAACTATACAAATAATGATCTGTTTAGTTGGGTACATGAAAACATTACAGTCAATCATCCAAAATATCTTCATCCAGATTGATATCAGTTGTGTCAATATCTTCCAATTCCAAATTATCCAAATCTACTTCTAGTTCGAGTAAACTCTGCAAACAAAAGGAAGAGGGATTAAGTTTTATATACTGTGTTAAAGAAAAGTTGTTTGTGGTTCATGATCCAAAGTGAGAACTAAACTTCTTAATGGTCAAAAAGAGCATCTTCCCATTTCAAAGCTCCTGCTCTGAAACACTGAAACTGCACTTAAACCACAGAAGCCTGTATATCCTGCAGATACTTATGGGGGGGCAAGGGCTGAAGGGAGGTTTGGGTATGATGTCTGACTTACCTTTTCTTCCTTGTTGGCTGTGTGGGAGCCCACAATAACTGGAGTAGGAGAAGGAGGTTTCCCATCAAGTTCCTGAAAGTCCAAGTGGAGATGCGTATGAAGACAAAGGAATTTGCTCACACATTTAAAGTTTTCCCCAAAAAGAAGGATGGTCAGGATAAGGAAGTGGGAGATGGTACTTAAAAGGCAACAATCTCAGCCACATTACCACATGAAGCATCCTACTGACCTGCTGAGCTGTAGATCTTGAGGGCTGAAAGCCTTTTGCCTCTTCCATAACATTCCTCTCTTCATTTGGCTATCACAGAATAAAGCAATGATGAAATGAGACATTCTGAAATCACAATTCACCTGTGAACTTGGCCTAAATCCCATTAGCTCTTAATCCAACAATTATGTCTTTAGGGCTGTTCAAAACCTGAAGGTGTGAATGTACTTCCTCCCCGCTGTAGTCACACTAAATGAAGTCTGGCCCCAGCCACTTACCGTGACAAGTGGGTATTGTTTGGCTGGCCACAGATCAGCATGTGTTTCCTTCACCCATTCTTCAACAACAAAGGCTTCTTTTAATCCGGGGAAAAGGTTTTCATACTCTGTTGGATCAGCAAGGGATTCCGCTGCTTTCTGATTGACCTTTGAGAGATTCTCTCTCCAGAGTTTCACTACCCTATTATAGACATCATGGAACCAGAAAGACTAAGTAAGTGTGCTGTTTTAATTTGAAACATTTCTTCTTAAAATAAAAAGTCTGTACCTTGAAACCTGACTGGGTAAATAAGTTCGGGCCAGGAAGGCAGCTTCTGGCAGCCGTCCAGTTCTAATCAAGAGCTCCAGGCAAGCATCAAGCCTAAACGTTAAGGAGAGGAACTGTTACCAAGAATAAACATAACGGCACTTAACAACTCAAAGAAATGTGGATTCTTAATTCTGTCACTGAGTCATTTACTTGTTTTAATGGTTGTTACAAATCAGTAGACTCCAAGGATATGAGGCATAAGATAGCTGTCGTGACTACTTTGAATCTACTTAATTTAGTTTTAACAACTAAGAAGAACCTAAAGGGGCTTCTCAAGAGGAGATAAGGCAGGTTAGGCTAGTAAGTTTTAAAGGTGTTAGGATACATGCAAACATAATTTCAGTTTCACAAGTAGAATATCTAGGGCAGTGTCTCCAACAGACAATTTAGTGACACCCAGGAGAGAATACCAAAGTGTTTTTTTCTCCTTCAATTTTTAATTTCACTTTTTTCTGTACAAGTTTTATAAAATGGATAATGTGTTTCAGAATTGATTTTTTTGGATTTTTGAAAGGGACAGTACATATACGTTAAGTAACATGCTCAGCATTAAACAAAGGCTACAAACATTAATATTTCTGCAATAACACATGAATGTTAAATGTGATTAAAACATACCCAGCGGTATAAAAACAAACTGAAAAGAGTACGACAGAGTTAATGTCAGGTTTTGCCATAAAAAAATTTATAAAAAACGATCTTCAGAATATTTCTGGATTTTTGAGTTACAAATAAGGAATAGTGGGCCTTACAGGTATATAGATTTAGTACACTCAACACACATATTAGGGTACACAAAGTTTTATGATGAAGTGTGGGATTTTAAAAATAAGTATGTAGGTCAAGGTTAATGAATACTTTTGTGTTTCATTTCATATTATGGCCAACTAGTGTCCAAATGATTTGGTTTCCACTTAACTCTGTTAGACTTTAAAATATGTGACATTTTAATGCTTTACAGTGGGCTCCAATCTAAAAGTAACTGACATCCTCAGCTCCCATCTAAAAGTAGTTGGCATCCTAATTTTTTATTCTTGCCATAAATAGATCAAGTTATCCAACTTGGGTAAAATCACTTGCCATTCAGGCACCAACTGAACAACTCAATAGCCTCCTGCAGTCATAAAATAAAATGTCACAGCCATTAACTAGCAGGACTGTTGAGAAAGGCATCTGACGTTTCTCCCATTTGAGCCTCCTGGAACAACTCACTTAGCTCAAACATTTAGACCAAATTGCGAACAGCATCCCTTGCTGAAGGTGAGTGCCACCAAGGCAGCACTGTCCTTCTCCAAGTACCCCCACTATTCAATACCAGTTGGCCACCCATCAGTTCTCTTTCCAGGGTTCATTCCTCACATCCTTCTCCAAAAACCATTCTCAAAGTCAGTGTAAAATAAGTGCTTTTTTAACATGTTCACCAAGGTCTTGCAGACCTTATATTAATACTTACTTGCCCTGTAAAAAGTAGCTCATGAATGCCACATTATTTTTGCCATCTCTCTCCGCACCCTCTGCTAGCTTGTTCACCATACTAGCATTTCCAGAAGCAGTGGCCAAAAGCAGCAGACCCCCATAATCTTGTGCATGGTGCAGGCACTCCTGGGCTAGGCCAAACTGACATTTACTAATGGCAAGCTCAGCAAGTTGTTTCCACTTCTGTTCTGACTATAAAAAAGAAAGAGTTTCCAAGTTAAAATATCTTTGAAAATAAGCACTGAAATTTCCAGCAACAACATTATTCTGTTAACTTGAATATTACTATGCTGACAATGGAAGATGTGTGTGTGTGTATATATATATATATATATTGAACTGTGCTTGTTAAGTTGGCTCTATCAATCAAAATAAGAATAGCATTACAAAATGAACAATGAAGGAATGGAAATTACTCATATATACAAGATGAATTCAAGCATACAAATCAATTTTAATGATTCATGAATAATTATAATTGACCCATTATGTTATTATTTTGTAATTACACAGTGAAACGCAAAGTAAAATCATCTATCTAACTGGAGTTTTAAGGTAATTAGATTGCAATTACTTTAACAAGTGGTTTAATACTACTTTTTTGAAAAAGTACAAAATTGTTTTTATGTTCTTAAATATTTAACAATATCTGTCACTTGAAGCTTCTCAGAAATAAAATAAAATGCACATTTGGATGATCTTAACACAGCAAGTTTATTTTACACCTCTGAAATTAACTTATCAGTAAATGCTAGACACAAACCTCAATTGGGAAGCCTCAATATACAAAGATCCATACAAATATCATTAAGCTGTCTTTCAAAATGTTATAACCTTATTTTAAAACCAACATCTTTCTCACTAGTTTGGGATACTAGAAAATGACTGCTATTTGACTGGTATACCTACCGTCTTACATCGTTCCTTTTCCTGCAGAATAGATCGCAGGCGAGATCTGAAAACAATTTTTCTTAGAGTGCTAAGAATATCTCTAATATAATTCATTTAATTTATGCAAAGATAAACATAATGCATGCTTTAAAAGGACCAAAGAGAGACAAAAACCTCCCAAAATGAATCACTAATTTGCATTTGAAAAACATAAGAAAACATTATTCGAAACACATAGAAGTATCTACTGACTTTTCTATCATTTATGAAAAAATCATGAATTAGGACATACCTCTGCTTCCACTGCTAACTGGTATGCAATTTTTAACTCTCCAAGCTGAAGAGCAAGCTCAAAACGATGCTCGGGATCTGTGGATACTGTAAGAGCTTGCTGCTTGAAGCCCTAAACAGATTTTAAAAATATGTGTGTGATTTGTGCATACAAAAATGTGTATATGTAATATGTACATACAGTGCACACACATCCGCAGAGGAAATCATCTGTTTCTCTCTCAAACTAAAAACACCTTGCTGACATAGAAACTTGCTGACATAGAAACTGACTAAAACAAAAGTAACCGATAACGTAATACTCTTTAATGAGAAGACAGAAAAATTAAGAAGTCATTAAATTAACCGGCAAAAACAAACATGGCAGATAAAATAGTCATATAAAGCTGTTTTTTAGGATAATGGAAGACAGATGAACTTCCAATGGTAGATAAATTCAAGTAACTAGTAAAATCAGAAATGTAAATATGAGTAGAAATGTCAAAAGAAAGAGATTTGCAAAGCTGACTGAACAAGGATCATTTCAAAGGCACAGCAATGTAAACTTAGCTGGTGGTAATCTACACAACTAGGCCTTAGAGATCATGAATTTTCATTCATTCTGCTGGCTGTTGGATGAGCTTTCTTGATGGGAAACTCATGTCCTTCATTTCTGATTTTTCATGAATCATTCTGTGGTGATTTTCTACTTCCTCCCTTTTCTTTTTCTCTATACTCTTTCTTGAACTGTTTATCAAATGTTGTACCTTCTGTACTTGTTTTCTTATTTTATTATTCTTTGATTTTTAAAATTAAATCTTATTATTGTTTATAAATGAAAGTTTCTCTTATCTCTTTGAGCATATGAATGATATTTTTTACTTTTTTGACTTTGAAGTCTTTTCCTGCCACATAGTATGCTTTCTCCAAGTTGCTTTCATTGATTTGTTTTGACCTCTGTCTTTCCTGCTAGCAATTTTCCTCAAGTATCTGATGATTCCTGGGCCCTCATTTAAGAGTGGAGTTTCAAGAAGCCGATCAAAGGTCTGGAATTGTGGGTGGGGCATACTGGTTTGAACTTCACAAGATGTGATGTGGGTGGGCCATATGATTAGGGAGCCTCAATGTCAGTATCTTCAACTAATGAAGTTAATGACTTTTCTTTCTCTAACAAATTTAATGAACACTTAACAATGTACTAGGTACTGTTGTAGCTGATATACGTATAGTCCTTATGGAGTTGAAATTTTAGTATTTTCAAGTCTTTCCTCTTGGGCTGGTTAGATTTTATAGAGAGGCCCCCCAATCACCATCGTTCTGGAGGCTGAGTAGAAGATGGTTTTGAGTGTCAATATTTATTATTTCATTGAGTCTATATATCAATTTTCATAATCTCCTGTTTTCCTTTTGATACTCAATACTCCTTCCTCCAGGTATGCTCAGCATCTAGACTGAAGACCCCCTCTAGTTACCCTCTCCAAAGAATAAACTCGTCTTCTTTGTGTGTCAAGAGGTGGGAGAGATCAATTTCTAGTCCTTTTAGAAACCACACTGTTTTCCATAGAGGTTGAACTAGTTTGCATTCCCACCAGCATTCCCATTGCATTCCCATCAGCAGTGTAGAAGCATTCTCTTTTATCTGCATCCTCGCCAGCATCTGTTGTTTGTTTTATTAATCCCCCTACTGGGAATATACTTGGAGGAATTAAAATCATTCTATAAAAAGGATAACTGCACACGCATGTCTACTGCAGCACTATGCACAATAGCAAAAACATGGACCCAATGGTGCTGCCCATCAAAACTGAACTGGATTAAAAAAATGTGGTACATACACACGATGGAATACTACGCACCCATAAAAAAGAACAAAATCATGAATTTCGCAGCAACCTGGATGGAACTAGAGTCTATAATACTGAGTGACCTCTCACAGAAACAAAGATCCGAGTATCACATGTTCTCACTCATATAATGGACCTTGAACATCCAATGTAATACTATAAGAAAATGACTGACAGTAGTGAGAAACTATGTGGGGGGAGGGAGATGAGATTAACAGTAGCAAATATCTATCTGGGGATGGGGAAACACCTCTTATGAACAGGGTGCCTGAATGAAATGGTATTTGTATACCTAACCCTTAACTGTACCCCACAATATCATAATAAAAAAATATTGATATAAAAGAAATATGGTACATATACATGATGGAATATTACGCAGCCATAAAGAAGGACAAACATATGGACTTCGCAGCAACTTGGATGGATTTAGAGTCTAGTTTTTGTCATAGAAACAAAGAACAGAGTACCATATGCTCTCACTCATAAGCAAACCCTGAACATTTAAGAAAGGGATTGGCAGGAGGGAGTTACTGCTGGGGTGGGTGGTGGGAACACAACATCAATAAGGGTACCTGGTCTCAAAGCAGGCAAAGTGGGGACCATAGGGAGGACCAAACTACGACCTATAGGACATCCACTTGTTTACCTAATTCTGAATTGTACCCCACATCTTTAAAATCTTTTAAAAAAAAGTGGGAGAGAGAGGAGTGGATCTGGGATACATAACTGCTTTTATGGCAGTTTTTTTGTTTTTAGCACTACCCTTTATGACATGTTTTGAGTTATAAATCAGGTTGTTTCTATGCTGTCCTCCCTTCTGATTTAGGATTCATTTTCTCTATTATTTTAACAGAATGTTTATACTCCTCCACCAGCTTCCCAAATTTTGTCACTGTTTCCTTTTCTGTGTGTAGTTGGGAGTTTATGCCTTTAAAAAAAAAATCCATTCAGTGTGACTTTAGTGGGGAACTGGGGACAAACAAGTGTGTATATTTAGTTCAGCTCATTTCATATGCTTTGCCTGTATCTGACTAGTTCCAACAATCTTCTCTCCTTTTATATTATCTACATCAATGCTAGTAAGGAAAAGGAGTAACTCAGATTATTTAGAATGCCTTATTTACATTGTATTTAGGGATGAATGGTGGAAGCAGAAGAGCAATAGCTTGTATAAGCTGGGAAGTCAAAACATTTCAAACATAATGATTATGCCATCCTGAAGATCTAGCCAGAAAGAACTCTGAAAGCTGACCAGCTTCTCAATCCTAACTATCCCATAACTGAACGTTCTCCTTCAGTTTGATGACGACATAAACTAGCCCTGAGTTTTTTGTCTAACATACCACATCCTTAGAGTTGAAAAATGTGCCCACAGGGCAGACTGCATCAGTACCATTTGTCTTGGGGGAGAAGCTAATTTGGTAATTACAACAGTTGGTTTAAAAGCTTGTTCTTAATTGCTTAATGGAGCATGGGAAGAAAATCTTAGCTGTCCTGTCTTTTGGGATACTTGCTGATAAAGTGAACATGAGACCAACAATAACACCTGATCATTGACATCTGATCAGTGTCTGGACCAGAATATATGTTTTGCTAAATGACCTACAGGTGATAGAAAACTGGAAAGTTTTATATATTTGACTCCACCAAGGCCCACCATCATTATAACATTTCAGAACAACAGGGACAATATCCAAAAACCTTCCACAGAGAAAAAAACAGGTCATGTGCTAAGAATCAAGAAAAAAAAAGGCTTTAAACTTCATTATTGCTTTTATAACTAGAAGGCAATGGAAAATGCCTTCAAAATTCTGAGAGAAAATTAGCTCCAATGTAAAATTCTATACCCATTTAAATGGTCAAATATGTTTTAGGATAGAACAATGGCACTTTCAGAAATTCTAAGTCACAAAAGAATTTACCTCCCATTAATAATCCTTTTTTCAGGACTACTGAAGGGCATGCTCTATGAAATTGAGAACTAAACCAAAAAAGGAGACAGGCGATATAGGAAACAGAGGATCCAATGAGAGAGGCAAAGGGAAGCCCCACCATGGTGCTGAGGGGAAATCCATAAGAGCAGAAAAACCAGTTCAGTCTGAAGTAGACTAAACAAACTGAAAGGAGAACGGAAGGAAATCTGGAGAACAGTCAAGAAAGAATAAACTATACGTATAAAGAAAGTTAAGCAAAGGAAAAACAAGACAATTATAAACCTCAGGGAAACACATAACCGCAGGAAAGGAAAACTAAAGCACCACAGGGCTCAGTTGTGAACAGTGATTACATCACCACAATAAACATCGAGTACTGATCTAATTGGGATGATGATAAAATCATACTGAGAGGATAAAAGATAGGAAAGGGGATTTATGTGGTCGATGTAGGGGGTAGAAAAAAGCTAAATCCTTAATTTTTATGGCATGGGAAGTCACAAGAAATGCTTAAAGAAATGAAGAAATTGCTATACTGCATGTTACTCAGATATATGGAAATAAAAATACCAAGCGTTGCATAAAAGAATTAAAAGTAATTATCTCTAGGGAGTGGGCGGGGGGGAGGCTGCTTTTTTTCTTAAGTTTTGCAGAAGAAATTACTTTATGCTTTGTGCATATTTAACGATGCTTAAAAAAAACACTACATTGAGAAAAAGGCATGTCTCTAATGGTAAATTGTACATTATGTGTATTTTAACACAATTTTTAAAAAAACGGCAGATGGGATAGGGAGAAAAATGCAGCGTAGAAAAGAAAGTATTAGGAGACTAGAAAAGAGATATACAAAAGGGACACACTGATAAGTTATCTCCAACACTTAAAGTACTAAGGGCACTGAGAAAGGAGAAGTAAGAGTATAGAAAAGCATATCCTCTGCTGTAACAAGTACCTTAATTTTTTTTTTTTTTTGAGTTGCAGTCTCACTCTTGTCACCCAGACTAGAGTGCAGTGGCATGCTCACGGCTATCGCAGCCTCAACCTGCTGGGCTTAGGTAATCCTTCTGCCTCAGCCTTCCAAGTAACTGAAACTATAGGCACATGCCACCACAGCCAGCTAGTTTTGTGATTTATTATAGAGATGAGGCCTCACCAAGTTGCCCAGGCTGGTCTTGAACCCCGGGGCTCAGGTAATCCTCTCGCCTCGGACTCCTGAAGTGTTGGAATTACAGGCTGAGCCACCACACCTGGCCAAGTGCCTTAAATTTACAGGAGAAATTCCATTGCCACAGAAAATCAATGGTGATGTTCTTCAAATCCATACTAACATCCTTTCAAATTGCTAGTTTTAAAAAACAAACAAGGGCAACCCCTTCGGGTCCCTTCCCACTGTGAGAGCTTTTCTGTCTTCTCAATAAATCCTGCTTCAAAAAACAAACAAACAAACAACAACAACAAAAAAAACCACCTCTTACCTGCTTTTCCAAAAAGTGTGCAACTCTGGTCCTCTGTTCTTTTGGAATGGTAGGAAGGACCTTGTCAGCCATGCTGAAGTCCCTCCGCATGACAGCTGTCTGGTATTCCAAGACTGAAACCAACAGGGAATAGCTAACAATGTTCAATTCTTTATCCCCCAAATAAAGTCTGTTGTCTTTAGGAATATAGCCCAGGAGATACATAGTCCTATAACAGAGAAACCAAATTAGAAGTAAGCTCAACTCTGTACTTACACACACCCTAGTCAATCTCTTGCTCAAAATCTTTCCATTTGATTTATGTGATTTTAGTTAACAATAGGCAACCTGCTAAAATGGTAACACTAAAAAAATCAACCTATCATTGCTACAAGCCAGCAACAGGTTTTGTTTAAAAAGCACACTTTAAAACTTAAGACAAAAGCAAAATGATACTCAGTTACCTGTCCAAGTGGGCAATGGTGACTATTTCTCCTCCAACGTAATAATTCAATCTGTTCACAGAACTTGTGTAAATGAAGCAGTCGCCTACCCACAGACCTGTTTTCACAATTTCCTGAATCTCACCAAGAACCTTCAAAAAAAATAAAGATAATTATTCCCTTTCCAACATTAAAAAGCTGTAACAAAAAGCTGAATATAATTGAAGGGCATAAGGTAGAATAAGAAATGCAAAGTAATATCCTATTTCAAGAAAGAAAATCTTTCCTTGAAACTTCTGTCTTTCTTCATTTAAGAACAGATTCCCAGATTAGTATTTGTAATGTGAATTCTCATTGTTGGGTCAAAATTGGAATCTAAAAGAGTATTGATCTAAAGCCCTAATACACAGCAGAATAATAAGTAGCTCATAATATCTTCTAAGACACCTCCACAATGGATGATTCACCATTTGGGAGCTCATTTAAATCACTTTGGCTGAATAGTCCTAGGACCAAAACAACTAAAAATTCCCTTACCAAAAGATATCGAGGTTGGGTGCGGCAACTCAAGCCTTTAATCCCAGCACTTTGGGAGGCTGAGGCAACAGGATTACCAGAGCCCAGGGGTTCAAGACCAGCCTGGGCAACTTGGTGAGACCTCATCTCTACAATATATCAAAAAATTAACCAGGTGTGGTAGCGTGCACCTATAGTTCTGGCTACTTGGAAGGCTGAGGCAGAAGGATCGCCTGAGCCCAGCGGGTTGATGCTGGTGTGGCCATGAGCTTGCCGCACTCCAGCCCGGACGACAGAGTGAGACTCTGACTCAAAAAAAAAAAAAGGTATCAAAGTTAACTCTAAAGATTTTTAAAAATCAAAGCACAGATTTTTAAAAAATATATTTACTTTCAGATTCTCATCTTTGGGTCAAGATTTTAATTTTCACATTTCACCAGAAATCCTTAAATGCTTGGTCTCCCCAAATTTAATTTATAATAAAGTGCTAAAATCAGTGAAGCCTATTATAAGAATATAAATCACTTAAAAACAAAGCTAAAATTGTGCTGATGCAATTACCTCAAAGGCATCTTCAATGCCATCTTCAGTAACTCCCTCATGTGTTTCCTGTGCAGCTAAGACTTTTTCCGACAGATACTTAAGGATAAAAAATGACTCCTCAGTGGCAATACAGACTAGCTCTCCAGAGTCAGACCAGAAAATCTGCAACATAACAAAATCACAATGATTTGGATTCTGAGTGGATATGACAAACTGCATATACTTTGTTTCTTATAAAATTTATCTTCCTGTATTAAGATAATAAATATGCACTTAACAATTTATGTAATGTATTTATACATGTATTTGTGAGGGTAACCTGGGCAGGGCTATTCTATTTAGCCTAGCAATGAAAAGACTGAAGGGAGACAGGAAGAAGAGTTGTCAGTGAACGCTTATGTGCTATAATTTAGAGGGTCAGCAGCTACTCCCTACTGCTCTGGCACAGTGCTCCTCGCCCTTTATTTTCATTTTCACTTACTCTCCTGTGGAGTCTTTCTAGACATTTTCCCCTATATATCTCCCCCAGTGAAATTGTAATACCACAGATACACAGTATATGTGCTTATACATATGTATATAATACATATATACATATGTACAGCTATGCACTTTATACATACAAAAGAGTAAGTACCCCCCTCATTCCACCAATTTTTGCCCTCACTGAGGATGCATGTTTCCTTGAGGAACCAGACCTCAAGGAAGCTGGTTTATTTCTAAAGATCATTTCTTGACAGTCAAAGCAGCAGACAGTTCTAAAGGTAGAAGAACACTTTGTCACTGAAGATGGTCAACTGAAGTTTATGCAACTATCATCAGGAAAAACACGAAAAGGCTTTCTGAACTGTGTAGGAGCTTTCCAAGCCAAGAATTCCCTGACTTCGTTTTCAAAGCATGCTTTTTTACTGTCAAAAACGACTTAAAATATAAACAGCACTTGGAATCTGCATAACTTTTTATACTTTTGAAATATCCAACACCTGCTGCCTCATTAAAAGACCATGATTCTGATTTTCTGAGCAATCTGGAGATAAATAGCACTGTGTTCAACACAATGGAGCAGGGACAGCAGGGTACAAAGGACACTTCTTGCTCTAGGGACCCAGAACTCATCACAAATATTAATGTTTCAAAAGAATGGAGGGAAAACTCACATGTTTGGGCTGAATTTCAATTCTTCGTATGAGTTCTGTATTGTCCCAGTCATAGAAGGCTAAGCCATTTACAGATCTGACTCCCAATAAGAAGCCTCCATAGATACCTAAAAAAAAAATTTGAAGATTTTTTTCTTAGGTGTTTTTGAGCCAATACGATGCTCTAAAAATGTATCATATAAAAACACTTACTTTCAGCTCCAAAATCTGGCTTAAATGACTTTTTTTCCTTAAAGTTCTTAAATATCTTTACAACGCTGTTGCTCTCTCTTATTGCATATCTGGGAGAAAACAGGGAAGGCAAACATATTATATTCTAAACCATAATTCCACCAAACATTGGAAATATCTTCAAATATGTTTGATTAATTAATTATGCAAAAATATAACAAGAATATTTGAAGACTTGCTGATGCATTGTTTCCCTAAGATCTGTGAACTCCTTACAGTTGGACAAATAACAAATGAGTTTCTTATGTGTATCACACAGTTTACTAGGGCTTACAAACCATTTTAGCAACTGGAAATGGCCTAAATGCCCACAATAGGTGAATGACTAACACATTATGGTATATTCATACCATGGAATACTACTCTGCAAATAAAGGAACCAATTACTGATCCAAGCAACAATATGGATGAATCTCAAAAACATTATGCTAAGCATAAGAAGCCACAAGCAAGAGTGTATACTATATGATTCCATTTATATGAAATTCTAAAGAAGACAAACCAATCTATGTGGTGACAAACAGCAAATCAATGTTTGCCTGGAACTGAGGGGTACGTGGGAGTGTGGACTGACTGTTAATGGAAACAAAGGGATTTGGGGAGGATGAGAAGAAATGTCCTGTAATTTGTATTGGAGGTTAGAGATTATATACATTTCTCCAAATCCACTGAAATGTATGGTAGTCCCCCTCCTTAAACTGTATCTTATTCTAAGTCATCCCCAGTGGATACCTGAAACTTCAGATAGTACTGAGTCCTACATACACTATATTTTTTCCTATACAATAAAAAGTGGGTAGCAAACACAGTGTGAATATACTATACAAAGGGGTGATTCACATTCCAGGCAGATGGCCCAAGATTTCATCATGCTATTCAGAACGCTATGTAATTTAAAACTCACGAATTATTTTCTGAATTTTCCATTTAATATTTTCAGATCACAGTTAACTGTGGGTAACTGAAACCGAGGATGGGAGGCTACTGTACATTTAAAACAGCACAGTCTGTCTTATATAAATTATACCTCAATAAAGGTGATTTTAAAAAATGAAGAAAAACTGTGACAAGTGGCTCACTAGTCAGCCATGCTCACAACAAGTTAGAAAACTGCTTGTATTCAGGCCTCTGCTTTGAAAAAGGGTCAGTGGGTATCACTAGATATTTGAGATTGTGGGAGTAAGTGATGTGATGAGTGCTTTGCTCAGGACAAAAAAGATGCTGAGCAAGGTCTTGGCTGGATAAAGCTAAAAATAAGGAACTATCAAAACAGAAAGACAGGTATGTTGGGAGAAGTAAGGCAATTCACAAACACAAAATTTATAATTTTGCTTAAGATTATAACACAGTAGCTTTGAGTATACAGAACTGTGCACGTATGAGTGTACTTAAAACATTTATGAAAAGATCAGAACAATTCCCTACCTCTCAGTAAATCTTATTGTTATAAAATTTTTATAAAATGCATTTAGTATGCAGTGCTAATGGTCAAGTAACCCAGTGTTGGGGGCAGGAGGCAACACAAAAGGTAGAAAAAACAAAATTGTGAGGATGTAATTCAGTTGTGTGGTCTGAAAACACCAGAGTCCTAATGTTTATACATGCACTAAACAGAAATCAAAAAGGAACACGAGTCAATAACTATCTAGTAAGACGATTCAGAGTTAAATCTTTCTCCTGCTCTTAATGAGAACATTGTATGAAGATTCTGGATTGAGACGGGAACTTGTTTTGTTAAGAATGGGAGATGGGTAACATCTCAGAAAATGAGTGCTAAAAAAAGATTCAATAAAGTTCAGATCCTGCCATGGGTTCCATCAAGGAAATGGGTGCTGGATCCCCAGCTAAGTGGGATTAGCACATCAACTTGAGTGAGCCAGCGCAATAATGAACACAGAAAGGACAAAGACAGCTCACACTATATAGCTGTCTCTGACTCTAATCATTCAATGGCAGTTCTGGTGAGAACTATTTCCTTAACATGGAGAAACACAGCCCACATTAAGCCTCGAGAATCTCTTCCATAGAGCAGCACACCACAACCCCCATCTGCAATCAGAGCCACCTGGTTATCTTACTTACTCTGAAGAATCATGGGCCCATGCAAACTCCTGGGCAGACCCAAAGCTCTTGTTTCTCAATGCCATTGCTGTGTAGATGATATACTCCCCATCACCACACACCACAACAAACCTAGAAATCACAGAAGCCAGAGAGGGCAGAGAGAGGAGCAAAGACACATAGAAGTTCAGTAACAATAATTCATCTTTATGGTAAAATAATTCTAATAAAAAATGTTATTTCAGTTAATTACTATAATTTAATATCTTCTAAAGTTATATATTTCTTTGAATACAGAGCTATACAAAAATAGTCTAACTAACACATCCAAAAGCAAATTATAAATATGGCATTACTGCCAGAGCTGTTATGGCAATGGCCTTCTCTTATAAGTAAGATGACTGGAGACAGGATGTTGAGAATGGCTGGTGATGCATAGGAGGATTTCAGTTATTCAACGAGTGTTTGTTGAGCACCAAGATGCCTTACACTTTGGGACACCATGTCACAGGGAGGGCTCATGACATTTATACCATAGGAAGGCACTATGTTATTTCAAGACTATCTTCTCTTTAAAGCTGATCATTCAAATGCATAAAAATAATTACTCCAGTTTTTAATGACTTAAATTTATCAAAATAAACAAGCTATTCTAACATTTAAATAATGATTAAAAATGAAATGCTGTATAGTCAAATACAATTTTCTGAATAGACATAAGACAACTCACTTTAAAGTTATTGTTTATAATACTGTAATGGCTGCTATCAAAGGATTGACAAAGGTAAATGCAAAACTTACAGCAAATGTTTTATGATATTGAGAACTATATATAATACATTCTTAACCTTCAAAAGATAATTATATGACAAATAATTCTTGATACCATTTACTGAACTAGGCAGCATACTTGCTTTATATATTTTGCCTCTTTTAATACTCAGGACAGCATTCTAAGGTGCCCAGACGAACTGAAAAATAATTTTTAAAGCTCCACACATTTAAACTCATTGTGCTAGAAACCTCTCTCATGTTTGGTGCTTTACAAATCTTAACTAAGGGAGAAACAGAACTCACAGCTCAAATTACAAATAAGAAGCAGAATTATTACCAATGCCAAAACTTTTTCAAAAGACACATACCTCAGAGTAAGCTTTTATTAATAGCAATGAATCAGCAAGTATTTAGAGTACCCCTACTAAGTCTCAGAATAAGACATGTTCCTTATCCTCCAAGGAGCACACAGAAACACCAACCCAACACATACGAAGTAAGAGTAACCATGCTACTATTTAACTGTTCATATATGTATGATACAGAGCAAGGCCAGGAGGGCAAACACGCTCCACTTTGCATGCCACTTGACCAACTGGCATGGCTTACCTGCAGCTGCACTGAGGACTGTGCAGGCAGGGCAAAAGCTCAGTGAAGAATGATTAGAGACACTGACTATAGGGCAGGAGTGAATACGCTGTGGAAATGCAAATCCTGTCCTGACATACACAGAAGCTCAGACAGAGATTTTGGTGATAGCTTACCGCCCATTAGGATTGTGCTGAATAGTCTGAGGGTATATTTCACAACTACCCATATCCTTTACTGCCAGTGGCAATCTTTCTCCATCTTTAATCTCAGCATCTCCCATTGCCTTTAGGTTGGCCTGCTGGACTTCTGAATGCTTGGCCCAAATTATCTTTCCATTGGCATCCATAGACATGGCAGGTTCCTCTCGACCAAGCTGGAAAGAATGACAAATGGTTCTTAGCAATGAAAAAAAAAACAAAACAACAACAAAATACATGCTCTTTTTTTTCACTTAACAGACAGCTCTATTTCCTTTCTTCAACCTTGTATTTCCATTGAATAATCTCTAGTACTTAATGAAAAAAGTGCCAGTTTAACAAAACTGGTGACTTAGAAGATGAAAGTACTAAAATACAAGGAAAATGGCTTTACCTATATCCATCCACTTAGAGAGTTAGTATAATTACCTTAACAATAATGCTCCCTTCATCATAGCCCAAAGCGACATTGTTGGACCCTCTTAGACTGGCCACACACCATACCCTCTCCATTCCATAATTCAATGTGCTCTCAAGCCGATAGGTGCTTGAATGCCATATGCGCACTGTTCCTAAAAAGAACAAGGTGAATATTCCCTTTAGATATGAACATCCCATAATAAACTGTCAGGTGAATGAGCCACATGAAAGTCTTTCTATTCAAATAAAAATCACTTCATGGCAGCTTAATGACTAGCTTTTTGATCTATAGTCTTTAAATGATTTAATAAAGCAACATAAATATAATAATAGAAAGCTTATAAGAAACTAAAACTAAGAAATGTGACTTTAAATGTGAAATAGTAACAGGATTTTCTGGGTAGAGTTAAATGTGAAATAGTAACAGGATTTTCTGGGTAGAGTGCTTCCTATGTGTCAGATTCTTTCTGCACATTTCTTCCCACCTTCTCACTGTAATCCTATGAAGTGAATATGTGTGTTTTCATTTCATAATTTGCCCAAATCATACATTCATGAAATGGCAGGACCTGATTTTGAATGCAGGCTTGTTTGATTCTGAAGCACATGCTTTTTTTCAGTTTTTCTCTAGGATATTGGGGTGTTCTCTTATTTAAGTGACAGAATCAAAACACAGTAGAATGATGATGATGATGGCAATTATAGTGCTCTTTACTCTTTTATAGTTTAAGTCTAGTGCTCTAATAAAAATATTGAGATCCTTGGAAACCTCCAATTACAATGTAGAGACAATAGGTTTAAATAGCCATTACCAATATAGAAATAAACATACACTTCTAGCTTACCATCTTCAGAACCTGTGATGATGATTGGCAACTCAGGATGAAAGCTGGCACAAGACACATTTTGGGCATGTCCCTCCAGTGTCTGCACACATGTTTTATTCTATAATCAAGACACAGAAAAAAAGTTTTTTATTAGTGAAAAACAAGTAACCAATCCACCTTTGATTTTCTCAATGTATAGATACACTATAAATTATAGCAGTTAGGGCAATCTACATAGTATCCAATATAGACATTTTTGAAACAGAATAATCTTGTATACATAAATATTTTCTCAAATTATTTCATAACATAGATAAAAGTAAATGTAACTATCATATCTAAAGAAAAAAAAACACCAACTAAGTTTTAATCTGAATATTATTCCCCCAAATTCTTAGAATAATACATTTTCCCCTGAAAATTCATATCTACCATCTGTGGACTATGCAGACAGTGCTATTTTAGCCTTTAGTATTTTTATTCTGGATTTCAGTATAAATCTGAAAAAGTTTCAAGGTAAAACTGATTTTCTTTTTTTTTCTTTTGAGTTGGAGTCTCACTGTTGCCCAGACTGTAGTGCAGTGGGCACTCCCAGCCACCACAGCCTCGACCTGCTGGGCTCCGGTGATCCTTCTGCCTCAGCCTTCCAAGTAGCCGGAATTACAGGCATGTGCTACCACACCCGGCTGATTTTTTGATTTATTGTAGAGATGAGGTCTCGCTGCCCAGGTGGGTCTCGAACCTGTGGGCTCAGGCAATCCACTCACCTCAGCCTCCCAAAGGTGCGGGATTACAGGTTGAGCCACCGAGCCCGGCTCTAAAACTGATTTTCTATGTTTAATTTTATTAACTGCTTATGAAAACTTCTGATGTGAAAAGCAAAAATATAGAAATAGAAAATATTGGAGACAAGAAGCATGGTATAAGAGTTTATAACTAGGTTTACAAGAGTTCTCTGTGGCAACATAGTTGTACCGCGACTATGTTATGACATTACTTATTGATTTGCCACTTTTCAAATGCAAACAGACATCTGTCAATGAAGATACCAGGGGATGTAAAATTTAGCATTAAAATGTTGAAATTTCTAATTATTATTAAGTGAAAAATAAATATGCTGGCATTTTATTTTTAAAATCTTGATAAGTATTTGTGTTCCTTTTTATAAAGAATTCTGGGAGTACAGCTTAGATGCAAATACTGAAACTTTAAGTTATTAAGCTATGAATGGAGTTCAAAAACCCACGTTTTTAAACTGTTCTGTAACAAATAGTAAGAAATGTGTCTAACATGGCAAGTAAGGTTATAAAAAACTGTACCTGATAATCCCATATTTTTACAAGACGGTCATCTGCACCTGAAATGAGGTATGGTTTGTCACCACCACTGTAGTAATCAATGCAATTCACGCCTTTCTCGTGTCCTTCCAGAGTGAAGTTTGGTGACGACGAGCCCAACTGCCACACCTTCAGAGAGCGACAGCATCTGCCAGTCAGTACAGGGCCTCACTTTTCAGAAAATCAATCTACCATATTTCTGGCATTATATAAATTGCCAAAACCCAGGACAGAAAAGCTATGAAATATTCATTTTCACTTGTTTTTGTTCTTTCTCATTTTACTTGAATTTCCAGGGAGGAGAATCACTATGGTGTTCTCTGAAAGTGCCAGTTTCCAGACTTTATCCCTAGAGATTACAATTCAGTTTGTCTACAGTGAAGCCCAGGAATCTAGATACTTGAGATTTTGAAAGTGGATTTAGTAAGATATATTAAAAAGAGAAAATTACTATTTAATTAAAATTTTAAATTATAGAAAAGTGTCAAAAATTACCACAGGACATGACTGAGCTTTATCTTTACAAATATTTACTGAGTGCCTAACACATGGGAGGCTCTGTGGAAGTATAAAGATGTGTAAACAAATGTTTATCACTTACTAGACATAATAAACTTTACTGGAACCAAAGAAAAGACACTATCTGTTTTTAAGATAAACCTAATTTAGTGGAGAAAGCTTAAAACTAATTTCAAAGTTTCCAATCTATGTCAAAAGCAACAAGAATTCAATGAAAAAAGTAAGGTAAAAACCCTAAGATATTCAGGCTGGATACGAATTTGGGAGGCTGAGGAGGGAGAACTGCTTGAGGTCAGGAGTTTGAGACCAGCCTAGGTAATACAGTGAGATCTTGCCTCTACAAAAAAGTTAAAAAATTAGCTGGACATGGTGATGTGTGCCTGTGGTCCCAGCTTTCAAGGGGTTGAGGTGGATCGCCTGTGACCAGATGGCTGAGGCTGCAGTGAGCTGGGATCATGCCACTGCACTGTAGCCTGGGTGAAAGAGACCTCAACAACAACAGCCCTAAGATATTCAGATACAATAAATAGTCTTATATAATAGTTAAAGGAAAACTAATAAAAATGTTATAAATGTGAGGAAAAACGTACAAGCAAAATTTGATTTGAATTTAAATCTATGCAGAAAGATATTATGACGAAGAAAGGAATATGATTGCACTCCCTGTAACATCTATTAAGCATCTAGTACAGGCCAGGTACAGTGCTGTTTGCTACTGAATGTCTGTTTGGGGGAAGAGGGTAACACACAGTTCTTGCCCCAAACAGTCAATAGTTCAAGGGGTAAAGATTTCCAAGAACACATTATGACTCAATATGAGAAAGACTGTATCAGAGGCAAAAAGCAATGGAAGAGATGAGGTAAGTATAACTGGCTTTGTCTAGAGATGAAGTGAATGATTGACAAGAGCTTCTCAGAGTAAATATTTGTGCTAAGCCTTGAAAGCTGAGTAGTTCTTCAGAGGAAAATAATTCAAATTGGGGAAATAAAGAGAACTGCTGGCAGAAGGAACAGGTGAATAAGGCAAGGTTCTGTGAACGTTCATGGCATCTCTAGAGGATCATGAGCAGACCAGGGTTTTAGGAGATATCTCAGAATATTAGCCCAGACTAGTTTTGGAAGTCCTTGTATACCACACTAAGGCATTTGAGCTTTATCCTTAGATCATGAACTGACAAGATGGAATATGTTTTAGAAAGGTAACTGGTAGCAGTATAGGGAAATGGAGTAAGAAAGAGAGAATGGAGGCAGATGGAATTTAAAAATACGACAGATTAATGGCGAGCAGAGGTCAACAATGAATACACTAAAAGGAGAGGCAAGCAGCAACCCAGAAAAGATACTGGCATTTTTCTTATTTGGAGTTTCCACAAAAGTTAAAAAATTTTTTTTCAACATGCTGCTTCCACATAGAAAAACAATCCTTCATTAAAAGCACTGAGCTGCCACAATATTTCTAAATAGAATATGTCCTTCTGAATCAAAATGAGAAGTCCTACTTTCATTTCCAAATAAGTTTTAAAGAAAACCTCTAAGACAGGAGTAACTTTCTGGCTAAACAGTAGTAAAACACATAAAACAACTAAATCTCCCTAACAATGGTAATTGACACAGAGTGGAGACCCTACCTTGATAGTCCTGTCCAAAGACGCACTGGCAAACTGATTGTTATCTTTGGGGTTGATCACAATCTGCATAACATAATGAGTGTGTCCTTCAAACACTTGTGAGCAAGACCATTTTTTATCCCAGTCCCAGAGCTTAATAAGCATGTCATCTAGGACAAAAGAAAATCTCAAGTTAGTTGTAGCTTCTACTTTTTTTTTTCTTTTAATTACAGAACTAAGACACAGACTCTTTATGCCTTTTAAGGCAGCAAACCTAACACAAACCCTACATTCCATGACTTACAGACACAGAACAAAACTGAACAGACTTTTCAAAATCCTTATTTATCCTAAGAATAAGTTTAACTCTCTATAGAAAAGTGGAGATAAAATAGACTACTAGTAGCAAATACAAAAATTTTGTGGAAAAAATTCAATAGGCATTAAAGAATGACAAATGAGTAATACAAGTTTGATTAGAATGTAAGTATGACTGAATAATGACAGCAATGACTATTTAGAGAATAAGCGTTTGCCTAATACAAAATTGGCTTAAAACAAGTTTTTAATCATTTCTCAATTTTAAACTTAAAAACGTTTCAAAAAGCTATTGCCAATTCAAAGCTACTTGTTTTATTTGCCCTCCAAAAGATCTGCTGTTTCATACATAATACCAAGGAGCAAACTAATTTTAATATATAAAGATAAAACCGACCAGGGTCTATGGCAATCTGCCAAAACTCACTCATCAGCATGCAAATGAGCTTTCTTTTCACCAGATGTTCAAGCATCTAGACCCTCAGGTCTTCCCTGGCAGGAACTGGAGCAACTGCTATACAAATCCTAAGTACAGCTAATCAACAGCACAGTAATGGATCTAAGTAGTTTAAAGGCAGCATGGAATTAGAACGCTACTTGTAGCTGTAATTAAAGAAAGCATGTCTCACTGGATGAAAATGAATTACCCAAAGAGATTCATATGGTCAAAAGAAACCATCTCTTACCACTGCTAGTTAGAATAAAAGGCTGGGTTGGATGAACGGCAATACAACGAATATAGTCTGAGTGTGCTTCAAACATATGAACTCTCTCCAGAGTATTGTAATTGAACACTCTAATCTGCATGTCATCCTAGAAATGGAAATTTTCAAACCATCATCATTGTTACAAAGTATAATAAATTGTACATAAAACTATATTATAGGCTCAAGGAATGAAGTCCAAGCTTCAAAACATCACACTAATTAACAAAACAAATCAGCAATCAAAATTCTGCAACTAATTTACATAATCACTGTCCAATTCAGAAAATGGGATTAATTACTTACCGCTCCTGTCACAACCCAATTCTTCCTTGCAACAAACTTTGCAGCTCGAACAGGAAGATCACACACTTCAAATGTCTTCACGAGTGTCTTTAAAATGCAATAAGAATGCACACCTTATATTATAAGAATATAACTGAAAAATCTATTCTGTCATATTTTAAACATCCAATTATTTAGATCACCTCCAGTTTTAAAATATGTTCAGCCTACAATATGAAAGCCCAACATTCAAATGAAAAAAAAAATAGACAAATTGTCTTTTAATAGATTCAAAACTAAAACACTTTAAAAAGAGAAAGCAAATGTCCACAAGATCCTTTATGCTATGGCCCTTTCCTTCCCTTCTCCAGCCTCACCTGAGTTTTCTCCCAGTCTTACCTCTGCTCCTGTTGTCTCTGCCTGGAAAACCCACCCATGGATGCTTGTAATCCCCTTTTACAATATAACACTTCATAATTATATGTTTAATGTCAATTTTTCCTGCTAAGCTCTCTGAGGGCAGGAATCTTGTTTGCTACTATATACACAGAGCCTAGAACACTAGTTGGCACAATTTGTGTGTAAGAAGTATTTGTTGACTGAATTAGCTCCTAATTTCTTCTTTTCCAAATTAAAATTCATAGAGGTTTCTCATAAACAAGGTATAATTCTTTTGCGTGGTTTAGTAATATGATTCGATACAAACGTCATTTGTTTTTTAGTAAAATATGAAAACACAGTGATTTATATGTCCCTACAAGCTGCTCAGAGTGGAATTACATACATAGGATAAGGGGGACAACTAGGAGATTATCCTTTCTAGTTTTCTCTACTAGAAAGAACAGAGATAAATGCATCTCTGTCCTCCTTCTTTGATACCTGTTCTTCAAAATTCTGAAAGTCAAACTATTGTTTTCCAATACCTCTTTTTGTACCAGAGAGTAATAATGAAATAACAAAAAAAATACAATCTGACCAATTGATTAATCATGTATAATAATGATGATGATGATAATGATGATGATGATAAGAAGAAGAAGAAGAATAGGGGCTGGTTCATAAGAACCTGACTTGGGAAGCCTACTCTGGCTTCCCAAGTCAGACTTCAGAGCTTCTTCAGATACAGACTGAATGAATGGGAACTTTGGCACCAACCTATACAACCTCTACCAGTTGACTATGATACAGACACTGAAACAGACAGAGCATACAAACAGTAAGATGGCAGGAAAGAAACATGAACACTCAAAGGGGCAATAAATCCAGGGATCTGCTGAGCAGTAAAAACAAAGCAGCTGCAGAAGAAACAGCGGTGGTTCAACATGTTAGATGCTATGGTGCAAATGATGGGAGAAATGGTTTTTGCACTGTAGGAGCCAAACAGTCTAAAGAGGAGGAAAAGCTACACACTCGATACATACCAATACTCAATGTTGATTAGGAAAGTAATGGCAAATAACTATATGGTACTTTATAGGTCTCATACACAATTTGATCTAATTTTATTTGCTCCTTTTGACAATCTTGTGATGTAGGGAAGTAACAATATCATCTTCATTTCAGATAAGTAAATGGAGGGCTCAGCATGGTTAAAAGGTTAAAAGGCTTGTCCATATAATTTAATCAGCAAGTTGATTTCAAATCCTAAAATACTGTTTATTTTTTAAAAAAACCATTGCATTCGCTGTCTCAAAGAGTATAAAATATCTCCTTATTTGAAATTCAAGGACATTTGAATTTACTTCCAAGTCCTTTTTGGCTCTCTCAAGAAGTTCGCTCTCAATATGTGAGTGGTAAATAACTCCTATTGGTGACAAATACAGAAGAAAAAAAAAAGCAGATAAACTAAAGATAGATCAATCATTCAACAGACTTACTGAATATCCACCATGAGCCTGACACAATATCAGGTAGTGCCCTATAACTGCATCAACACTGAGAAATAAGAACTAGCATAATCTTTGTCCTCACAGTCTTCATTCTTGAAAGAAAGCAGCAAATTAAATACAAAATTACCAATGAGATTAATTACGAAAGGAGAAGCAGATGGTCCTGTCAGAGGGCACAGAAAGGTACAGAGAAAAAGGAGGAAAAGTGGATGATGCAGATAAAGCAGAGGTATATTAAACAGTAAAGCCTAGAGAAAGATATGGAATGTACACCTGGGTTTTAGAACACACAGTACTCAAGTCACAGTGCTGACAGACTGGCAAATGGAGCTGATACAGGAATTCCTAGGAAGAATTAGGAGGAGAGAACACCAATAGATCTGTTAAACATAAACTCTGAAAAGTTTTACACATCTGGATAGAGAACTAGACCAAAAGAAAAAAAAAGGTCAGTTAACATGCATAGTATTTGCATAAAAGTGAAAGGAATTCATTAGAGAAAGCTCTGAAATTGTAGAGAACAGAAATTCTGAACTGGTGACAAATAGAATGTGTATTATTCATTAGTTCAACAAATAATGATTGAGCATTTGCTATGTGCCAGGTAATATTACAAGAACTAGGATGCAGCAGAAAACCAAATGTTAATTTGTATAAAATATCACTGATGGGGCATGGGTGTAGTGTGTAGTCATTATTGTTTCGTTATAGTGAGTATGGTTTCCTCCCAACTTTGGTTCTCTAATCCTATCTTTGCCATTTTAAAGTCCTCAAATGTGAATTTTATCTGGATTTCAAGAACTTTACTTTAAGATTGTTGAGGATAATTACTATATAAGCAGACACATAACTGTATGGTATAGTGGTTACTATGCTTTATGCTCTGAAAGAAAAGATTAAAATGATAATCTAGAAACACTGTAGAAAATTTGAGATAAACTAATTTGAAGGATATGTTACTTAGGTGAGAGAGAATGAGACAAATCTTTAAAGCAGCCAATCTGTAAGATGCAAACTCTCATGTGCAGTCAAAAGTTGACTACAAATATTTCCTTTAAATAATCTATAATCTGTATGGTTGATTGAAAGTTACCTGCATACTGAGCATTTGGGGAAAAATAAATAAACAATCCCATTCTTAAGACAGAATATTCACTGAATAGAAAATTAACCATTAAATACTTTACCTAGAGTAGGTGATCTACTATAATCAGTTTCTTCCATTTCAAAAAAGAGCTAGTACTCCCTAAGTCAGAGTTGTTATATTTAAATATTGCATATAACATACCCAGAACAATTTCTCTCACAAACTATCCCCTCGTAAATATTAGTTCCTCCATATGTAAAATATTTTGTACCAATTTGCTTGAGAAAGCAGTTTGCATATAGCTACTGGATTCTGTTATGATATTTCTTCTGTTTCATTATAGGCACAGACTTACACAGTATTTTATTTCTAATAAAGTTTTTACAAATTCCTACCTGTGTTTCATGATTCCAAACACACACACTGCCATTGTAAAGACTTGCCAACATCCATGGCTCTGTAGGATGCAAATCCACACTCTTAACTCGATCTGACCTAGCAGTTAGCTTTCTTTTGATATCAAGTCGCAGAGGCTAAGGAGAAACAACATAAAAAAATCAAATTGTTAGACCAAATAAAATGCTTGAAATCTAAAAGCAGTGAATTAACGGGTCTACAAGGCAATTCAATTTTTACTTTGCTAAACAGTGGACACAGTTTCAAGTCTAAGTACTCACTTCTTCAATCATATGCACAAAAAGATGAGCATATTTAAAAATTTTAAATTTACAGCAGTAGTTCTCAAACTTTTTTGCCTAGGAACTCCTTTATACTCCTTAAAATTTTTGAGAACCCCAAAGAGATTTTGTTTATTTGTTTTACTTATTGGTATTTTACCATGTTGAAAATTAAAACTGAGACGACTTTAAAATATGTATGTACTAACTAAAAAACAAAAATAAACCCAGTATGTTTTAACTAAAATAACATACTTTTATGAAAAATAACTGTTTTCAAAATAAATTGAGAAGAATGACAATGTTTTACATTTTTGTAAAACTCTTTAAAATCTGACTTAAAAACAGCTGGTTTCTCATAGCTGCTTATGCTTTCAATATGTTGTGATGTTGTTTTGGTTGATGTATATCAAAAAATACCTGGCTGCACAGATCCATAGTTGAAAGAGAGAAACAGTTAAATGTTTTTTTTTTTTAATAATAGGATATTTTTCTTTGAAATTTGAGCGGTGGTAGTTTTTTTAAAAGTTACTTACAATGTGGAAACTGTTTACACTTTGTTACAATAAAATCCGCTGGTCCAAGCTATACTTTGAATGGATCTTGCACTCATGCACGATTTTGTAACATTAAGCATTTGTCACTTGGAAAATGTTGGTTGATTGAGTTATACACATATTCCAGATGTTGACATGTCACTATATTTTATCAAAAAAATTACATTCACTAATATCACCACCTACTTCAACTGATAGGCCTTTAAGCATTGGAAATCCATCAAGTTCAGTAAGTTTTCTAAAATTCTAATTTTCACTTATAAGATTTAATCTGATCATTGACAACAAATACTGTCAGGGACCAGCTAACATCTTTCAGTTTTTAAAAAATGTCTACTAAATAATCAAGCCTGAATAATCAGTTTCTCATCATTGTTTCAAGTAAAGCTCACAATTTACAAGTGCTTTTCCTTGCGACAACCATCATACTTTGGCATACAGCAGAACTGCTTTATGCATACTCCCAACTTCATCACACAGAATATTTAAAAGATGTATACTCAAGTGTCAAGAGGTAATAAAATGAATATATGAATATATTTTATTATTTCATCAATGACATTCTTTTTTTTTTTTAGTTGGAGTCTCACTCTATCGCCCAAACTGGAGTGCAGTGGCCGCTCCCGGTCACTGCAGCCTCGACCTGCTGGGCTCCAGCGATCCTTCCGCCTCTGCCTTCCAAGTAGCCGGAATTACAGGCATGCGCTACCACGCCCGGCTGATTTTTTTATTTATTGTAGAGATGAGGTCTTGCTGCCCAGGCGAGTCTCGAACCCGCGGGCTCAGGCAATCCACTCACCTCAGCCTCCCAAAGGCGCAGGATTACAGGCTGAGCCACCGAGCCCAGCTTTTCAATGACATTCTTAAGTGAACCTGGCTTTTTAAAAAATTGTGTGACAACGAAGAATATACTAACCGTCAGTACAATTTGGTACCACTGCATCAGTTTTACCTTCCATTACTTTTACACCATCAATGCAAGTATCAATATAGTAAAAGGGCCAGTAGCGTCTTACTATTAGGAAAACAGTTTTAACCTGTGGTTCTGCTGAAAGAGTGTCAGGGACTCCTAAGGGATCGTAGACCACATTCTGAGAACTTCTGGTTTATAGAAAATTCAGTAGAAAATTTTAAAATATCTCCTAAATCACAATTTTGTGTTCATGTCAGGAAAGACTCTGAAGACTTGTATGAAGTCCTAGTAACCCTAAGTCATAATAGTAAATTGAGTTATTTGGAGAAAAGCAGATTTATTTTTGGTAAAATATTAGCAAATGCCAGGTATTGTAATATGTGAGTGAAAAGAGTTACATCCATGTCCATGAAGGCCTTTGGTATCAAATGGGAATGTTTGAAATATTTTAATGGATTTAAGTTATAGAAACCTAATAAAAATTGGAACAAATTTTTAAAAAATTCTTTTGTTAGAAAATACTGAGTTTAAAACAGCCTTTTTCAAGCCAGATTCTTCATATGAACCACAGAACAGAAAATGATTTGAGTAGCTATGTTCTCCATGTCATTCTAGGAGAAAGTCAATTCATTATATTCAAGGATGCCCTAGGGCAGTGGGCTTAATTCTTTGTTGGAGGCAGATTGAGAAAGATTGATTTAAAATATATTTCCCCTTCTATAGGTCTTGAATACAACCTAAAAGCTTACTTGGCAAGTTACTGTCAAATCTTTGTTATGATTGTCTACCATGATCATGAATAGGACAGAAACCTAAGGATATTTCTGAACATAAATGAAGATCTAGCAGAGATAATTTTCTGAGATAAAGCAAACACCTCACAAGGCGTTTACACGTCTCTTTTGGTCAAATTTGGGTCACTAGCTACCTTCACACCTTGTTCTCACTCACACCTCCACTTTTAGCAACAACTTTTACTTCTTGCTTCACTTTTTTTTGAGTTGGAGTCTCACTCTGTCGCCCAGACTGGAGTGCAGTGGCCGCTCCCGGCCACCACAGCCTCAACTTGCTGGGCTCCGGCGATCCTTCCGCCTCAGCCTTCCAAGTAGCCGGAACTACAGGCGTGCACTACCACGCCCGGCTGATTTTTTGATTTATTGTAGAGATGAGGTCTCGCTGCCCAGGCGGGTCTCGAACCCACGGGCTCAGGCAGTCCGCTCACCTCAGCCTCCCAAAGATGCAGGATTATAGGCTCACTTTAAAAGATCTGAGTTCTCTGGCTCTTCTATTCAATTTCCTCAAAAACGTTTCCACTGTCATCCCTTCCTTTCTATCTCCAATCTCTACTTTCAAACCATCATCTTTGCATTCCTTGTTAGTTCAGGGAAGCGAGACCTTTTATTTCATCCATATCTGAATTCTGCCCCATTAATTACCATCACAAATTTTAACTTCTTTTTCTAGTCTCTTCGGAGTCAACAAACATGAAATTTCTACTGTGCCAGGATCCATAGTGGAGGTTTTCACATAAGCCAGCACATCTCACACTTCTCCTCCAGTACAAGAAAACCAGACACTTATAAACTTTTTAAGTTTTACCTTAAAATGGTTTAAAGTTATTGATTATTGAGTAAAAATGATGCTCCAGAAGGTGGGCCAGGGAACTCTGACTGATCCCAGCATACCTCTACACATTCCCAAAGTACAATCTCGTTTAAAAAGCACAGGCAAGAGCTCTTGAGATACTACTCCCAACATTAAGTGACCACTTTGAATAAGATATTATACCAGGCACTTTGGGACAAAGATGATTAAGATGCTCATTCTTTATCTTTAACTCTAAATATTTCCCTCCATCTTCCAAAAGTTGGATTGGATCCATTTAGGAATCAGCTTAAATGCTGCTGCCACCAATAAGACCTTTCTGATTACCTGGCCTGAAGTATTCTTTCCTAGGAGATCCTATAGGATTTCATTTTAAGTGTCCATGGTACATTTGTGTACATATATTTTCTTGCTTTTTGGAGTAGGTGTCTTTTAAGCAGGGTCATTGCTTATACATGTCTTTCTCTCCAGAGCTCCTCATATATTTGGATATGGGGGTTTAAGGATAGATATTATAACACAGGACTATAGAATCATGATGGATTTAAACTGCTCATTTCAGATGTGCAACAGTGAGCAAGTTTACTTAACCTCTCTCAAGTTTGACTCGAGTAAAACAGGAATAATACCATTATCTACCTCTTAGTGCTATAAGAACTAAACTCAGAGCTGAGCAGTTAGAGCAGTGCTTAGTCTATAGTAATGACTTCATAAACATTATTTTCTATCTCCCAGTTATTGTGAGAATTAGGTGGCAAATATTTAGCCAAGTGTATAGCACAAAGTAAATATTCTATGGTAAGTGAGCAAATGAATAAATTTACATTTTGTGTTTTACACAAAAGATTTTAAGTATATTAAAGAATGAAGGCAATACTTCATTATAAAAATACATTTTTAAATGTAAAGACTGCAAAAGAAAACTAAATTAGGCAGATGCAAGGGCCTTTTCCAGAAATGTGTACTACTGACATTTACTAGAAAAGATCAGAGTTCCCTCCTCTGGCTCTTTTCTTCAATTTTCTCAATGTGAAATAGTCTAATTAAGAGACATGAGGTCTCGTTCAGGCAGTTAACCTTGGGTCCCAAGAAAGTCCATGCATGAGGATGGGTGGGGGGAGATGTGCTTGTGAGTGAATGCACTAAATTTCATGTAAAAATGTGTTTCTCTATTCATTTTTCTGGGTGTATTTATAACTTTCACCAGTTTCTCCAATGGTTCAATCTCTGTGTCTAGTTCCATTTGCCACATTTAGCCTTGTACAAACTTAATTTTAAGTTTTTATTTTTAACTCCAGATGAAGGACTTAGATTTATCAATCCCCAGGGTCTTCAAGCTCAAAATCTTTGATTCTGTGTTTCATGATAAGTTTTTTTTAAAGACATGAAAATGTTTCAACATAAAATACAACTTTCTTACACTTTCTTCCCCTCAGAAAAGTCAGTCTCAAACTATTATCTTTTTATTATTATAACACTCTTGTGCAAAGTATTCTAGGGCATGTTTGAGGATGAAGGTGATAACAAAAAAGTGCTGTCATGATTCCTATTCTCACCAGCCACTGCATTTGCAAACGCAGAAAAGCACACCAGCCGCTGTTACAAACAGCCACCCCCAAACCCTTCTTTCCCCGCTAGAAAGCAAAGAGCTGGGGTCCCAAAGCATGTGAAATTACTTTTCTGACTCCATAAACACTTTTGTTTTGTTTCGCCTACTCTGCTTAAGATCGTAGTTTGAGATCAGCACACACTATTCCAGGAATAAGACAAAGAGGAGTGCAAGATCTGCTGTCACCATTTTAAGGGCGAAACGAAGTCGTTTTACCAAGCCTCCTAGCAGGTTCGACGTCTTCGGACTCCGGTATCCCTACACCACAGACGCCGCCACGGATCGCTGCAGCTCCGCCAGACGCCCTAAGCGCCAGGGGAGTCAGGGACCCCCACACTCGCAGGCGCTACCTCCCCAAACGGTCTCGGCCTTCCAGGCCCCGCCGCCGTCTCCCTTCCAGGGCTAACTGGACCGGGACTCCGCAAGGCCGAAGGCGGCGGCCAAGACCGCTGCTTACCGCGGCCCTCGGTCCAGAAACCCTAGGAATCGGCCGTAGCCGATGGGACCCCGCTTTCTCCTGCGGGGTCGGGACCTACCATGGTTGCGTCGGTCCGAGCCCGGACAGCCTCGCTTGCCACAGGCGACGCAGGCCGGGAGACACCCACCGACCCGCGGCCCGGCTGACCGACTGACGTGGAACTTCCGGGAGGTGATTCTCGCGATAGGAAGAGGTCAGGGCAGGGCGCCTGCGCAAACCACGCGCGGGACTGTCGCTGCCCTAGCCCCGCTCCAGTTTCCTAGGCAACTAGGCCTTCACGCTGCCTGAAGCTGACCTGGCGCCGCCACGGAGGCGGGGTGTGGCCTGGACCTTGGAGGGCGGTGGCTTGGAGCCCTGAGCTTGGACCCGGACCGGAACACCCAGCGTAAAGAGATGGGGAAAACGAAACGTCTTATCCCCGCCGGACGCTGGCGGTTCCCCACGCGTTGGAGTTGTGTCGCGGAGGCCGAGAAGCGCCGTGGGGCCTCCTTTGATTCTGGTCTGAGGGGAAGGAAGAGGGCGAAACAGGGCTAGACCGGTGTGCTCTGTGGGCCAGAGTCTCTGCAGGCCCTGGGCCGGGTCCCGGCTGAGGCTGAGAAGGTGCTGGCCGAACTGCGGGCTGAGCTTCGGACCGCCGAGGCCGGAGAGAGGGCCGGAGCGCCTTAAGATCTGGAGTTCCCTGCGAGACAGGACTACCCATCGGCAGCAGCTGTTACTCATTCATTCGACTGCTACTTTCCCCTCATCTGTTCCCACCAAACCCGAATTGTCTCCGTTTCATGATGAGGAAAGGACACAAAGCAGTTGTGTCCTGGCGAAGGCTGCATAGTTAGTGATAGAGTCAGGATTTGAACCCAGACTCATAGGTCCGCAAAATCTCGTGCTCTTTCTACTACATCAAAATATTTTTTCATTAAGGGAGTTGAACTCTACAGTAGGGATCTGTGCCTTAGGACTTGGAAGAGCATTTGCCTACCACCCTTCACATACCCTCCATTTCTGCATTTGTGTATGTGTGTGTGTGTTGGAGTCTCACTCTGTCGCCCAGGCTGGAGTGTAGTGGCAGGCTCACAGCCATCCCAGCGTCGACCCGCCAGGCTACAGCGATCCTTCTGCCTCAGCCTTCCACGTAGCCGGAACTACAGGCGCGCGCTACCACGCCCGGCTAATTTTTTATTTATTGTGGAGACGAGGGCTCATCAAGTTGCCCAGGTTGGTCTCGAACCGGCGGGTTGAGGCAATCCACTTGCCTCGGCCTCCCAAAGTGCTGGGATTACAGGCTGAGCCACGGAACCCGACCTTTTTTTTTTTTTCTAAGTAAAAGGAAAACACGGTGGGTCAAATTAAATTTGCCCTCTGCAAAACTTACAGACGTGTATCTTTGACTTCAGAAAAGCCTTGGCGTCTTTTTTGACCTCCAGATTTTCAGATAGGCAAAATTGTGTGTGTGTGTATGTGTGTGTGCAGATAATGGTAATCACGGGAAGACATGGATTTTGCATCGAGTTATGTGGCTTTTAGTAGGATGATTTCTAAAGGTCCTTCCTTTTTGCTATTCTGTTTCTGTGACATTCAACAGTAGGAAAAAGTGAGTCTAGAACTGGATTTCAGTGCCAGCAGTGTGATTTTATGATGTGAAAATTGACATTAATGCATACTTTGTATACCCTGTGGAGAGATGGGATCACAAGAGTTAGTTGAAAATTTACAGATACTGTGCCCAATTTGCTTGAATAATGGAGCCTCCAATATTTCTGATTGCTGGATACTCTTGCACAGAGAGAATGTCTTTGGATTTGCAAAGTACCAAGTAATACAGAATTAAACAGTGTATCATCTCTATTCTCAAAGGGATTAGTTGAGGATATTTAAATCTTTGTCTACCATTAGGCACCCAAGAATCTGCCTACTTGGTGTTGATGTGGGGCTGAGCCTCAAGTGTCATGGCTTACTTTTGACTATATCTTTTCTTATTTTTCCACTGCATTTAACCAAAATTAAGTTATACAACTGTGGACTATTAATTCATTCTTCTTTCAATCATTATCTACTGAATTTGTGCTACATACAAAACACTATACTAGGCGCTGCCTTAAGTTATTACCCATAAAGTTTGTCTTGGTTTTGGTGAAATACATTTTATTTTAAATAAATAATGTTATTAAATATGAAATAATACATAAACCACATGAAATACATGTGTATATATCACTGTTCAACTGTGGGTTTAATATAAAATCTTTTGTTTACTTGTTGGTTTAGAGGAGACTGGAAGGTTGGGGAAAATAGCTCTGGGGAAGAAAAGAAATATGGACAAGCTTAGCAAATTGGCAAAAACTTTCCCAAGAGGTTGACTGCAATTGATTTACAGATCTTGAAGACTTACCTGGTCAATTTCTAGGATGGCTGTTTCAGCTCTGCCTTTTTGCTGCTGCTGGGAGAATTTGAAGTGGAAATTCAGCCTGCAGTGCCTCTATTACCTCATATACACCTTCCTCTCCCCACTGTATCCCTACTTCTTCATAAGAAGGTGAGGAAAAGAAAATAATTCCTTGAGGATGAGTCTATTTTTTTGTTTATTTTTATTTTTTAATATGTACTTGTCATCACTTAGCAAAGTGGTGAGTGGTAGCACGGGTAAGAACCTAGTTTATCTCTTCAAAGGAGGTACGCATGAAGGATCAGTTATATACAAATAATTGAATATTAGGCATAATATTTCTAAGAGAAAAGTACCAGTAAAATATTTTGAAGATAAAAATATCTAGCAGAAAGATGCATTTAATAAAGGGGGCGGAATCTGATGTAGACTTTGAGGTAAAGAATTTATGATATGTTTGAGGACCACCAAATTGAGAAAAAGTCTAATTTGTTTGCAGAATGGGATTCATTTAGAAGAGCAGTGAGAGACAGTTGAAAAGGGAGATTGAGGCTTGAACTTGAAGATTTTTAAATAGGGAGGAATTGGGCTTTGATTCAGTAAGCAGCTGGGAACCATTGGGCTTGAAAAGGAATCTGTTCATATCTGTACTATAGAAGATTTACCTTTTGTTGATGTGTGTGACACGTTGAAAGAAATGAATCAGCACAGACTACAAGTTTGGGGAAAGTGAGTGTGGAAATAATGATAACAATGAAAAACATTTATTGAGTGCCAACTATGTACCTACCATTGGAATATGTAATTTGCAAACTGTAATTCCTAAAGTAATAATAAAGGAGGTGTTATTTTATCAAATTTATAGATGAGAAATTAGTTAAGTAATGACAGACCTATAATATGAACCTAAGTCATATCTAGTAATTTTAATGCCCTTTCCTGGACTGTGATTTCTCCTTTTTTCCCTGAGAAGCTAGAATCATCTGAGTACACAGATGACTTGAGTTTGCTGAGTTGAGGGAGTGGGTGGCCTCCTAGTTCTGGTGTTTTTAATCTAATGAACCTGGAGGAATGTCTTCAACTAGAGAAAGATGTGGAGTCAGTGAATGACAGTGGAGCCAGTGATGGAACAGGCAGAAAAAGACCCCAGAAAGAAGAAAAGTGAATGAGAAAGAAGTGAAGCCAGCGAAGGAACAATCGGCATAAGAGACCCAGAAAAACTGTTACAGAAGGAAAAGGAAGGGAAAATGTAGCAGGATGACTAGCATCTTGGTGGCTTCAGAGAATCTAAGGACGCTTAGTATACGCAGAAACTATTGCCAATGAAGAAGATGATTATGAGGACACTAGTAGCTTGGAAAAAAGCATTTTCAGTTGAGTGATGCTAGACGAAGCGAGTTTACAAAGGATTAAGAAATGAGTGAATGATAAAGAAGTGGAGGTGGTGAGTAGAAACTATTTTACCAAGACATTAGTGATGAAAAGGCAAATGTTGACGTGAGACCTGTCTCACTGAAAGTGGGTCGAGTGTTCCTGCATTTAGGGTATGGTTACATTAATTACTTTATGGTAACACTCTAAGTGGTTGCAGGCCACTAAATGAACCTTTGTGGTATGAGCAGAGAGCATACGCAGAGCGTTCAATTTTTACAGAGAACTAATAGCTTAACATGTCTGGGCCGAAGAGTAAGAAGGGAGAGGATTGATAAATGGTCTTAGAAAGACAGATGAGTTCCAGCTCCTAAAGTTCCCTGATTACCAGTTAGAGGAGTCTGGACTTCATTCTGAAGGCTTTGGGGAGCCACTGAAGAATGTTAAGTAGCGTGATCTTCATGCTCCATTACTGATTCATCACTGCATGTTGGTTACTTTCCCTATTAAAGGAAATGTTAAGATCATCAGTGGATTTCTCCATGAAGTGAATGAAAAGGAAAGTTTTGACCACATAGTCACAGCAACCACTGGCAGACTAAATTGAGTTAGAGAACCACTGAGCTGTCTTTCAAGAAAAATGGAAGTTTGTGATTGCCCAACACTTAGATGCAAAGGTTTGATTGATTGCAAATGCATCGATCAACTCCACAATTTGCTGTACACTTCGTGTGATTACCTTATAAGAATTTAACTTTTTTTTTTTTTGAGTTGGAGTCTCACTCTGTCACCCAGACTGGAGTGCAGTGGCCGCTCCCGGCCACTGCAGCCTCGACCTGCTGGGCTCCGGGGATCCTCCCGCCTCAGCCTTCCAAGTAGCTGGAACTACGGGCATGCGCTACCACGCCCGGCTAATTTTTTGATTTATTGTAGAGATCGGGTCTCGAACCCACAGGCTCAGGCAATCCACTCACCTCAGCCTCCCAAAGCAAGGGATTACAGGCTGAGCCACCAAGCCCGGCTAGAATTTAACATTTTTAAAAACAAATTTACTTCATGTAAATTTGATGTAGGATTCAGGATGGAGAGGATGTTTACTTTTGTTTACCTAAAAGTGTAAAAATTCAGATTGTTAGTCATTTTTCTGACTTGTGTGTAATTTTACCTTTAAAAATTAAGTCAAAGCCGGGCTCTGTGGCTCAGCCTGTAATCCTGCGCCTTTGGGAGGCTGAGGTGAGTGGATTGCCTGAGCCCGCGGGTTCGAGACCCGCCTGGGCAGTGAGACCTCATCTCTACAATAAAATCAAAAAAATCAGCCGGGCGTGGTAGCGCATGCCTGTAATTCTGGCTACTTGGAAGGCTGAGGTGGAAGGATCGCTGGAGACCAGCAGGTTGAGGCTGCGGTGGCCGGGAGCGGCCACTGCACTCCAGTCTGGGCTGCAGAGTGAGACTCCAACTCAAAAAAAAAAAAAAAAAAATTAAATCAACTTCATGTTTCTTTAATAATAATTTTTAGAGGACTCAGTGTTTATGAGATTTGAATGAAAAGAAAGTGATTTCATAGATGAGAATTGCTAGACATTGTAAATATGGCCGTAGAGTTTGGGGAGTTTTGTCATTTACTGACCTCCATGAAGTTCTACCTGCCTGGGTATTTTATACCCTGCTCTTAGCACATGGGTACAGACCCCATGGTAAATCATGACCGTAGGCTCTGAACAATTATCTGTCCCAGGGTTATCTTGTGAAGTGAACTCTGGTTATTTAGTTTCATTACATAGAAAATAGTGTTGGACAGCATAGGCTCCAAAGTCCCTTCCTAGTCCAAGCTTTTTTATACTCTGAAATCTGTGATTCTGTGCTTTGTCAGATGAAGTGGATGAAGGCAGTGGCTGCAGGATGTATTAATGGACATTTGTGTTTATTTAATTCATGTATTTAATTTTACTTAATTTAAGCCAAGCTTGTAGCTTTTGCCACATATTCCATAGCATGCATTGCTCTTTTTCTCTGGAAGCCACCTTCCATCGGCAAATTTTTGTGAAGACTTCAGTTATGTTGGAGTAATACTCTACCAACCTAAGGGTCCTGGGCCTCAGGGAAAGGAGTTTGGTGGGCATGAGGGAACAAGGAGTAGAAGTTTGAGTGTGCAGGGTGTGTAGGGTCTCTGGTAAACATTCAAACGATGTTTAGCTTTCTTTCCAGGGAAAAGATTTCACAAAGTTTTAGAGAAGCAAGTTGATAGGTTTAGAACAATTATGTTTCCTTAAGAATTATGTCCTTACAAATGACAGTGCTGCAAATAAATAAATGAATAATAATGACAAATAGCTGAGATAGCTGGCACATAGCAGTTACCTTTAAATTAATTGAAAAAGATTTAATGTTAAAATGAAATATCTGGAGTGACAAGGCACTCACTGCACAGTACAATTTTCATCAAATTGCTTTATTCCTCTTTTTCCCAAAGAATGTGTCAGCTCAAGTTGATCTAAGGGCATTGCTGAATTTAATTTCAAATGTAGTTCAAGCCCTGAGGTTTAAAAATGAAATCCTTTGGCTCTGAACTTCTGATATACTTTTGTATCTGAAGATGATAATCCAAATCATATTGAGCTGCACTACTATAAGACTTTTCATTTGATGTCAAAGCAACTTCACATTGATAGTGCTTGATACATTCACAAAAATCCAAGTAAAACTTTTGTCCCTAGGAAGAAGAAATTGTTTCTTTAGCTAAATATGGCTTTAGCCATACTTTGGTGCATCTGACATTGACAATGAATATAGATATAACTTTATCACTAAAAAGTTACACTTCACTTTATATATATGCACATAGACAGACAGACATAAATAAAGTCAATATCTAGGGAAGGTAGAAGTGATTACATGTGATTTTTAAAAATTTGTATTTTCTGTTTTTTAATTATAAGTATACTGCATAAAAAAGTTATTTTAAGCAAATATAAAATGTATTAAAGGAGTTTGCCATTTTGAATAAAGCCTATTTTGAATCTGACTATAGCAAAGAAATACCTCTTATTTTCTGCATAAATCTGAATTTTCATTTTATAAAGCCCTCTGAAGGTGCAACAAAGTGATACAGACATATTCAGGAAGGAAGTCTTCCAAAAGAGAATATGCAATTCCTGTCTCAGTGTTTCAAAGGAACTCAGAACAAGGGTTTGAGAAAGAAATTGATGTTTTGGATATTCCTGGTAGAGGTAGACAAGAAAGCAGGTTTGTTGAAAGGTTTGTACTTAAAAGGGGAAAGGTAAGGCAGATGATCAAGGAGCAGAAGGGTGAGAGCTGATAAGGAGCCTGGTGGAAGAGCTGTAAGCAGGGCTCATATTCAACAGATATAAACCAGTATTACCAATGCATGTATTAAACTATGGAAATACCTGTTGTTAAATAGCCCCTGCCTTGAATGTCTCCTCCACCCTAGCTGATAAGGCTCCTCCCTGGGGCTTCTCTACAATCCAGTCACTGAAGGATTTAACAGCTTACACCACAGGGACATCTAGGATCCTGTTCCTGTGCAACAACCAGCATCTGGACTGATGTTCCAAGTCTTTTTTGATTGATGAGTGCTGGTGCTTAGCATTGTTAAATATTTTGAATGTCAACTCTGCCTGTAAGATAGAGATAGGAACTGGCCCTTTATGTGTCAAGTGATGAGGCAGCAATGAAAGGAGAAAGGTATTTTTCACCAACAAGCTGTAGTCATGGTAGGAAAAATTTTAAGGTAGGCTGGGTTAGTCTCTGTCAGCCAACTCCAACCTCTCAGGAACCTTCCTCGTCCCCAACTCAGGCCTTGTTCTACAAACATGGGTCTGATTAATTTATTACCTTACACATTGCTCTTAAAATGCAATCAATCAACATGGGGTTTTCAAGCCTCTCCTAGAGTGTCTAAAATTTTATAGGGAACCAAAGACTAAGGAAAGGGATAAAATTTGTTCTGGAGTAATTTTTTTTTTTGGTGCAGAGAATTCTAGGTTAGCACTAATTTTCTCTGAGCACATTAAAGAAAATATCAGTCTATCCCTTTCTGATCTCCTGTCTAAAAAGTCAGTTGTCAGTTGCTCTTTTAAAGATATATTCCTTTGGTTGTTTTAAGATTTTTCTCTTTGTCTTAAGTTTCTGCAGTTTCATGATGGATTGTCTATGTGTGGGTTTCATTCTGTTCTGCTTAGAATTCACTGAGTCTCTTAAATCTGTGAATTGGTATCTTTCATCAGTGATGAAAAATTCTCAGTCTCTGCCCTATTCTCTCATTCATTTCTTTCTGGCATGCCAATGTTAGAACTTTTGTGCTGTATTTTCCACATCTCCTACATTCTTTAGGTATTTTTTTGTTCCATATTTTTCTCTCAGTACTGCATTTTCTTTATGGTCATCTGACCACCCCCTCCCCAGTTGTTATTTTTCCCTTTATACTGGTATTGGCAATATGTTGTAAATATAATCATTGAGTTTTAAAAAAAATTTTAAGTACTGTGTTTTTATTTTTAGTTTGGTTCCTTTTCAGATACGATATGCAACTTTGTATAGTCTCCTATAGTTAGTTTCAATGTTATCATTTATTTCTACAAACATGGTAAACATAGCTGTTTTTCAACCTGAGTCTAATAGCCTAAGTCTGTAGGGGTCTATTCCTTCTGTCTGTTATTTTGCTGTTTCTTGTTCCCTTGGTTCTTGGTTATCTTTCTGGTCATTGTCCTTAAATTATTTATGGGGGTACTCTGAAGCCTAGTTTTGTTGTGCCTCCTCCAGAGAGGCTTTATTTTGTTTTTGCCGGGCACCTGGAGTCAACAACAGTTGAGATATTCTCACACCAAATGCATGGCTAAAAGGCCTCTGGGCCATCCATTGTACCCATGGTACAAATTCATAAGAATTTGGTCTGTGGCCACAACTTCTCAAGACATTTTTGCTCCTTTTTTTTCCTTTTCCTGCTTTGCTTAGTGCAAGACAGGCTTTCCTGCAGTCCCCTCAGGTTGAGGGGTAGGTAGGAGAGGCAAATTCAGATCTGGTTTATTCTTAATTTTCATGTGTGTTAATTTGGGTGGAGTCCCCTATAAGAGTGCAGTTTCTGTGGGTCCAGGTCTTGACTAGTCCCAATCTGGCCCTAGTGACTGCAACAGTATGGACAGATGCCTCCAGGAGTTTTGATCATCCAGTAGTAGTCTTAGCATTTTGGTAGCAGGCTTTTATCTAGATGTTGACCTGGAAGTTCTTTATTGTGTTTTCAATATTTGATTATTTTAAGGTAGTGGAATTTGTTTAAATATATGGTATCAGTATTTTTTGTTGTTATTTTCAGCAAGAGTGTTGATCTGAATAACCTAGCCTGCTATTACCAGAAACCAGAAGCCTCAGAGGAAGTTTATAATTGGGCATGAATACAGGAATTTTAAGGCTGAAGGACAATAATGATGATAAGTTATTCTGATTTAGAATGAGTGAAAAAGATGTAGGCTTAATTGGCGAGGAGCTGCATAATAGAATAGTAGCTACATTTTACAAGGAAGTGAAATGGAGGTTTTCCCAATGCCCCTGAAAATTGAACTCATCTATGGGTGATGTGTTGGGAGCCAGCCTTGGAGGTCCACCTGATTGACAGGGTCCGGGTGGGCCGAAGACCCCGGGCCGCAGGGCGAGCCCAGGAAGCTGAGGCCCTTCTGTCCTTCACCTTTGCTGTTTGATACCGCCGAAGAATTCTGTGCAGTCGTGGAAGAAGAAAATGGCATGTTTATGTGAAGTGCTCACAGCTAACCTGGAAACATCATGGTTTATTTTTCCATTTTTCCCACTATGCCACTTGGCCTTTTCTAACATATGCAGGGGTTAAACTCTGAAGCACATCAAGAATGCTTAATTTCACTTGGTTATAAGTTACTAGACATTGCTTAAGTAATAAATGATATGAGTATATCCACTCCTTATTTGATTTAGAACTATGCAGTTTAGTGTTTAGACATAAGGATTTTTAGAAGCACAAGTTTATAATGAGTTCATTATGAATTCATTATAAGTTCTAACACTTATCTAGAAGTTATGTAGGTGACTTATAACACTGTTTACACTGACTTAGGATAAAGATTAATGTTAAGGTTTTTACTTAATTCTATAGTTAAAACTCTAAGTTAACATTTATAGAGTAGGTTTTCACTGAACTCATAATAATTAGACACTTTTATGACAGATCAGCTAAAACAGAAAGTAACCTTGAGGGGCCTGGGAAACATTACTAAAAGCTTCTTTTGAGTTCTCTTTAGAAACAAGCACTGCAAGATAAGAGAAAAGTAACGAGGACATCTGGACAAGGAAGGCGATCACAGGACTCTGAAGAACACAAGAGCCTAAGATGAGAATATTCCTGACACATAAAGAAATATACACTTAAAGAAACTTTCTTGAAACATTTGTAATTTGGGACATTGGACTGAGAGTGTCATTGTTGGCTTTATGAATAGGACTTGTCTAATGCCTGTGAGGTTCCTGGCTTATTTGCTACTAAAGCCTATGGGAATCTTGGTTTGTTTGCTACTAAGACCACTAGCTGGTAACTTTTAAAAGATATGTATATGAAAGAATTTTCTTTGTTTTGCCCCTTCACAAATGGTATAAAAGCTCTGTATTAACTAGCATTAAATTCTCATCTGTTCAAGAAGCAGGTGTCCGGTATATGATCGTCGTCGTCGCCTATCTGTCTCTCCTTCAACATATCTCACGACCCTTGTGGGGCGGGACCCCGCAGTGATGTGACAGGATAAAATTTTGACATATGTGGCAAGATTTTTTCCATGTTTCTTCACATTCTTCTTTTCTCCCAGCATCTCTTGGCCTTGACTCTAATAGCTTCTATTTAATCACCTGTCTTACGTTCTCCTTCCATTCTCCCCACCACTGATCTGTTCAGATCTGGATGAGAATATGAGGGAAGTGTTCACAGAAGTCACCAGTAGTCCCAGGTTAGAACAGAGTCTTTTTCCACATGGAGGAAAAGTACATTTGCACTTATTTTTTCATTCATTTTCGAGAAATACCATCTGCCTTAGGAGATTGAGGAAGGTTTACTTAAGAGTGGTCCAGATTCAAATAAGCTGAATAGACATCTCTCAGAAGAAGACATACAAATGGCAAACAGGTATATGAAAAATGCTCAGCATCACTAATCATCAGGGAAATGCAAATAAAAACTACAATGAGATATTATCTTACCCCAGTTAGAATGGCTATTACCCAAAAGACAAAAGTTAGCAAATACTAGAAAGGATGTGGAGAAAGGGAAATTCTTTTTTATTTTTATTTTTTGAATTGGAGCCTCACTCTGTCGCCCCAGCTGGAGTGCCATGGCACACTCACGGCCACCCCAGTGTCACCAGCTGGGCTCTGGCGATCCTTCCGCCTCGGCTTTCTAAGTAGCCGGAATTACAGGCACACGCTACCACACCCGGCTAATTTTTTATTTATTGTAGAGACGAGGTCTTGCCAGTTTGCGTGGGTTGGTCTGGAACCTGCAGGCTCAGACAATCCACTTGCCTCGACCTATCAAAGTGCTGGGATTATAGGCTGAGCCATCGAACCCGGCTGGGAAATTCTTATACACTGGTGGTAATGTAAATTGGTACAGTCATTGTAGAAAGAGTGTGGAGGTTCCTCAAAAAACTAAAAATAGAGCTGCCATATGAGCCAGCAATCTCACTACTGAGTATATAGCCAAAGGAAAGGAAATCAATATGTCAAAGAAATATCCATACTCCCATATTGACTGCAGCACTACACATAATAGCCAAGATACAAAATCAACTTGTGCTAATCAACAGATGTATGAGTAAAGAAAATGTGGTATATATACAATGAAATACTATTCAACCATAAAAAAGGACAAAATCCTATTATTCAAGGCAACATAGATGACAGTTTGGACAGACAGTATCTAAAGTGAAATAAGCTAGGCACAGAGAAACAAATACAGCATGTCTTCACTCAAATGTGGAAGACAAAAAAGGTAAGAGTGGAATAATAGTTACTAGAGACTAGGAAGGGTAGAGGTAGGGGAGATAGCCAAAAGTTGGTAAACATACAAAATTATAGCCAAATAGAAGGAATAAATTTTAGAGTTCTATAGAACTATAAGATGACTACAATTAACAATAGTTTATTGTATATTTTCAAATAGCTAGAAGAGTAGATTTTTTAATGTTCCCAACATAAAGAAATGATATATGTTTGAGGTGATGGATATGCTAATTACCCTGATTTGATAATTATACATTATATACTATATTGAAATTCAAACTGTACCCCATACATTTATAAAATTATGTGTCAATTTAAAAAATAATAAAAGCAAGAAAAGAATCATATTTCAGTAGACAGAGATGATAATAGTAGTTGGTCACATGTCATAGAGTTTGATGCTTTCCATTCAGTGACCCTGAAAGTATCCTTATGCTATAGATGAGACATCTGAGGTCACAAAGAATAAATAACTTGCCCAAGGCCACAATATGTGGTAGAATGAGCTTTAAACCCAGATGGGTGTTGTAAAGTTATAGCTCTACCTTTTACAAGAATAAAGTTAAGCTAAGTAGCCTCCTAAAATACTCATTAAATGTGCAGTGAGTAAATGTTAGTTCTCTTCTTTCTACAATGTGTCTCCTATAGCAGTAGTCCCCAGCCTTTTGGTATCAGGGATTGGTTTCATGGAAGACAATTTTTCCAAGCACAGGGATGATGGTGGTGGTGGTTTCGGGATGATTCAAGCACAAACATTTATTGTGCACTTTATTTCTATTATTATCACATTGGAATATATAGTGAAATAATTATACAACTCATTATTTAAAAAGAGGTGCAGATGGAAGTGGTAAATAAAATAATGGGCAAGTCATGCACGGACTAAAATAAGTGTTGGATTCTGACTTAAAGCTTGTCACCAGATGCAGTTGTGTGATTGAAGTACATCAGCTCACTTGCCATTCACTGATAGGGTTTTGATATGAGTCTGCAAGCAGTTGATTTATTATAGTCTCTGTGCAGTCGAACCTTACTGCTGATGTTCATCTGTCTTTAGAGCTGCTTCCCAGCACTAGCATCACCACCTCAGTTCCACCTTAGATCATCAGGCATTAGCTTCTCATAAGGAGTGTGCAACCTAGATCCCTCACATGCACAGATCACAATGGATCTATGAGAATCGAATGCTGCTACTGATCTGACAGGTGATGGCGCTCAGGTGGTAATGTGAACGATGGGGAGTTGCTGTAAATATAGACAAAGCTTCGCTCACTCGCCTATTGCTCACCTCCTGCTGTGTGGCCCAGTTCCTAACAAGCCACGGACAAATACAGATCTGTGGCCCAGGGGTTGGTGACCCCTGGGCTGGAGGATGGGGCTGAAATGTGGAAGGCAGGAAACTGGTACAAATCACTGGGGCCAGGCAGTCTGGAAAAGGATCCAGTGCATACACCATGTAAAGATTTTTAGGGCTGGGCGCAGTGGCTCAAGCCTGTAATCCCAGCACTTTGGGAGACTGAGGCGAGAGGACTGCCTGACCCCAGGGGTTCAAGACCAGCCTGGGCAACTTGGTGAGACCCTGCCTCTACTATATATATATATAATAGCTGGGTGTGGTAGTGCGCACCTGTAGTTCCAGCTACTTGGAAAACTGAGGCAGGATAGCCCAAGCCCAGCAGATTGAAGCTGGGGTGGCCAAGAGTATGCCACTGCACTTCAGCCTGGGTGACAGAGTAAGACTCTGACTTAAAAAAAAAAAAAAGATATTTAGCCTGTCCTCTATTGCTGAAGAGTTGAAAACAAGGTCTTCACCAAGACCCAAATCTACTCATGGTAGCCTTAACTATTAATATTGATTGATTGATTTCCAGAAGACACTAATTTTTCTTTGAATGTATATATTTACATATGTATATACAATAAATAATTTGACATATACAGTATTCTATATTTAGAAATTTGACTATCACATGGGAGTAGCACTTTATTTTTTTGAACTCATCTACAGTGGATGCGTTGTTGTGGCTGCCCAGCACACCCTCCCTTTATTGGAGAATTCTCCATCCCCTGGTGATTGGAGCTTGGGCGTGGCCATGTGATCTTAGTGCAGCTTGTAAGGTGCTCCTGCCTAGCTGCATCTTGAGTGACTGGTCATCCAATGATAATTTTGCAGTGGGTCATAGCATAGAGGGCATGTCCAGGGCAGCAAAGTGCAGCAGTTCCCCTGGAGAAGATCCAGGGACAGTGACACCAGGGGCCTGTGGTACCCTGGCACTGTGCTGAACAAATGGATCCTGTGGTAGGATCATGGCTATGCCTTGTTCCCCTGCTAATATACTTATGTTCCATACCTTTTAGGTTTAAGTTTTGCAGCATCAATATCTGTTGTTTTTAATGCCCCAAATAGCACATTGATTTTAATGATAGCCAAAACAAGATTGGGATAGCAAGCAGTCATTCCAAATTGGACTTCAGTTTGGTTATCGTTATGGAAATAATATTCTTTACTCTCAAGACATACAAGCAGCAAGAAAACAGTCAGAATCAATCATCAAACCAGTCCTAACCCTTGACTCTGTGGGGCTCAGTTGGTTTCTTGGCTCATTTCTTATTGTATCTAAAGTCAGGTCAGACTATCCAGGTGGAATGTTCATAAAAACCAAAGCTTTAGTGTGAACATTTTCTTTAAGGTCAATGTAATTTACAGTCTGTCCAGAGAAGCTTTTAGGGATGGAGAATGTGACTGTAATCCGCAATGCACTCTCATTACCCTTCCCTCCTATTAGAAATTGATTTTGGCACCGTTCCTTCAGGTGGAAAGTGACTCTGTCAGCAATTGCTGTTTCTTTTTTCACACATTGGGGTTCCCCTCACCAAAATATTAAAGCCTCTTTAGTGTTCCTTTAGGAGAGGTTAAATACGGTTATTACCAACATTTGGAGTTTCATATCTGCCTGCTATTTCTACTGTGCTTTGCTTTGTGGGCAATTAGCAATCATGAGGAGTGAAAGATCTTTTTCTGAAATTACCTGAGCTTGGCTACTCTGTGTGCCAGGTAACCCTGAAGGAAAATGCTGCCAAACAAGGCACTCAGCCCTAACTGTGGCTGACAGCATATGTCTTCCTTTCTTCTACCCCCGTGACTCTCCCTTGCACCTGAGGAACAGCTAACATTAACAGTGCCACCAAACTATTTCTGAAACTTACAACTTAACTCTAGACAGGTTCAGAGACACAGCCTCCTCCATCAGATAAGTTGAAGCTGACCAAGAGGGTGGTCAGATTTATATATGGCTGTTGGAGTTCCTGTAACTTTCAGGGTATTGAGTAGTGTCTCTTAACAGTACTCGTGGTGTTCATTTTCTAATACAGTGCTTTTTAACCTGTTTAAGTTATGCCCCCTTTGGTTAAATATAAAAATTATTCTGCTCCTTTTGTTAACCATCATGTCTTTCACAGATTTTCAGACATCAAGTAGATGCTAAGTTTAATTTTCTTTAAACTTCTTTTTCTTTTCTTTTCTCTCTTTTTTTTTTTTTTTAGTTTAAGTCTCACTCTGTCACCCAGACTGGAGTTTAGTGGCATAATCATGACCCACTGCAACCTCGAATTCCTGGGTTCAAGAAATCTTCCCTCCTCGGTCTCTCAATTAGCTGGGATTATAGGCACACACCACCACACCCAGCTAATTTTTTATTTTTGTAGAGACAAGGTCTCACTATGTTGTCCAGGCTGGTCTTGAACTCCTGGGCTCAAGCAATCCTCCAGCCTTGGTCTCCCAAAGTTCTAGAATTACAAGTGTGAGTCACCACACCCAGCCCAAACTTCTTATTCATTTTAAAGTTTCCAAGTATGGAAGCATATTAAGTATGCCTTTAAAAAATGAAATAGAGCCGGGCTCGGTGGCTCAGCCCGTAATCCCGCGCCTTTGGGAGGCTGAGGTGAGTGGATTGCCTGAGCCCGCGGGTTCGAGACCCGCCTGGGCAGCGAGACCTCATCTCTACAATAAATCAAAAAATCAGCCGGGCGTGATGGCGCATGCCCGTAATTCCTGCCACTCGGAAGGCTGAGGTGGAAGGATCGCCGGAGCCCAGCAGGTCGAGGCTGCGGTGGCTGGAAGCGGCCACTGCACTCCAGTCTGGGCAACAGAGTGAGACTCCAACTCAAAAAAAAATGAAATAGGTTCCCTGGAGATTTGGGTCAGCCTGTATAGGAAGGAGGCTCCTGGTTAAATCATGGATTATGGCCAATCTGCAGGGTAGTGGACCCAATAGCCATTTTCAACCTTCTCCTGCTTATTGCCATCCACTTTAGACACTCACTAGCTTTTCCATATTTCCTTGCAGTGAGAAATGACCACATAACCTAGTTGTTGTAGCAGTGAGATGCAAATAAAAGTCTGATGGTTGAGGGTTCTGGGAAAAACTTTACTTACATATTAGAGAGAACAGACATACCTGGTTCCATCTTTTCTTGCCTTCTTCTTGACTTGGAGAAGTTTACCACCTTGAACAATAACAGTATTTCAATGTAAAATGATAATTCATAACTCATAGATTGCCAAAAAAGTTATAAAGAGAATATATTTAAGGTAAGGGTAACTTTAAAAAATGTTAACTCAAGTTTTGGGCACCTGGTATTTCCTTTTACTCTTTGTGCTATAACTCCCCCATGCTATCCTTTTATGCATGGTGTTATTCTATGATTATTGTCCCAAGGATGAGATGTACCGGTGAAAACAGATTTATGAGTCGCTTCCAGTCTAGTAGGGGTAGGAAAGAGAGGACTCAGGACATAGACTAAAGAATTCCCAAAGAGTTAAGATGTTTTAAAATTTGTAAAACCAGTTCTTGAATTTCACTTTCAGGCACATGGAATAGACATACTTTCCCCTATTTCTTTCCCTAAGTATAATAGACCATCTTGGGCTGCAAGACCTAAATAATGACACAACAGTGAGTTCTCTGGGCTTTCTTTTTGCACTGTATATTTCAGTCTTGGAGCTACAGAAGCCAGCAACATGGAGACACTAATAGGCACAAGCAAAAATAGCCTAAACTGGTTCTCATTAACCAACGGACAAGGAAAGGGGCAGCAGCCTAACAGGATAGAAAACTTTTAGATGGTAACTGCTCTACTTCACCAGAGCACTGCAGGAAAAAATGCTGCCCCACTCCACTTATTCAAACGAAGATCAAGTTGTAAGCCTACATTTCCACCCTCACCAAACTGTGATGAAGTATCCCAGCTCTCCTGCTAGAGTGGTGTCAGAGAAGGCCAAGTATTCATGGACAGTTGGGACCTTAATTTCCATAATTTTCACTGGATGATGAGGAGGTCCACGCCTTCACAGGTGTCAGTGGAGAACATGTGGGAAGTCCAAACTTCCACCCTTATCTGTCAATTTTGGTATACCTTCCATCATCCCAGTGGGGTAGTATTATAGAAGCCCTAGTGGTAAGAAGACCACCCTTTCCTCCATGGCCTCAGTAGAGGCCATGTGGGGAACAGCGATGAGGCACTCCTACTTCTCACAACTAGATACTGGTAGAGGCCTAGTGGGAATTTGGAATTTCTACCCCCACCTAGTAGTAGCAAGGAACTCCCTCATCCTGTTGTCAGATGTTAATAGAGGCTGAGTGGGGAAACTGGACTTACACTTACACCTGGCAATAATGAGATGCCCTTTTACCCCCACCCTCCACCCAATCTCCCCTCCCTGCTGGAGCAGTGTCAGAGAAAGTAAGCTAAAATAGAAGGTTCAAATAAGATAAAGAGTCAAGCACAGTACCTGAAATGACAAGGTTTCAATAGAGAATCACCTGTCATACCAAGAAACAGAAAGATTTAAACTAAATGAAAAGACAATCAATAGATGCCGATACCAAGATGCCAGAGATTTTAGAATTATATGACAAAGATTTAAAATCAGCCATCATAAAAATGCTTCAGTGAGCAAAAATGAACATACTTGAAATGAAAGCAAAAAATCTCTGATAAGTAAAAAGTATCAGCCAAAAATAAAAATATAAGAAAAAAAAGGAAATTTTAGAACAGAGAAATACAGTAACTGAAGTTAAAAAAGAAAAAATTTTAATGGATGGACTTAACAGCAAAAAGGAAGGAGAAGAAGAAGAAAAAAATCAGTAAATGGTTAGATAGAATATTAGAAATTACCCAATCTGAACTACAGAGATAAAATAGATTGAAAACAAAATGAATAGAACCTCACAAACCTCTAGGATTATAACAAAAATATCTAACATTTGTGTCATCAGAGTCCTGGAAGGAGAAAAGAAAGAGGATGAGATTGAAAAAGTACTAAAAAAAATGACTGTAAGTCTCTCAAATTTGGCAAAATACAACGTAAGTGACATCAGATTTCTCATCAGAAACCATGGAGTCCAGAAGGAAGTAGCACACTTTCAAGTAGTTGAAGAACAAACTCTGAATCCTATATCCAAAAAAAAAAAAAAACCCTCAGGATTGAAGGGAAAAATGAAGACATTCTCAGATAAAAGAAAACTTGTGACTAGTGGTACTACTGTAAAATAATGGCTATAAGAAGTTCTCCAAACAAAGGAAATGATGAATGAAGGAAACTTGAAACACTGGGAAAGAAAAAACCCATAGTAAACAAAAATATGGATAAATACAATAGGATTTCCTTCCCTTAGTTTTTCTAAATTCTGTTTGAAACTTGAAGCAAAGGTTATACCACTGTCTGATGTGCTGATAAATTTAATGTTGAGGAAATGTTTAAGATGATTATACCATAGATGGGAGAGGGTAAAAATATGTAAAGAGAGATAAGATTTCTACCCTTCACTTGAACTGGTGAAATAATGATATCAGTAGACTGTGATAAGTTATATATAAATAACATAATCTCAAATAAATAATCTAAGCTACCAACTCAAGAACCTAGAAAAATAAGAACAAAACAAACCCCAAAAAAGCAGAAAAAAAGAGAAATACTAAAGACCAAAGCAGAAATGAATGAAATTGAAAGCAGAAAAATAATAAAGAAAACGAGTAAAGCAAAGAACTGGTTCTTTAAAAGATCAAATAGCCAAATATCTAGCAAGATTTACAAAGAAAAGGGAGAAGACACAAATTACTAATATCAGAAATGAAGAGGGGTTATTAATACAGACTCAGCAAACTTCAAAAGAATAATAAAAGAATACTATAAACAACTCTATATAAATATAATCACTTAGATAAAATGGATCAGTTTCTCAGAACAAAAACAATAAAAAACAAATTACCACAACTCACCTAATAGGAAATAGATACTTCAAATAACTTTATGACTATTAAAAAAACTGAGTTTATTATTTTAAAACTTCCTTCCAAAATAAATCCCCAGACCCAGACGGTTTCCCTGGAGAATTCTACGAACTGTTTAAAAAAGAACTAATACCAATTCTACACCATCTCTTCCAGAAAATAGAAGAAAAGGCAACACTTTCCACTTCATTTTTATGAAGCTAGCATCACCCTAACACCAAAACTAGACAAAGACAATTTCTAAAAAGTAAAACTACACACCAATTTTTTCCATGAACTTAATCACAAAAATCCTCAACAAAATATCAATGAGGTTGGGCTCGGTGGCTCAGCCTGTAATCCTGTGCTTTGGGAGGCTGAAGTGAGTGAATTGCCTGAGTCCGCAGGTTCGAGACCCGCCTGGGCAACTTGGCAAGACCTCATCTCTACAATAAATCAAAAATTAGCTGGGCATGGTAGTGCACGCCTGTAGTTCCAGCTTCTTGGAAGGCTGAGGCAGAAGGATCGCCGGAGCCCAGCAGGTCGAGGCTGCGGTGGCCGGGAGTGTGCCACTGCATTCCAGTCTGAGCGACAGTGAGACTCCAACTCAAAAAAAAATATATTAATGAATAAAATTTACCAACATAAAAAAGGAATTATATGCCTTGGCCAAGTGGAATTTATCCCAGGGATAAAATCTATCAGTGTAACCGGCTGTCTCAATGGACCAAAGAATAAAAGCCATCTGATCATATCAATTGTTGCAGAAAAAGCATGTGACAAATTCCAAAACCTATTCATGATAAAACTCTTAGAAAATTAGAGAGAGATTTCCTCAACTTGATACAAATAATCTACAAAAACTTTCAGCTATCATAATACTTGATAGTGAAAAATTGAATACATTCCTTCTAAGACCCAGAACATGGCAGATGTCCACTCTCATCACTCTTGTTCCACAGAGCAATAGAAGTTCTAACACAAGCAATAAGTCAAGAAAGGGAAATAAAGTATACATATTAGAAAGGAAGAAATAAAATGGACCCTATTTGCAGATGACATAGTTGTCTATGTAGAAAATACCAAGTGATCTACATAAAGACTATAATAAGTGAGTTCAGCAAACTTGTAAGATATAAGATAAGCATACAAAAGATCAATTTGTTGCTGGGTACTAGCAGTGAATATCTGGACACTAACATTTTATTTACTATTTATTTATTTAATTTTGGAGACAGGGTCTCACTCTGTTGCCCACGCTGGAGTGCAGTGCCATGATTATAGCTTACTGTAGCCTTAAACTTCTGTGCTCAAGTGATCCTTCTGCTTCAGCTTCCTGAGTAGTTGAAACTACAGGCATATGACATCATGCCAGGCTAATATTTTTAACTTTTGTAGAAATAGGGTCTTGCTATATTGCCCAGGCTAGTTTTGAACTCCTGGCCTCAACCAATCCTCCTACTTTGGCCTTCCAAAGTGTTGGGATTATACATGTGAGACACTATACTCAGCCAGACACTGAAATTCAAAATACAATACCATTTACAATTGCTTTAAAAATTTAAATACTTAGCAAACACAGATAGGACTTGTATTCTGAAAACCAGACAATACTGACAAAATAAATAGAAGAGAATCAAAATAAATGGAGGGACATACCATATCCATGAATTGGAAGACTCAATATAGTAAATATGTCAGTTCTCCCCAGATTGATATACAGGTTAAATGCAATTCCTATCAAAATCCCAGTAACGTATTTGTAGGCAAGATTATTCTAAAATTTATATAAAAAAGCAAAAGAACTGGGTAGTTGAAACAATTTTGAAAAAATAATAAAGTGACAGAAATAAGTCTATCTGATTTTAAGATATTATATAGCTACAGTAATTAAGTATGTTATATTAGAGAGATAATATACATATAGATCAATGGAACAAAATACAGAATCTAGAAATCAATACACACAAATATGCCCAACTGACTTTTTTACAAAGGTACAAAAACAATTCAATGGAAGAAAGATAGCCTTTTTAACAAATTGTACTGAAACAACTGGATCATGGACTTAAACATAAAACATAAAACTATAAAACGTTTAAAGAGAAAAAAAGAAGAAACTCTTCAGATCTAGGGCTAAGAAAGTGTTCTTACATTTGACTCCAAAAGCACAGTCCAAAAAAGGAAAAATCAATACATTGGACTTTATCAAATTAAAAAAAAAACTCTTGCTTGGTGAAAGATTGTGTTAAGAGGGTAAAAGGACAAGAGAAATATTTGTATACCACGTAGCCGAGAAAAGACTAGTAACTACAATATATAAAGAATGCTCAGAACTCAACAGTAAAACAAGCTAATTATAACATGGGCAAAAACTTGAAGAGACAGTTTACAAGATAATATACAGAAGGCAAATAAGCACACGAAAAGATGTACAGTATCATTAGCCACTAGGAAAATCAGTGCATAGTGATATCAGAATGGCTAAAATGTTGGCAAGGGTGTGGAGAAAGTGGGTTATTCATACATGACTGGTGGTGATACAAAACAGTAAGGCCACTGTGGAAAACAGTCTGGCAATGTCTTAAAAAACTAAACATGCATCTACCGTAAAACTTAGCAATTGTATGTCTAGGTCTCTATTCTAGAAAAAGGAAACCATGTTCACATAAAAACCTGTACATAAACTATTACAGCATCTTTATTCGTAATAGCAAAAAACTGGAAACAATCCAGATGTCCTTCAACAGGCCAGTGGTTAAACAATCTGTGGGACATCCACACTGTGGAATACCACTCAACGATAAATAGGAATAGATGTGTGTGACAACCTGGGTGAAATCACCAGAGAATTATGCTGAGTGAAAAAGGAGCCAATTTCAGAAGGCTCCATATTATATGATTTCACAGTATGTTACGATAAAAGGACAAGATTAGAGAAGTCCAAACAAACTAATAATTGCCAGGGGTCAAGGATACAGTGGGTGAGAGGGAAGTAGATATGGCTAAAAATGGCCACATGAGAGATCACTGTGGTGATGGTAAAGTTCTATGTTTTTACTTTGTCAGTGCCAATGTCCTAGCTGTGATCTTGTAGCATGGTTTTATAAGATGTTACCACTGTGGGAAACTGGACACACAAAGGGTATGCAGGACCTCTGTATTCTTTCTTACAACTGCACGTAAATTTACAATTATTTCAAAATAAAAATTTAATTAAAAATATCAGTACTTTGTTTAAATAATGTACTTTATTATACGTAAAACAACTAATGTTAATTGTGAACTGCTGCCCTAGAAGTTTAAGCACGCATTTTCTATTTTTTGATTACTTTTAGACTTAGGGAAAATTGCAGAACAGTACAGTTTTCATATAACCTTCACCTATACACTCCCAATTGTTAACATCTTATATGAACACAGTACAATGATCAGAACCGGGAAATTAACATAGGTACACCACCATTAACCAAGTTCAAGACTACTTTCAATTTTTCCATTAATGTTCTTTTTTGTTGTTGTTGTTCCAGGATATCATGAAGGACACACGTTGTATTCACTTGTCATGTCTCCTTGTTCTCTGACAGTTTCCAATTGTTCTTCAGTCTTTCATAACCTTGACGCTTTCAAAGATCAGTTATTTTATTGAATGTTCCTTATTATGGACCTGCCCAGGGTATTCTCTTGACTGGACTGAGCTTTTATATGATGAAGCCATCTGAAAGCTTCCAGCGTATGGAATTCAGAAAGGATTCCTAGGGAAAGGAGGGATGGAAAAGAAAGTCACAGCTGCCACTGGGTCCTGCAGATCAAGATTCCTCCCTCGCCGTGCTTTTAGATGTATCCCTGGGGAAAGACCACAGAAGCACCAAATAGATTCATGGAACTCAAGAACTATAGGAACTTGTGCTCCTTTTCTGGACAAAGGCCTGCCAGAGTTGGAATTACCCAAAGAGGACTGGGGACGTCTGTAAGAAGTGTTTGGGGGTAGACAGGAGGACACCATAGTTGGCATGGCAGGGCTTGGCAGAACAATGTCCTGTGTGCCAGAGATTGGGCACAGATGTCACTAAGAAAGTTCGTGAGCTGGGAACATGGGACATTTCCACAGTGAGCTCCCTGGACAGACAGGTCAGGGGAACTCTCAGCCAGCATGGATAGGAAACATCAAGGGCATTACATAAGTTTCCCCTCGTTCTGCCCCAGAATCTAGATGTGGTTAGGAGGATGGAGAGACCCTTCAAAGTAGCTGACCACCTAGCACAATAGGAGCTCTGCCCTATAATAACCTATGAATAAAGGTTTATTTCTTGCACTCCTGAGCTATTGCCTGGGACTCATACACGCTGGTAAGAATTGAATAAATGACAGTGAATGTTATGAATAAAGGTACATGTGCACAGAAATGTGTGCATTAGTATGAATACATGTGCTTGTTCTGAGTAGAAACAGCAGCATGTTCCAAGGTCTGGAGAGACAAGTGAGAATGTGTATTTGGGGGGTCAGCAAAACTTCCTAATATTCTGTAGTTCTTTGTGTATTGTGACTGAGTTCATATTTCCAGACTTATGGAATATAGAATTTTATTTATTATTTATTTATTTAATTTTAAAGATGTGGGGTGCAATTCAGGATTAGGTATACGGTGGTCATCATACAGGTAAAGTTTGGGCCTCCCGTTGGTCCCCACTTTACCTGATTTGAGATCGAGTACCCTTATTGATGTTATGTACCCTCTCTCCCCTGTCAATTTCCAGCTACTGCCAATCCCTTTCTTATAATATGATGGTAAATGTTCAGGGTCCACTTATGAGTGAGAACATATGGTACTTGGTTCTTTGTTTCTGTGATAAATCATTGAGTATTATAGACTCTAAATCCATCCAAGTTGCAATGAAGTCCATAATTTTGTTCTCCTTTATGGCTGTGTAACAGTCATCATGTAAATGTGCCACATTTTTTATCCAGTTCAGTTTTGATGGGCAGCACGGTTGCTTCCATGTTTTTGCTATTGTAATTAGTGCTGCGATAAACATGCATGTGCAGGTATCTTTTTTAATATAGTGATTTAGGTTCTTCTGGGTATATTCCCAGAAGGAGTATTGCTTGGTTGTATGGAAGGCCAATTTCTAGTTCTTTTAGGAATCACCACGCTGTTTTCTATAGAGGTTGAACTAGTTTGCGTTCCCACCAACAGCGTAGAAGCGTTCCCTTTTCTCCGCATCCTTGTCAGCATCTGTTGTATTTTGTTTTGTTAATAATGGCCATTCCTACTGGAATCAGGTGGTATCCCAATGTGGTTTTGACTTGTATTTCTCTGATGATTAGTGAGGTTGAGCATGGAATATAGAATTTTAGGCCAATAAAGCTCTTAGAGGCTGGGTGCAGTGGCTTATGCTTGTAATCCTAGCACTTTGGGAGGCCAAGACAGAAGGATTACTTGAGCCCAGGAGTTCAAGATCAGCCTAGGCAACACAGTGAGACCTCATCTCTACAAAATATTAACTGGATGTAACAGCACGTGTCTATAGTTCCAGCTACTCAAAAATACAAGGTGGAATCGTCACCTGAGCCCAAGAGATCGAGGCTGTGGCAAGCCAGGATCATGACAGTATACTCCAGCCTGGGCGACAGAGACCTTAACTCAAAAAATAAAAAAATAAAAAAGAAAGATAGAAAAGAAAAAGAAAAGGCTCTTAGAGGGGCCAGCTACCTAAAGTTACAGATAAGGAGATCGAGGTACAAAGAGGGAAGGATGCCTTGTCTGTGTGTCCCCAGCAAACAGTGACTGATTCTCCAGGGCTCCAGGTCCCCAGCCAAGTGTTTTATGACTATTTCACCACGTTTCCTGGCCTTTTGGGGTAGCCCCCTCCCAAGAAAGCGCCACCTCCCCCTCCAGCCAACCTAAATCCTACTAAGCTTTCAAAACTTAGCTCAAATACCCCCCTGAATTGACCTCCGTGGCAATTTTTGTCAATACAATTGGGCAGTTAAACAAGCATTGTCTGATGCCTTATCTTCTAAGTTTGTTCTGTCACCTTATTATTTTTTTTTTCTTTTTTAAAAAAAGAGACAATTTTTAGATTTTTATATGTTATCTTATCCAATGAAACTATTAAGTTCTTGAGGATAGGCATCATAATTTGTGTGTGTGGTGTTCCTCCAATAGTACCAAACACAGGACTGTGCATCTTGTAGGCAGATAATAAATTTCAGTTGATTTGATACTGCTAGCACAAACTCCCTGAGGTGTAAAATGCACAAAGGCAGCACAGAATGAAGGTTAGTAACATGGGCTCAGGAATCAGCAGGTCTGGGTTTAACAAGTCATGTGACCTTAATCTCTCACAGGACTGACAAGAGGATTAAATGGGATTGTATACATACATTTATATGTATATATAGTTATATATATATATAACTGCATATAATAATATATAGCATATGACATATGTATTCATTTATATGGCCACATCCAAAAGTCTTCAATTGATGGCCCCTATTACAACTACTAATGTCATAGGTTGGAAATTATTGAAGGTCTATTAATTCCATTGAGTTCTATGGGCTCATACAACACTTTCAAAAAATACAATCATCATCTCAACACCTCACAAAAGGGTTAGAGGGTCTAGACAGACTCGTGTGGAAATTTTCACCCTGTTATCCCCACCTCACTCCAATACCCATAAAACAACAGCATATAGCACAGGTCTTATGTACCGCGCACACACACACACACACACATTTTCGGGGCACTCTCCTTCAAAAACGAAAAAAAAACCCAAATCCCCTAAAAACTCAAACAAACTGGCATCTTGCCTGTGTGTTTAGCCATATTCTCTTGTGCATAAATACTTACAACCACTAGGTGGTGCCTTGATTCTTCTCTTCAGCAGCACTTTTGCTAGTTAACACCAGGGTGTCTGCTCTCAGAGTCTTTTAAGTGAATCTTTCTCTCAACCCACTGCAGAGTGTGCAAATCATTTCCTCAGCTGATTCAGATGTATTATGATGTGCTGGGAAACCTGAGCATTCTCTCACCCTGTGGAGATTAATTACCTTGAAATATTCATTGGATTAAATGTATTTAAACGTACTGTTTAAAGCTCAGTGCAGCAAAATGCCATCCTGAAGATATATATTATGGGCATTAAATAATTAACTTTAGTGTGTGAGAGAAAAGGGAGAGAGAGAGAGAGAGAGAGAGAGAGAGAGAGGAGAGGAGAGAGAGAGACAGAGGGACAGAAGAGGGGAGAGAGAGACAGAGAGGGAGACAGAGAGGGAGACAGAGAGAGAGAGACAGAGACAGAGACAAAGAGACAGAGACAGAGAGACAGAGATAGAGAGATAGAGACAGAGAGAGAATGCATGCTTATTTAGTGCTAGGCCACGGGTGAGACTGATAACAACCAAGTCTAAAGCTTTCCACAGATGAGCCAAATCCTGACTTCACCTGTTACTAAAACTATCACCTTGGGCAAAACACTTACCCTCTTTAAGTTTCCTTATCTGTAAAATGAGAATGATAGTATCTCAGAAATATGAATTTTAAATTATGAATACAAGGAAAACCCTAGTTATCATGCTTTTTTTTTTCTTTATTTTGAAGATGCGGGGTACAATTCAGGGTTAGATATACAAATATTGATTATGCAGGTATCTTGTTGATGAGGTATGCCCCTCCCTCCTCTGGCAGTTTCCCTCAACTGGCAATCCCACTCCTCCTTCCCCAGCAGTTTCTCACTACTGCCAATCCCTTTCTTATAGCATTATGATAATTGTTTAAGGTCCACTTATGAGTGGGAACATATAGTACTCTGTTCTTTGTTTCTGTGATAGATCACTGAGTATGATAGACTCTAATCCATCCAAGTTGCTGTGAAGTCCACATGTTTGTCCTTCTTTATGGCTGCATAATATTCCACTGTGTATATGTACCACATTTTTTTTTTGTTAGTCCAGCTTTGATGGACAGCATGGTTGGTTCCATGTTTTTGCTATTGTGAACAGAGCTGCAACAAACATGCGTGTGTAGGTATCTTTTTGGCAGAATGACTTGAGTTCCCCTGGGTATATTCCCAAAAGGGGAATTGCTGGGTCATATAGAAGGTCAAGTTCTAGTTCTTCCAGAAATTGCCACACTGTCTTCCAAAGAGTTTGCACTAGATTGCATTCCCACCAGCAGTATAGAAGCATTCCTCTTTCTCTGCATCCTCACCAGCATCTGTTGTTGTTTGTTTTATTAATGATGACCATTCTTACTGGGGTTAGGTGGTATCGCAATGTGGTTTCGATTTTCATTTCTCTGTATCATGCCATTCTTAAAGGAAACTGGTCAGTTATATTGTAGAATAAAGGTCATTTGGGATTTTCTTGATGTTTTCTCATATTAGGTTGAGGTTATATATTTTTGGTTACTGGCTTTCTCCACTGCAAAGTTACCAATTTTTCTTTTTTCTTTTTCTCTTCAGTTGGGGTCTCACTCTGTCACCCGGGCTGTAGTGCAATGGCACAATCGTAGCTCACCACAGCCTTGACCTCCTGGGCTCAAACAATCCTTCTGTCTCAGTCCCCCGAGTAGCTAGAACTTCAGGTGTACACTATCACTCATGGCTCATTTTTTTTTTGTATTTGTAGAGACAGTATCTCACTATATTGTCTAGGTTGATCTTGAACTCCTGGGCTCAAGCAATCCTCTTGCTTTAGGCTTTCAAATTGCAGGGTTTACAGGCATGAGCCACCACATCCAGCCACCATTTTTCTTTTATCATTGGTAAACATTTTGAAGGAGATACTTTGATACTATACAATTATTCTGTTTCTCCTCAAACTTTCTCATACTAATTTGTGCATCCATTGCTGATTTTACCTGTAAAATTATTACTGTGGTGTTTGCCTAATTATGATTTTTTTAAAATTTCTCATGTCATCTACTTCTTGCCCATTTACTGATGTAATTTTTAATTTATCTCAGTGAAGAATCATGGATGTTTATTTTATGGGTTATAATTCAGTACTTTATTTGCTTATTTCTCCATTTGTTTCAGTTTTGGCCAATAGGATTGTCTTCAAGTTGACTATGTGTCAAGTTGTCAAAGTGTCCTTTCACATACCCCCACTAATTTTTGAGCCCTCCCCTAAGGTCATATTTGTTAATCATATAGATCACCTGGGCATGTCCTCCATTATACTTGGGGGGATGATGGGGAAGTCCAAGGAGGCTGACACCTGTTAGCTGGTGGTTGGGCTTGAAAGCCAAGGGTCTTCAATGTCTGTCCGCTTTCTGCCAAGACACCTTTCTGCCTCTCTACACATCACAATTTTTATTTACCATGAAATTCACATAATCCCTCCCACCTGTGCTTCCAGGGCTCAGCCAGTCACTGTGAGGCTAGGAAACAATGAGGCACATCCGGAATGTGGACTATTTGAAGGAAATTGGCCTGTGCTGTTTATAAAGTCAATGTCATGTAAACATAAAACAAAAGTGGTGGGATATTGTAGATTGAAAAAGGCTAAAGAGATGTAACAACTAAATACAAGGTGTCAATCTTTGATGGGATCCTGACCTGAAAAAGAAAAAAACTCTAAAAGTTATTTGGGGCCAGGCTCAGTGGCTCAACCTATAATCCCAGCACTTTGGGAGGCTGAGACGAGTGGATTGCCTGAGCCTGCGGGTTCGACACCAGCCCGGGCAACTTGGTGAGACCTCATCTCTACAATAAATCAAGAAATTAGCTGGGTGTGGTAGCGTGTGTCTGTAGTTCCAGCTACTTGGAAGGCTGAGGCAAAAGGATCACTGGAGCCCAGCCGGTCAACGCTGGGATGGCCGTGAGTGTGCCACTGTACTGCAGCCTGGGCGAAAGAGTGAGACTCCAACTCAAAAAAATAAAAATAAAATAAAATAAAGACATTTTACAGACAATTGAGAGATTGCATTTGGACTGGATATTCGACACTAGGGAATTACTAATTTTCCGAAGTGTGATCATGGTATTGCCATTCTGTAAGGAGAACATTCTTTTGTTTTTGTTTTTGTTTTTTGAGGTGTAGTCTCACTCTGATGCGTAGGCTGGAGTGCAGTGGCATGATCATGGCGATCATGGCTTCCAGCAGCCTCGACCTCCTGGGCTCAGGTGATCCTTTCACCTCAGCATCTGAGTAGCCGGTACTACAGGTATGCCATCATGCCTGGTTAATTTTTTTTTTTTTTTTGAGATGAGATTTCGCTATGTTGCCCAGGCTGGTCTCAAACTCCTGGACTCAAGCAATCCGCCTGCCTGGGTCTCCCAAAGTACTGGGATTACACACATAAGCCACTGTGCCCACCTATAGAGCCTTCTTATTTTTAGGAGATACATGTTGAAGTATTTAGGAGTGAAGAGTCTTGGTGTCTGCAATTTATTCCCAAATAATTCTGAAAAATTTATAGTCTATAGAGTACAATACATGTGGCAAAATGTTAACAGTTGTTAAAGCTAGGTATGTGATATAAAAGTGTTCCTCTTTCTGCATGTCAGAAATTTTTAAAATAAAAAGCCTGAGAAAATATTACTCCAACCATCTTGTTTTATATCTTCCGTTTATGAGGAAACACCTCCTTTCTTTTATTTCCATAAAAATAACAAAGGCTAATTCCATCCAACTGAAATCGCCACACAACCGGGGGTTCAGGAACTCACATAAGCGGTATCACAAGCATCAAGCCTGAGTCCGTGGAGAGATAGATGGTCAAGTCTGGAGAGCAGAGCTCTGTTCTCTGCATAGCTAGACTCAAATCCCAGCTCTTTTGCTGTTTTATCACTTACTGACCCTGGATAAGAAACTTAAAACTTCTGCTCCTATATTCCTCAACAGTAAAATGAGGATGGTAGCATGCTGTCTGTTGTGAGAATCCAATGTTACATTTGTACATGTTACGTGATATATACAGAGGGTGCCAAAAAATTGCGCACACATTTTAAGAAAGGAGAAAACTGTATAAATACTCAATCAGATGAATATAGTCACGTTTGACTTCTGCAATTACAAGAAGTGCTCAAAGTGGTTACCATCAGTATTCAGGCACTTCTGATTATGGTAACTATCTCTTAACATTGCTTAAAATGTGTATACATTTTTTTGGCACCCTGGTACTTGTGTAAGAGCTACAGGTAAAGTATTTGACCCACCGTGAAAAGTAGCTGTTGTGTTTATTACCAACAGCCACCCTATGAGCCCTTCTGGGAGTGCAGAGAGTTGCCTCAAGGAAGCAGATTTGGGAAGCCTGTAAGGCAGAGTGAGAGTGGAGGTCTGTCTCCAAAAATCTTAAGATAATTTTAACAAACCAGATTATACACACAGTCACTGTACTTTCTTTTTTTTTTTTTGAGTTGGAGTCTCACTCTGTCGCTCAGACTGGAGTGCAGTGGCCGCTCCCGGCCACCGCAGCCTCGACCTGCTGTGCTCCAGCGATCCTTCCGCCTCAACCTTCCAAGTTGCCGGAATTACAGGCATGTGCTACCATGCCCAGCTGATTTTTTGATTTATTGTAGAGATGAGGTCTCACCTGTACTTTCATAAGGGTTAAAATAATCAATTTATAGCCAGGCTTGGTGGCTCAGCCTGTAATCCCGCGCCTTTGGGAGGCTGAGGTGAGTGGATTGCCTGAGCCCGCGGGTTCGAGACCCGACTGGGCAGCGAGACCTCATCTCTACAATAAATCAAAAAATCAGCCGGGCGTGATAGCGCATGCCTGTAATTCCGGCCACTCGGAAGGCTGAGGTGGAAGGATCGCCAGAGCCCAGCAGGTTGAGGCTGCGGTGGCCGGGAGCGGCCACTGCACTCCAGTCTGGGCGACAGAGTGAGACTCCAACTAAAAAAAAAAAAAAAAATAAAAATAATAATAATAATCAACTTATAAAGCATAAACATTTAAAATATGTCATGATATTTTAAAATTTCATTTTGGCATAACTTCATTTTGAAAATAAGTATGTAAAGTGCCTCAAAAAATAGAAGGGTTGACAGCTGGATACCTTTATGCAAAAGCATAAAACTTGACCTTTATGTCACACCATATATACAAATTAAATAGATCATAAATCTAAACGTAAGAGCCAATTGTAACATTTATAGAAGAAAAGACAGGGAAAAGTCTTAGTGATCTTGGGTTAGGCAAAGATTTCTTAATAGGATGCAAAAAGCATTAATTGCAAAAGAAAAAATTGCTCAAATTGGACCTCATCAAAAGATACTGTTTTCAAAATTATCATGAAGGAAATAAGAAGCAAACCCCAGATTAGAAGAAAATATTTGCAAAATATATATCTTAAAAAAAACTTGTATCTAGAATATATAAAAGAATTCTTACAACTCAATAATAAGACAACTCAGTTAAAAATGGGTAAAAGACTTGAACAGACACGAAGATATGAACTTCAGATATGAAACTCAGATATGAAGACAGACAGATATGAACTTCACTAAAGAACATATTGAAATGGCAAATAAATACGTTTTCAAAGTTGCTCAACATCATTGGTTAAAATCACAATGAAATAACACCAAATATCCGTTAAAAAGACAATACCAAGTGTTGACAAACAACTGGAGCTTTCATACACTGTTGGCAGGGATGCAAAATCGTAAGACCACTTTGGTAAACAGTTTCTAATAGAGTTAAGCATACACAGCATAATTGCTAGAAATTCATTTACCCAAGAAAAATGCAAATATATATCCACAGAGACTTGTATGTGAATGTATGTGAATATTTATAGAAGTTTTATTTATAATAACCAAAAACTTTGAAGCAGCTCTAATCCATCAGCTGGTGAATGAATAAGCAAACTATAGTATGTCTATACGGTACAACGCTACTCAGTAAAAAAAAAAAAGAAAGAAAGAAAGAAATGAACATGCAAAATCTTGGAGGACTCTCAAAATATTATGGCAAGTGAAAGTAGGCAGACACAAAAGTCTACATATTACACGGCTTCACTTTTATGACATCCTTGCAATTTTAAATAGGGTGTTCTGGGACAATCTAGAGGTGATGTGAAGGTGGTCAGACTTTTGGAGATCCCCAGGATGAAGTACTGTTAGAAGGTTGGTTTGGTTACCCTTGGCTTGACCTTGTTGGGGATCATTAGAGAGGGAGGTGTGAAAAAATCAAGACTCTGGTATGGAGACCTGGCTCTACTAGGTATAAACTGTATGTCATTGGACAAGTCATTTAAACTCTCTGGTCTTCAGTTTTCTCATCAGTGGAACAAGGATAAAATCTACCCCGAAGGAGGGTAAGACATAATCAGAGGTTACAGGTAAAGTCACACCCAGAACTGAAGCAGAACTCTAGGAAGATGACTAATTCACTTCCCTGTTGGCTTCTTTCCTTTGGCCCTCATCAACATGTGTCTTGCCCTTTCCCTCTTTCTCATTTCTTTAGGAAATGTCCGCACAAACCTAAGCTGGGTCAAAATCTGTCTCCTAGCCAACTTCTTCCTGGCACTCAGCCCTCAGCAGGGTCTTTCTTTGGCATATCTTAGCCACTAACATCCCATGTGATCTTGGGCAAGTCAACCTCCTTCTCTGGGTGTCTTCTCTAAAGTGAAGAGCTTGGATCAGTTGATTGCCATGGATGCTGATTTCAGCTCCTTCACTCTGGGATTCTAGCCCAGGAATAAAAAGCAGCGTTCAAGAAGCGATTACATATGAAAGTTCAAGGGAGGAGTAAGGTACTCCAAGACCTTGTGCCTGGTTTGTGGTCCAGCCTTTAGTGGAAAGAGAGCCTTACAGAAGAGTCTGTCTGGGGAAGAAAGATGGCAAAGTCAAGGTGGTTCCTGTTCCCCTTATTCCCCAGCGCAGCCTTCCTACTCCAGCAAAGTGTTGTGTAGTGGGTGGGGGCACTGTTCTTTTTTAAAGGAAAATCATTTATCAGGGCCCAGTCCCTGAGTGTTCTAAACCAGTCTGTTCTCTCCAGCACATCAGCTTTATCAGTAGATTCCAATGAATAGTACCACTTGGCCACTTCCCATCTTCTTGAATTTCTGGTTTTCAAGGAATGACATCCTGTGATTTCTGTCAGGCTCAAAGCAATGAAAAACAAAAGCAAACAATTACCTATCTCCTTGGGGGAACTGCACGTTTTGGGATGTTTTGCTGAGTGGGGAATCCGGTGTGGGCTTGGTTCCTTCCTTATCTGTCTTCCTTGTGAAGATGAAAACATTTAATATGGGAATAAACTGTCCATTGGGGAGTAGTTCAGCTCCTGGGACACATCAGACACTGACAGGGTCTGCCTTCCCAGGTTTCCTCCTGTCCTCTCTGCTGGGCTGCAGGAAGTAGTGCCTGGCTTCTGCAGTGGAAAACACTGTGCCAGCCCCCACTCATGGGAACTGAAGGATAAGAGCAGAGCAGGAGGTGTGGGGGTGTGGCTGGCTGCCCAGGCCTTTGTTGGCCACAGGGCTTGCAGAATACCAGTGTCAGTCCTGTGACTTCAGCCTCCAGGGCAGATCCTTCCAGCAGGAGGCCAAGCAGCCTCAGGGGAAAGAGCCAAAGAAGAGCCATTCATTTCCCCAGGCCAAGGGTGATAGATTTCACTCAGAGATACCCTTTTTCTTCAAGACAGGATATACAGTCATTTCTGAACTGTCCTGCTGCATCAGCCCCGCAGTCTAGCTTGGCTGGTATCTCGTCCCTGATGGGTACATATTTTGGAAAAAGACCATGTAGTTATACAGATCCGGGTTCAGATCTTGGTTCTTCCTCTTGGACAAGAAACTTGGCTTCTGTGAACCTCAGTTTCTCCATCTGTATAATATGATTGGCAAACCCAACTCAAGGAGTCATTGTGAGAAGAAAATAAATGAATGCAAAACATCCAGTGCAGTGGTCTGAAAGTGATGGATACTCCGGGAATGGTGATTATTTTTACCATTGTTTTTAAGATTCCCTCCACCCCCACCCAAAGAAAAGGATTGCATATACCAGACTGTTTTGGTTACACCAAGGTTTTTCTACTAGGCCAGTAGTTTTCAAAACGTGATCAGCAGCATCTGGGAACTGGTTGGAAATGCAGATTCTCAGGCCTCACCTCAGATCTCCTAGATCAGAAACTCTGCAGGTGAGGTTCAGCAATCTGTTGCAATAAGCCTTCTAGGTGCTTCTGAGGCACACTCAAGGTTGAAAACAATTGTATTTTTTTTTCAAAGTTGAGCTAAGAAAATGTGAAATAATATAGTGCATTTAATAGTTCTCACAATGCAACTTTCTCCAAATAAACATATCATCATGATTTATATCATTTTAAAGCTGGTGGACTGAATGAATTTTGAACAATATTTATGCTTTACCTACTTGGTAATGTCTTTTTCACTGGTATTACTCAAGATGCTTTTGGTAGCAGATAACAGAAGAACATGACTGAAACTGGCTTAAGAAAGAAGAAAATATATTGGTTCATATGATAAGAACTCCATAGGTGGGTGTATCTGGAAACAGTTCATCAGGGGCACTTGGCTGATCTGTTCTGTGTGTGTCTATGTGTTGGTTTATCCTCAGCATTATAGCTGCAGCAGTTCTAAATGTCACATCCGGACTTGATAACATTTTGAGGAATAAGCCAATTTTTGTGACTCTTTTGTCACCAGGATTCTTTGCTATGAGATTCTGGAAGCCATCCCCTCAAGTCTCATTGGCTATTCCTAAATTATATGTCCACTTCTGAACCAGTGACCAGCAAGAAGGGAAGAACATAATTGGTTTATACTAGTCTTTTGGAATTGTTATAGGTTGAATTGTGTCCCCCTACAAAATTAATAAGTTGAGATCCCAACCTCCAGTACCTCAGAATGTGTCACTTTTTCGAAATAGGGGCATTGAAGATGTAATGAGTTAATATCAGGTCATAATGAAGTAGGGTGGACCCCTAATCTACTGTGACTGGCGTCCTTATGCAGAGGGGGAGTTCAAACACTCACACAGGAAGAATGTTGTGTAAACATGAAGGCAGAGATTGGGGTGATGTAGCAGAAGTAAAGGAATGCCAAGGACTGGAGGAGAAGCATGGAACAGATTTTTTCCAACTATTAATGCACTATACATTTTCACAGCCCTTAGAAGGAACCAATCCTGCCAATACCTTGATCTTGTACTTGTATCCTCTGGAACTGTGAGACAACACATTTCTGTACTTTCAGTCATTTACTTTGTGTTACTTGGTTATGGGAACACTAGTAAATTAATAATACAGAGGTGGACTAGATATTGGGGAATCAATCACCATGACTGCTACACCTGCCACCCAGTAATGAATGCTATACTAATATCTCTACTACAATGCTTACCTAAAACGTGAGAGAAGCAGCATCATGAAATATAAAGTGTCCAGGCTTTGGAATCCAAAGATCTAGGTTGAAGCTTTATCCCTGACTAGCTTTGTGACCTTGGCAAATCACTGAAGTTCTTTGAAGCCCTCAACTGTGAAACCCGCCACTGAACTATGAGACGAGTAATCAATGATTAGCATGGGCATTTTCAAAGATATTCCCCCTCTCCCAGTCCACCAAAGAGAGAACCCACCAATTTTCCACCTACTTCAATTCTGTCCTCACCCCAAATCCTTCCCACCCCTCCTCCACACCAGGGAAATTTGAGTTTGTTTCTGTAGAACTAATTAGGTGGAGAAGGACAGGAGAGTGGAGAAGAAAGAGGAGAGGAAGAACTTGGCTTCTAGGGAAGGAAGTCACTTTGTAGAATAAGGAGTTGAGAGAGAGAAGGGAGGAGATGAGAGGAAAAATGTTGAAAAAACTAAGGGTGGAGAGAATTTTCAGGGCCTCTGGCTAGTTGAAGAGCTTCAGAGAGAGTGAAGCAAGTATAAAAGATTTAGGAAGAAGAGAAAGTAAATAAAGAGAAAGATATGTTAGGGGTCATGGATTAGATACCCCGTTTACATTTTCAAAAGGCTCCAATGAAGAATGGAATTCCTGAGTTTTGGATAGAGAATGAAATTGGATCACAAACTTGTCCTTCCGGAGTATATAAGGAAAGAAAAAAACACATAAAAAAAAAAAAATTAAACAAGCCTCTGCCCTCCAGCCACCTCTCCAGCAGCAGCTATTCAAGAAAAGGGGTACAGCTTCATGCCATAAGGTCTGAAAAGTGGTGATCAAAGAGTGAAACAGGGAAGTCTGGCTTGATTTGCCATGGCCTATAAAAGTTTTCTATAAACCATTCCTATGGAAGAAGGTGAACAAAAAAAATCCTGAGAATTCACACAACTATGGCCCAATTTGGAAGGAAAGAGCCTAAGGTAAAGCTGCCAGCTTAAAAACAGGATTCCTAGTTAAGTCTCAATTTCAGATAAATAATGAATAATTCTTTTGTGGATGCCTCATGCAATATTTGGGACATACCTATACCAAAATATTATTTGAAATTCAAGTTTAACTGGGAGTCCTGGGTTTATTATTATTAATTATTATTATTCTGGTTAAATATGACAACAATAAACTGAGGTAATGAACAGGAATTCTGTAGAAAATTAAAAACAAAACAAAAAAGACCTCAAGTAAAATCCCCTAACTACCCCAGAAAGGTTGCATTGAAAGTAGGACTGCCCATTCCTTGGGTTGTTTTCTGAATGGGGGTACTATTCTGAAGCCTAAGGGGAGCTGACTGTGAACTTTCCTAAAAGCCCAGTAGAGACAGTTCCGAAGACCTTCAGGCTTCAAGTCACTTATGAATGAGTTCTTCTCCCTACTTTACCCTCAGGCTACAAAAAAATTGGATAAACTTGAATTACCCTAGCCTCTAGAACTTAAAGAAAACAGGCAGGCATTAGGTGCAATGGGATGGAGTCCATGAAGAAAGTTTCTTCAGAGCCACCTACATTATAATGAGTAAAATGTAAAGAAATCTATCACAAGTATGAAAGCAAGCTCCATGTAGAAGGTCAAGGGTAGATGACGAGCCCCCACCTCCCCCTACCACAAGAAAACCCAAGGAATAAAAGAACATTTCCTCTGGTCATTTTGAGGCAGCTGGTTTTCATCTAGATTTTTACAGCAATGAAAGAAAAAGAAAAGAGAGCAAAGACCTTGGATATTTGATTAACTCTCTACTTTTGGGAATTAATGGTTAGGGAGATAATCAGCAGCACAAGAAACAAACAGACAAAAACTGTGTATGTTCGAGGATATTTGTTCTACTGCTGTTTGTAGTAATTAACAAAAATGATTTATATAACCAGGGGTTGGTCAAGTAAAAGGTGGAAATTTATACAGGGAAACACCATGTAGTATGAAAAAATTAAGAATTGAACCTGCATTTTCTATTTTGGAGTGAGAATAATTAGGTTATAGAACAGCAAGTAAAAGAAAATGCATTATAGCCCACCGTCAGGATCAGATAAAATAATTTACGTGAAAGGTAGTAAATGTAGATCCCCTCTTCTTTTTTTTTTTCCCCTCTTCTTTTTGATGTTGATCTGCATACCTATGGCTGTCTCTGGATGTGTAGATTGTGAATTTTTTGCCTTCTCTATATTATATTGATATTTTCTTTTACATCAAATATATATTGCTTTTATTTACTTAAACAAACAAAAAAAACCCTTTGCCTGCTTTAAAGAAAAAAAAAATTGTATCTGCATCTGTCTTTCTTGAGCCAAGGAATTTTGAGGTACCTGAAGCACTCTGGCATGAGGAAGACCAGAAAGAATGAGACTGAGCCATGTTTGCCTCTTAATGAGTGGCCAAACACTTTTCCTGCCCTGGGGACAGTTCTTCAGCCCTGAGTCCTTGGTTAGTCTCAGCAATGGCTGCTTGATCCAAAGTGACGGATGACCAGCTGGGTAGGCAACTTAAGGGACACTGAAGTTGTGGCAGTTGAATTGTTCTGAAAAGCAGAATGGGGTGGCGGAATAGTAAGCACCTAGCAACTTATTGGCCAGGGAGTCTTGGGTAATTATTTCTCCTCCCTAGCCTCAATTCCCTCGTCCATAAAATGAAGTTAATGGAACATGCATTATAGGGCCACTGTCAGGATCAGATAAAATAATGTACGTGGAAGATAGTAAATGTCAGTTCCCTCTTCAAAGTCTTTCCATTGTGTTGTTAAAAATAGACTTTCGTTTCATTGATGAGTGGACCTTGGGTTGAGGGCAAATTTATTTGGAAATGTTTGTGGCAAGATGAACGTCCTCCCTGTCCCCCAGTTTATACCCACATACCTAGCCTTCAACACACTTCAAGATTTCACTACGCGTAGGAGTCTTATAATTCTATTATTTGTTTCCAGAACTTGATTTCCTTATGCATTGTTTTGTTTGATGTGTGAGAAACAGGAGAATTTAGCTGCAATTTCTATGAATAGAACATGATTAAACAGTTGTCAGAAAATCAGAACAAAAGGGAATGCTTTGCACTTAAACGGCTCACAATCAGCAGTAAAAGGTCAGACTGGCCTCTGCCATCTGAGATGGAAATGGGGCTTCCACTAGACGGACTCTAGGTTTCTAGCTTTTCATCTCTGTATTTCAGCTTAATTAAACAGCAGAGTCAGCTGCTGTCCCCCCGGGCTGAAACACAAGTTGAGCACTTTTGGTTACTTTCAGTTTATTCAGAGCAGCAATTGGGATTTAAACAAAATAATTAAGATGAGTTGACCAGTCCTCCATGCTCTTTTTGGAGGGACAATCTATTCTAGGGTATGGTGGAAACATTCTCTCCAAAGTCAGTTTGACACAGGGACCCACCAAAAAGGAATTGCTCACTGGATTACAGATGTGGAAACAAGGTTTAAAGCAAAACATATTTTGTGGCAACGAGAAAGCAGTAAACTCAAAGAGCTGGGTTCTAGTCTAGGTACCAAGAAAGTGGCTATGGAATTCAGGGTTAAATCAGAGCAAATAAACATCTGTTCACAGTCCAGGCAGCTCTCACTCAGCAGACATCTGTGCTTTTCATGGAGTTGATGTTGAAGAAAAATGGATATCCAAGCCAAGCTAGACACATGTTTAGGCCAGGGGCTTCAGAATTTTAAAATGTAGGAAGAGTCATGCGATAACTTTCCTGAGAGTTCCCTGACCTGGTAGATTCCCCTCTGTTGGGGTGGGTGTAAGCGCAGGCTTGATGACACTTCTAACTTCACAAACATCCTCTGTGTGAGAGAAGGGGAATATGGAAGCTTCTAGGGCCTGTGTCTTGGGTTAATGATGCCGATGGATCAATAACCACCCAATAGTCCAACACTGAGGTCAAGCTCTTCATGATTTTGTTCATTGGTAACCATGGCATTAGTAACTTGGCCTTCTTGAGTGTGACTGTGTGTGCGTTTGTGTGTGTGTGTGCGCGCGCACACACATGTATATACATTAAGGGGAATAAGAACAGAAAAAAAAAATTCTGAACAATTTCCCAATTAGCTGTCCTCGCAATTACAGGAATGTGACATTCTGTTAGAAAAGCAATAATCATTGTAAATTAGATTGCTCATTTTGAAAGCATCCTCCTGGCTCAGTAGCCATGCCAACTGGCTCTTAGAGTGGTGCCCATTGCTTTTGAGAGGTAGGCACAATAGTGTCCCTTACAACAAGCCCATGACAACTTTCTTAATTAACAAAGTTGAAGCCTGAGAGGGAAAGGGGCTATGGTTGGGAACCGAGAGGCTCAGCCAGATTCCCTTTTCAGTGATTTCTCAGGCTCGAGGGTGGCCTGCCTTGGCCACTGCATCTGAGCAAATACTGCTGGGGAGACTGCTTGAGCAAGGATGTCATTGTACAGTCAGCTACCCCTTTTCAACACAGGGTGGCGTATGGCAAAAGTGAAAGACAAGTGAATAGGAGCAAAATGGTGGGTCCAGAGAGACAGCAATGTTAGATTGGGGTCTGCCTGGATTCTTATCAACATTTCCTGCTGGCATCCAGAAAACAGAGAGGTGGACAGAACCTAAGAACTCTTCTTTTTCCTCTTTGTTGTCAGGAGTCTGGTCTCATGGACAGACCTGCTTGCTTATCCCTCCACCCCCTGCCCCAGAGCACAAGAACGTCCATTTTCTTCGGCATTGTTTCCTCCTGGCTTCATGCCCACCCACTGCTCACTCATGAAGAGAACACAGCCTGAACACAGTGGGACCCTCTATTCCCACATGTATCATTTTCACAACCTGGAGCTCATACAGAAGGGACTGAGGACAATCAGGATTTCAAAGGCACCAGGCCTCCCTTTGGACAGACTTCTTCCCTGGGTGACAGGTCAGATCCCAGGGCCTGGGGAGAGCTCTTCAACCAGTGAGTGCTTGATAAATGCAAGTTGATCCGTGTTTCTGAGAAAGTCTCACCAGCCAACACTTCTGCTGTCTTGCACTGCGAAATGTAGTGCTCATATGGTCATGTTGCAGGATGTTAACCAGCACTCACAAGAGTGAGGGGTTCTGCCGCTTTGCAGGGGGAACATGGACAAGTTACTTGGATGCTTTGAGCATCAGGAAGCCTTGCCTGTAAACTGGGGATAAAAACAGTACGTACCCTCCTGAGTTATTGTGAGGACTTAATAAGCACATGCATGGGAGAGTTTAGCTCTGCTTCTAACACACAGTAAACACTCAAAAAGGGTAGGCTTTATTACCCTATATGTATGATTCTTTTCAAGAGATGACTCAATGCCAAAGCTGGGACTCCTAGAGAGGATTTCTTAACTTCTCAGCCCTGGACACAGACCCTGGGCCCTGGATGCCGGGATACAGGCCGACTGGGCCCAACTTTATGATCCAACCTCCACATGGCCTCCAGTGGGGTCTTGCTAAAAGTGTAGCTCTGAAGTATGTCTCCTCTATTACCAAGCCCTTCAGTGGCTTCCATTGACCATAGGATACTGTTGGGGCTTCTTGCATGACCAGAATCCCTCCGAGTCACCTAGAGCCTGGGGAAGTACCTGAGCAGAGAAAGGAGATATGCCCAGCTGAGGACCCTGCCCATCAGGGAGAGGGTCTGGAGGCCTGCACGGGTCAGGGTCAGGGGTTTAATTCAGGTCTAGGGAAGATTTAGGAACAGAATGAAAGCAGATTTGAGATGAACATTTCAGGACCTAAGGCAGGCTGGGAGAAGGGGAGGGCCTTTGTGACAGTTGGACCTTAGAGTGACCATTGATCTTGGGGACCTCCCTCTGCCCCTCCATGTGGCTGTCTTGCTTCCTAGTGTGTGTGGAGAAGGTTTGGGCAGATTCTACCAGCACCTGTGATGACTTGAGTGTCCGGCTCCTGAAGGAAGCCCTCACCATCGGCACTTAACATGCTTTGGGTTGTAAGGAATAGAAATCCTAATTCAAAGGGGCTTGAAAAGTAGGAATATTTGTTTTCTTGTGATTCTAGAAACCCAGAGGTAAGGCAGGCAATGGACTATTTGTGGCTCCACAATGTTGTCAAGAAGGCAGGCTCTCCTTGTGTTTCAGCCCTGTCCCTCATAGTGGACATCTTCCTCAGATGCTATTTTTCAGAGTCTTGGGATGGCTGCCAGGGAAAATGGCAAGTACCTGCCTCCTTGTGAGGGTGGGGAAGAGCACAAGAAAACTCTCACCCCACCCTGGAACGTCTGTTTCCCCTCAGTCTGTCTGGGTCAGTTTAGGGAATCCCAGACCATTAATGTGGCTCTTCTCTGGAGATGCCTGGAACCCAGAGCAAATTTGAGGCCTTACTGAAAAAGGATCAAGGGAGAAATGGGGGCTGGATAGGTAAGCCACCTCCCAACACTGTCCTAACGAGTATATTCCTCCCACAGGCCCATGGAAGGTTTTCAGGGCTGTGACATCCTCTAGCTTCTTGAAGACCCATGGTAACCTTGTGGGATGGGCAAGCATTAATTTACCCACTTGACAGAAAAGAGCTCAGAGAGGTTAAGAAACTGGCTCAAGGTCACACAAGTGGACAAGCAGTGGCAGCAGGTCTTCACGTGCGAGTAGACCACTCAGAGGTTGTCTGTGGTCTAGTATCTTGTGGAAGCCCGGAGGGCGAGAGGGAGGCCCGTAGGTGATTGGATTGTTTGTTCTGCATACAATTGGTACAAAGCTATTCACTCAGGGACAACCCCACCACATGCATCTCCTAGAACTCTGGTGCTTGACTCCTCTCCTGCCCCCACCCTAGCCCTTATCCAGCCAACCGACTGGTCCCCACTCCTGGCTCTTCCTGCTGCTACACATTCTTCCTGCCGCTACTCATTCTTCCTGCCCACAGGCCCTACCTTTTTTTGTTTTTCCTTTCATTCCATCTCTGTGAGATAGGCTCCTCACTGGTAGCAATTCATGACCAAGTCTTCCTAATGTAAGTGTGACAGGCAAAATCCTCCCAATGGCGGAGCGGGGAGAGAGGAAGGGCATTCTTGTGCAGAGGCTGGGCAGCCCACTCAAAGAAACAGGGCTGTGAAGTCCACCAGGGCAGATCTGAGCAGATTGGTCCAGGAGTTGTCTGCCAAGGTGTCAACTCATTTGGGCAAAAACATTCATTTGTCCTTTAAAAGATGTGATTTCTTCCAAGCAGTTTCTCTCTGATGTTTGGTGCAAAATAAGGGACTGGAAACAGGACTTCTGACAAGCTGGCTTCCAAAGTAGCCAAGGGTCAGAGTCCACTTGTTGGTTAGTGGGGTTTAACTTTTGCTCCTGGAGGGGTACAAGGGGAGCGGGGCGTGGCCTTTTCCTCTACCTTCTTCCTGTTTAATTGGGAGCACTAGAGTCAAGGAATACCCATTCTACCTTCTTGCCAAGGAAGCCCCTTGCCAAGGAAGTCCCTTGGCACATGCCAGTAGGAGGGTACTCTGACCACTGAGACATTCAACCGCCCAGGCCAGTGAGTTGGAGGTGGCCTCAAGGTCTGCCTGAGTTTCTCATTCTTTTCCAGGGCTCCTTCTCTCTCTTTCAAAAAGAGTCTCCCAAATGTGGGGAGAGGGAGGGACACCAGGAATTTCTGGGCACCCTGGGGTTTCCCCTCCCTCTTGGAATTCCAGGAAATAATATGAGCCCCAAAAGAATGAGGGGAGCTCTGAGACAAGGGTTCAGAGGATAGTGGCGAAGTACCAGCTCTTCTCTTAGCTACTTGGACAAGGGAAAGTCGATTAACCTCTTTGTGCCTCCGTTTCCTCATCTGCCTATGTGATTTTGACACTACCTTTCCTTCCTGGTCCTTGTAAAGATTACACAAGACAGCAAAAATGAAAGTCCCATAAAAGCTGAAAGATACTTCATAAATGTAAGGTGTTCTTTTAGTTATCCCTAGCCCGGTGCTGTGCTTTATAATGTCTCCCAATTCGGAAATCAGAGCACAGGAGGAGGCGGCATGGCTTCAAGCAAGGTGCCTATTTTCCTCAGATCTCATCATAATTGGAAAGAGTTCTGGAGTGCAAGTCAAGATAATCTGAATTCCAGCCCTAGCTTCCTCCATTACTAAGAGATCTTAGCAAGTCCCCTCTCTGGCTTCTGAGGGAAGAGGAGTGTCAGATGACCTCTGAGGCCCCTCTTGGCTCTAGTTCTGCAAGTTTTATTGAACTCCTTGCTCCTGTAGCTGGAGATAACTGAGTTACCATCATAGAGTCTTGACTTCAAAATAAACCAACAGGCCGGATGTGGTGACTTATGCCCGTAAGCTCAGTACCCCAGCACTTTGGGAGGCAGTGGTGAGAAGACTGCTTGAGCTCAGGGGTTCGAGACCAGCCTGAGCAACATGGCGAGACCTCGTCTCTACAATAAATCAAAAAATTAGCTGGGCATGGTGGCTTACACCTGTAGTTCTAGCTACTTGGAAACCTGAGGCAGAAGGATCTCCTGAGCCCATCAGGTCGAGGCTGCAGTGGTCATGAGCAGTGTGCCCTGCACTCTAGCCTGGGAGATGGAGTGAGCACTCTGACTCAAAAAAACCCCTTAAACCAAAAAACAAGCAAACAAAAAAACAACCAACAAACAAATGGATAAAAGCTTTATTGAGGTATAATTGACATACAATGATCCAGAAACTCCCACTTCCGGCCAAGTAGGAGTACCAGGGACTAGAGTCTCTCCCCTTGTCTCCTATAGGCCCACGTTTTGGAGAAAATGGAGCTGTTTCTCAGCTGATGCCTTTGAAGCTCTCAGGACCTCACCCTGAGAAAGGAAAGCAGCACTATTTTTTTCTAATTATCCTGACATTCTGACAAGGCCATTGTTCTATAATCCTAGAAAGATTTGAAGTAGTTCTAATCTAGCTAGATTCATGGCACTCGGTCCTAGCTTCCAGGGCTCCCATTAGTTAGAAGTGCATTAACATTCCCCAAAGGCCATAATGGGACTAGGAAGGGGCCTCTGGGCCTGTGATATGGGAATGAAAGAACTTTGAGAGAGTGATCTTTTACAAATTGTAATTAGGTCTTTGGAACCCTGTTTCAGCAAAGAGTCAAGTTTTGTCCAACTTCTCCAGGCTTCCTGAGAGAGTCAACAAGATCCAGAGAGGGTGGGTTGTGCCAAGCAGTGCAAACACCTGAAGTCCTTCTATGCAAGATATCTCGTGGGCAACTGCAGTTATTCTCAGGTTACTTAAGTTTAAAGCAGATGAAGCCTGTGCTTGGGTTACAAGCAAAAAGTCTTTTCTTTTTCAGTTTATTTCAGGAAGTCACCAGCCATGTGATCAATCACTGTGTCCACTGAAAATCATGTTATAAAGGAATGATTAACAATCCAGGAAAAGTCCCCACTCGACGAGCTTCTCATCCTCTGTACTAGTGACATTTGGGGCTGAAAAATCATCTGTTGTGGAGGGTCATCCTGTGTGCTGTGGGGTGTTTACCGGCATCCTTGGCCTTTACCCACTGGATGCCAGTAGCATCCCACCCCCAGTTTTGCCAACAAAAATGTCTCCAGACATTGAGAAATGTCCTCTGGAGCAAAAACCCACCCCTGGTTGAGAACCACTGCACTAGAGTGATTTGGTCCCATTTTGGCTTAAAACAATATAATGATAAACTATTGTTTTAGCCACTATTTCTTGTGTGACTGTTACAAGCACAGGCACTGTATTAAGAACATTACAGAGAGGATCTCATTCATTTGTGCCTCGTGGTTTACAAGGGCTATTTATTTATTTTTTAAAAATGAGAAACACAAAAAAGAGCTCCCCAAATCTCTAACCTGCAGGGTCTCCCTCTGCCTGCCACTCCACCCAGCAAGGAGGAGAGGCAGTGGCAGGAAGGAAAAGATGAGTCCTGGCCCTGTCTCTTCTTCTGAATGTCCGGCTCATCCTGTTTGAGCCACAGTTTTCTCATTTATAAAACGAGGACAATGATACCTGCCTTGCAAGCCCGTGAGGCTTAAAAACAAACTCTGTGATAAAAAGGAATATGCCTGCTTTACTTACCATTACCTCCTCAATGCCTGACTGCTGGGCCTGGTTCCTACGAGATGATCAATAAATGCTCCTTGAATGAATAGGTTGATGAAAAGAATGCCTGGCATCTGTCACAGGCACTGGCACTGATATGTGCTTGATAAATACTGGCTGACGGGCTGACTGGGAGTGATGTGGACATGTAAGGGACAGGGCTACCAGCATCGGAGGCAACAGAGAACAGGACACAAAATGGAACTGCCTTAGCCCTTGCGGAATTTCTGACCTGGGAGGATAGAAACAACAATGAACAATAGTTGAAAATAATTAAATAATCACAAGCGTGAGAAGCTCTGTGAAGTGGAGGTTCAGAGTCACTGCCTGCTGACGCTCCCACATAAGAACCCGCGCCAGTCAGTATAGTCTAGCCTGTGGTTAGACCAAGGACCTGGGCTCTGGGGAAGTTTTAAGTTTGTTTTTGTTTTTTTGAGTTGGAGTCTCACTCTGTCACTCAGACTGGAGTGCAGTGGCCGCTGCCGGCCACCGCAGCCTCAACCTGCTGGGGCTCTGGCGATCCTTCCACCTCAGCCTTCCAAGTAGCTGGAACTACAGGTACGCGTTACCACACCCGGCTAATTTTTTGATTTATTGTAGAGTTGAGGTCTCACCAAGTTTCCCAGGCGGGTCTCGAACAATCCACTCAGGCAATTCACTCAGGCAATCCACTCACCTCAGTCTCCCAAGGCGCGGGATTACAGGCTGAGTCACCAAGCCCAGCTAGTTTTAAGTTTTAAAACATTGCTTTTAAAACTTAAAACAATGAACTTTAATAAGAGGAAACATTTTCATTGAGTTTTTAAACACTTAATAGGAGTTAAAAGTAATTAGACTGATAATAAGGTTTGTTTTGTTTCAATTAATAAGTGTTTTCTCTTATTAACCTCATTGTCCTTTAAGATTTGGGATAAGACCGGGCTCGGTGGCTCAGCCTGTAATCCCAGCACTTTGGGAGGCCGAGGCAAGTGGATTACCTGAGACCACAGATTCAAGACCAGTCCGGGCAACTTGGTGAGACCTTGTCTCTACAACAAATCAAAAAATTAGCCAGGCATGGTAGCATGAGCCTGTAACTCCAGCTACTTGAAAGGCTGCGGGGGAAGGATCTGCGGAGCCCAGCAGGTCAATGCTGGGGTGGCCATGAGTGTGCCACTGCCCTTCAGCCTGGGCGACAGAGTGAGACTCCAATTAAAAAAAAAAAAGATTTGGGGTAAGGTTTGTCTGCATTTGGCAAAGGTCACATGTGTCCAAAGACTGATGGACAATGACAATAAGGCAGCCCCTTGCACTGGGAATTGCCAGTGAGAGCCTGGGCTTTGTGAAATTGCATCCTTGCTCTGATCCCACACGTCCTGGCTATTCCTGGGATTGTTTATCATATCCTGCTAAGCCTCAGTTTCCTCATTAGTAAAGTGAGAGTAATACCACTGTGTTAGGTTGTGTTGAGGATTAAGAGAGTCAGGGTGCCTACACAAGTCATCTGGGATACCATGGGGTAAGGGAGGGAGATATTTGTTGATGACTATCTCCTCCTCTCTTCCCTATACGTCAGAGGTGGCCTCTCCAAATCATGCTCAATGCTCACTCTTTAAGACTCAGGTCAGGCTTTAGTGCTTACTGGAAGTCTACCCTCCCCCCCACCTCCCTCAGGCTTCACTGCTGTCCCTCTCCTGGGTTCCTACAGCCCTCCACATGCTCCCTCTCATGCATCCTTGAGATGGTCTGACTGGGAAATCCTGGAGGGCAGGGACTGGGGCTACTTGCCTGTGTGCCCTCAGTGCCCATTTGCAATCAGACACCATCCCTTTCCTCCCTGTTCTGCTCTGCATTGCGGGGAATGACATTTCCCAGGCTCCCTGGCAGCAGCAGGCTTCTGGCAAGTTTCTACTAGTGGGAGAACTGGTAGGAGATGGGAAAGTGGGAAGAAAGGAGAAGCCAGGATATTTCTCTTCCTCCCTTTTCTGTTTTGGGGCATTTGGGAGCAATGGTTGTGTCTCCCCTGATAGTTCCTCTCCATGATCCTGCCCTGCCTGGCAGCCCTGGTTGCTGATAATACCACTTTGCACCCTGTGTCTTTCTATCCCCAGAAATGGACAGCTTTCTGACGCTGAAAAGCTCTGACTTGAGTTATTGTTCCTATTTTAGCTTCTCAGCTTTCCCACCTTCTCTTTTTGTGTGTGTGTGTGTGTGTGTTGGAGTCTCACTCTGTCACCCAGACTGGTGTGCGGTGGCCGCTCCCGGCCACCGCAGCCTCAACCTGCTGGGCTCCGGCGATCCTTCCGCCTCAGCCTTCCAAGTAGCTGGAACTACAGGCACGTGCTACCACACCCGGCTAATTTTTGATTTATTGTAGAGATGAGGTCTCGCCAAGTTGCCCAGGCGAGTCTCGAACCCGCGGGCTCAGGCAATTCACTTACGTCAGCCTCCCAAGGCGCGGGAGCCACCAAGCCCAGCTGAGCCACCAAGTCCCGGCTTCCCACCTTCTATGTAACCAATTCCTTATGCTAAATTTCTTCCATGTGAAATGCCTGGCATGGTTTCTTTTTACAGAACAGAGTAATACATTCCGTGCTCCCATCCTATGACACAACATGTGGTAGAATCTTAGGAAGGTCTTTTTGGATGAGTACATTTTCCATTATAATAGTCCCCAAAAGGCGAAATTTTGTTCAACTTTTGTAGGCTTTTCCCTTATTCCCCACTACCACTTGTTTTCCATAACCTTAGCAATCCAGAAGCATGATGAACAGTTAAAGTGAGAGTCAGCCCCAGAAAATTCACAACCAAATCTTTAGAGTTCTTGAAAATTCTGTCCAGTTCATCTCTATTTCATTTTCTCAAGCCCCAGCTTCTAATTGTATCTATCAGTCTACATAACACATGTAATCAGTGAGTTAAAATTATCCCCAAGCTTGCCCTTCTATCAATCACAAATCATGAATGAAAGGAACAGGTTCAAATGGAAGAATCAGCTCTGAGAGGCCAACTCTGTCCCTTGGCTCTGTTAGGCTCTGCACAGAGGTGGGATCTACACACCTCCCAGCAGGTAAAAAGGGAAGCGGGTCAGTTCCGATGACAACCTGTTTGCAGTGGTGTTCATCTTGAAGGAGGCTTAAAATAACCGCTAATTTAAGAAAAACAAGGCCTGATTTCAAACGACTGGGAAGAAATGGGATTAGAGGTTTCTGAAGATGTCAGTGGCCTGGAGCTTGCCAGGGAAAGGCCACACCCTGTCCCTGTGGTTGGCCTCAGGGTTCTGGAGACAGATCTACTTGAGTTCAAATTTTGCCTCTGCTAATTACCAGATATGGGAGCTTGGACAAGTGTTTGACCTGGTTCAAGCCATAGTTTTCTTATCTATAAAACGGGCACCTGCATCAGGACAGAGGGCACGTTTAACAAAGGGTTAAGCCTATAACCTGAATCTATTCCTTGCTATGAAGACCAGTCAAGGACCCAGGCCAACCCTTCCTTGGGTGCACTAGCTCTGACTTAACTGCCTAGTTTTTAAAAACCAAATTTTCCTGTGCTTCAGAGAAAAACATAACAACAACAACAGAAACTAGAGAAAGCCCCAGGGTCTATCTCGGTTGCCATTGCCCTGGCAGTGGTCTATGCACCCTGGCTAGTCAGGACACGGCTCCATCTGCCCTTCTTTCCTGCCTTCACTGGTGATGAGCAGGGTTTCTTTTCCAAGCTTCTCCTCGCCCTCTCCCTTCCTCTCACTCATTCCATCTTTCTCCCTCCTCTCCCCTCTTCTCTCTTCTCCCCGCTCTTCTCCCCTTCCTCTCTCCTCCTCTCCTCTCTCTCATACTTCCACCCTCCTCGCCCCTTTCTCCTCTCTCTCACCTCTTCCTTCTGCTCTTTCTCCCCTTCCTTTCTTCACACCCCTCTTTCTCTTTTCTCTCCTCCTTCCTCCTCTACTGCCTTCTCTCTTCCCTCCGCCTCTCCATTCTCTTCCCCTTCCTGTTCTCTCAATCCTCCTTTCTCTCCTCCCTCATTCTCTCCTCCCTTACCTCCCTGGTGATATCATCTTCCGGCCTCAGAACTGGTGGGGGGGGGGGGCAGCCTAACTGCTGCATCAGCTCTGGCTCCAGCCTGGGCCTCCCTCCCTCCCCAGACAGCAGGGGCTGCTAGGGTCCGGAAAGGGGTCACATTTGGCCATTGGAGGGTGGTAGTGAGTGAAGGGGAAAAGGCATGCTGGCCTTTACAATCATTGCTCTATCACATCCTGCCCACCCTGCTGCTGCTGAGCAGTATGGAGGATCACTCTTCTCCCTTTTCCCCACATCCACAGCCACCTGGATGTCCTCACCTCCTTTGGGAACTCACTGCCTAGGACAGCGGCTCCTGCAAACTCCCTTCTTATCTCTCTCTTCCTTCCTGTGACCAATCTCTGGCCCTAATGTGGGCCCCTCACTGCTTCCTCTCTGAACTACTTGAATCTGAGTTCCTCTCCCCACCTTTATCTGTCCTGTCAACAAGGGCTGAAGTGCTTTCCTGCTCCATTTTCCCATAGGGGCAGAAAGGTGCGATAATTTTCCTCCCCATAATAAAGGTCATGGTGGATACTCCCAGAACAAAAGACAGGTTCACAAGAGGAAAGCATAACCAATTTATTTAATCAAAGTTTTTTTGGGAACCTTTAGAAATGAAGACCCAAAGACCCAGGGAAGACTGTTTGTAGGTTTTAGGTTAGATGGGGAGTGACAGCCATGTAGAAATGTAATTGGACAAAAAGGGTATGATCTAACAGTAATAGACGGAGGGGAAAACCATTAAGTACTGTCTGTTCAGATCCTTCTTGGCCTTTCTGTTGTAGCATTTCCTCCTCCCAGGTATGGGGCAGGACCTCGCTGGAGTGAGGGTCTTACAACCTTATGGGACAAGAGTTGGTCAGAGAATTTCTGTAAGGTCTGCTCCTAGACAGAAAGCCAGGAGGAGGTTAGAGCAATATTTCTAGGCTTCATGACTTGCTTTGGGGGAGAGGAGTTCTAGTTTCTGTGACCCACCTTGGGGAAGAGGAATCCTGGTTTCTGTGGCTCACTCTGGGGGAGGAGGAACAAGGAAAGACAGGAGGGCAGGAGAGGGTCAGGAAGACCTTGGTTCTGAGGTTGCTTCTGAGAACTTCTGGTGTCCTTTAGTTCAAAGTACTCAGCATACCAAAGCACCATACTTTGGAATGTGCAGCATCCTAGGTCACATTAATCTGTGCTTGGAAGCTTTCGCTGGCTCCCACGATGCACCGACTGAGGCCAAGCAAGGCATTCACAACCTATCCTCATCTGAGATGACAACCCTCCCAGCTCTCCACCCTCCTCTCTTCCACCACAGGCAGGCGCCTGCCCTCGCATCTTTCCCCAACTCTCCTTGCTGTTTTCTTCCTCATGCCTCTGTGCTTGCTTGTGCTGGTTCTGAGAGAGGACATAGAAGTTGGTTAGGCAGACAGCGAGGAGACTTAGCACATCTGCAGGAACGCCCCCCGTACCGCCCCCATTACATAATTGTTGGCTGAGAGTATGGTTAATGTGGTTAAGAACATCCTATCAACCCAGGATGTACTGTTAAAAGGGACTTTTTGCTGCTTAAACGCAGGCGCCGTAGCTTAACTAAGTGTCCTAACTTGACCTTGGCTTATTATAATATCATGAACATAGCATAGCATTGAGGTCCCCCCCCACGGGCTTTTCTGTGGTACTTATGGGTAATATTCGAGATGTAGTAAGTTTGGTCAAGGACCTGCATGCACAATAAGAATTGGGTCTCAGGAAGTAAGGGGCGAATGAGATGTAAATGAGAGAAACACCCTCAGAAACGATAAGATAAAAATTGCTAAAAACCTCCTAGCACCAGGTTACACATTTTGGGCCCCCTCTCTTTCTGGAGAACTTTGTTGCTTAATAAACGCCTTCTTTCACTCATCCTTTTGGTGTTCACATTCCTTAATCTTCTTGGTCGTGGGACAAGAACCCAAGGTTGCTGGTTTAATCTGATGATGGAGTTCAAAATTCCTGCAATAGTTCTTTCTCCACTGTCCCCTGTCCCCATCACCCACAGCCATTCTCCAGGGCCTGCACAACCCCCATCATGAAGCTGCTCCAGATAGGGCAGCATCACTTTTCTTCCAGGACTCATCAGACACTGGCAGTGCCCCTGATACTGCATCAGCAGAAAGACCCTGCGTGGTTCACATGACCCTTGAACCCTTGACCTAGCTTTTCCTACCTGTGAAGATGGACTTGGGCTTTTGCTTGAGAGTGTGTGGGGGGTTGTACATAGGTGGATGAATACATTTAAAATGATCGTGTTGACCGGGCTCAGTAGCTCAGCCTCTAATCCCAGCATTTTGGAAGGCCGAGGCAAGTGGATTGCCTGAGCATGCGGGTTCAAGACCAGTCCCGGCAACGTGGCAAGAACTCATCTCTACAATAAATAAAACAATTAGCCAGGTGTGGTAGCACATGCCTGTAGTTCTGGCTACTTGGAAGGCTGAGGTGGAAGGATCGCTGGAGCCCAGGAGGTTGATGCTAGGGTGGCCATGAGCGTGCCACTGTACTCCAGTCTGGATGACAGAGTGAGATTCCAACTCAAAAAAAAAAAAAGATTGTGTTTTGTATGAATGAGGCAGGATTTATCAGTGTGTTAGTCAAGCACCCTAATACACTGATAAATCCTGGAGACTCACCAGGGGAACTGGAGACAGTGCTGATTCCTGGGCCCTGGTCCTGCCTTCAGAGTCAGAATTGGGGAGCAGGAATCTGTGTTTTAAATGAGTCCTTCTCTTTGATCTTCAAGTTTGAGAAAGAGTATAGGAAGGATCTCCATGTCAAGGCTTTTAAAAAGCAAAGAGTTTTCATGAAAGGGACCACCACATCATATATGTATGTATAAATATGTGGGCTAAGGGAGGAGAATGTGTATGAGTGTGTGGAGAGAGAGAGAGAGAGAGAGAGAGAGAGAGAGAGAGAGAGAGAGAGAGAGAGAACTGACTGCTATTTCAGGCACTGTGTTGGGATCTTATTCATTCCTTTCTGCTCTCTACGCAGCAGATTCTCTAGTCCTCATTTTACAGATGAGAAAATGGAGGCTCAGAAAGGAGTGACTGCCGCACAGTCACACACCTGGAAAGTGCCAGAGTCTGTGTTTGAACCAAGGGCTGATGCCAAAGTCCATGTTTGAGCCACCCTGCAAGGCTGCCTGTTTGTGAGCCTGGATTTCCATGAGAAGGGTTTCTCTAACTTTTAAGAACTGGGCCCTTTGGTTGATAGCTAACCCCAACCTCTCTCATGATATCCCTGGGTGCTGACGTTTGAAGTTCTTTTCACTGGCCTCCCTCCTCCTCATTTTAAGCCCCAGATGGGTTTTAAAAGGTGATGGTTTCCACTCTGTTCCCAACAAGGCTTGTCAATGCTGGAGTGAAGCATTCCTGCCATGGTTTGGGTTTGAAACAGACCAAGGGAACAGCTACATGTGGCAGGTGACTAGACCTATCCTATTCTCAGTGAGGATAGGAGTGGAAGGGAGGCCCTGGCCCAAAATAACTGCCCTGGGTTTGAAATGCAACCTCAAATTTTACCACTTTGAGTTCAGATGCATCTTTTTTAGAAAAGAATTATCCATAGAATGACTACAGTCACTTCAGTCTTTCACACCCTATGTAAATAATTCATTCAGTTACTTTTCATTTGTGGAAAAAATATACTGAGGACATCCCACTTGGAAAATGAGAGTTTTAAATTATATCGTTGTTATCTGTAATCAAAAAAAGTGGTATGCATGGGTAAGAAATGAGTACAGTGCTTTCAAAACAGCCACGGAAGTCAAACTGTCAGGTGAAAGGGGCCCATGGTTTCACCCAACCATGGTGCAAGATTTTTTTCAGGGCTTTAGAAAGCCAATTCTCACTGTGAATTTCCAGGAAGGGGCTATAGTTCTCCAAATTTCAAAAGTTCATGTGACCATGAACATTTTCATAGAGTCTTGGAGGACTAATGTCTCCTAGAATACACTTTGCAAAACCAGAATTAAAAAAAATCACTAATAACATGTAAAACACTTTCCAATTAGTGCCCAGTGGGCTTCAAGCACAATCTCATTCAACAGGGTTTTCTTGAGGGACAGACGAGAGGGTCATTTGAGGCTCTGGAGAGCACAGGCAAGACTGGGGAGAGTATTGGTAGGGGCCTGGGACTCCTGGGAAGCTCTGGCACGGTGGAGACAAAAGGCCCACTTCCCAGGCCCTTCGTTCTGTCCTCCATCTGTCCCAGAAGACGGGACCTGCACCTTCCAAGATGCTCCCCTTCCTCCCCAGTGCCTCTCACCATCCTGACTACAAAGGCCATGCCCATGAGAGGACCTCTGCCTACCAGTTCCCCAGCCAGAATGAGGCTACAGGCACTTTCCTGGCTTTCTTGCCACAGGACTGTGGCATGGCTGCTAGGGAGCACAGCTTGCCAGGAGGCCATGGCATGGCCACTTGGTCAGAGGGCTTGAGCCAAGGCTGGTTTCAGGCCACATGGCGGGATTGCAGTCTTTCTCTCCATTCCCTCATCCCCTGGAGGGGGCCCAGGATCAATGAAAAGATCTGATTGTTCATATCATACCAGAGAGTGCTAACACCGTGTACTACCCCTCTGGGGATAAACCTGCTTTTCAAAGGAAATGCTCGTCTAATGTGGGACTCCAGGCCCTCTGCAGAGGGATGAGGGAGATGGCTTTGACCTGCAGAACCCCATAAACTCGGGAACTCATGAATGATCCATCGCAAATCTGTTCCCATTAACCACTCTGTCCTTCCAGGTGCACAATTCCATTTGTATATCCAGCAGCAAAATACAATTCTGTTTAGAGTCATAAACCTAATGTTTACTGAAAGCACCAGGAGGCCATGGAGGGATTAACCTATCGCTGCTTAGCATTCACTCACCTGGACCCCTGAGATGGAGGGAGTTACTCATTGGACAGACCAGGGCTAATGGGGATTGAGCCCTTACTCGTTCCGAGTACTTTGTGCATATTAAATTGCTTAATCCTCACAGCAACCCAGTGGAGGAGATGATGGGTTTGTCTCTTTTCCATATTATAGGAGGGGAAAATGAGGACAGAGAGGCCTAATGACAGGCCCACTCCTGCTAAGAAATGGCGTGGCAGGGTTTGAACCCAGGTCTCCCCACCCCAGGGCCTGCAGCACCCTAGGGGGCAGTGGTTGAGAAGCCAAACTAAGACTGTGTGGTCATGTGCTTGGTGACGCCCTCTGCAGTACAGGGCTGAAGGGAGGAGGGTTGGCCTGGGCCAAGAGCAGTTGGCACTGCTGATCTGCTGAAGCTTTTAGGGGCAGCTATGCCCAGGCTGCTCAGGGAGGTATATGCATCACAAAATAGAATTTTGGAAAAATAATGTGTGACCCAAAGGAATGACTCTCAAATGAGGGAGGATGACTCTCAAGCATCAGCAGGAGATGCTGTGTTGGTCAGAGAATGTTTCTAGGTAAAAGGCACTCTGCATGCCTCCCACAACCCAACAAACAAACAAAAAAGAAGCAAAATAAAACAAATGGAAACAAATTAACAAGCATCAACAACAAAGCCATGCAAAAAACAAGGCAGTCAGTCAGTCACCTCTTCTGCCTTTTGGGTAAAACTGACAGCTAGAAACAAAGGGAGTTAGATACAAAGGGTTTCAAAACATGGGAGTAATTTTTGTCTTTCCATTTAATGTTAGGTTTCAAAGGAGGAGATGTCTATTGTTGTTACACACACATTCTGTTTCAAATCCATCCAGATGCCTTTGTGGGGCTCTGTCAGGAGTGGGAGCGCCCCCACAGCTGTGTCCCGAAGCGAGCAGAGGACTCTGCCTGGGAAGCGCGGGGAGCACTTGCTGGACAGCATCGGCATGGTCATCACTTCCTTTTGAACACTTGACGGCACACCTGGTCACCACAGGTCAGCTCCTGCAACGTCGGAAAGTGGGTAAGGGGCTAACAAGCCATGCCGTCCTTCCGCCCAGCCCCCTGACCCTCTTGGTGCCTGAGGGTGGGAGGTTGGAATAAAGAGGACACTTGGGCATTCTGGGCAAAGTGAATCTCACAGACTCAATCAGCTGGCATGGCCCGCAGGTGGCAGTAATTTGATTTTGACACTTGAATTGAGCTTGAACAACTATAAAAATGAAAAATGCCAAGAAATGACCCTCTTGGGCGGGATTTCTCCTACTCCCATGATTAAAGCAACATCGCCTAATTTATAAAAGGCAAAGAAGCCATGAGCAAGGAAAGAATCTAGTGTGGAGGTGTTTGGAGGGTAAGGGCCGGGAAGATGCTGGCTGGTGAGGTGCCCCTCACCCTGTGGGCTTTCTGGCCTCTGGTGATCAGGTCACCAGCTGGCATGACATAAGTTCCCACAGTATATGAACGGCAGAAGGGCTCCCCTGGGCCTTCCTGGGCAGCCCATAAGATGCTGCTTTTCTTCCAGAGAGAGGGAGTCCCAGGATTTATTTGACTCTTACCTCCCCTTGAAGAAGAAGGGAAAAACATGAGTGTGGGGAGGACCCCCACAATCATTGCTGTTGACGATGAATCTATTGTCTAAGCCACAGGGACTGCTGGGGATTGCATTACAATTAAAAAAATCCATCATCCCAACCAGTGCAGGTAGGGAAAGCCATCAATAGAATACACAGTGAATGCCTTCCATATATCATCAGCTGACATTGCCTCTGAAATAAAGATCTCAGGTGAAGTGAGGCTGGCTCTGAAGGGCACCATAGCAACCTGTATACACTGACATTGGGGTTAGGTACCTGCCTGACTCTACAGGCGAATGAATGAAAGAATGAGTGAGGAGTCATTTGTCGAATGAGCCATTCATTTACAAATGAGCGACTCAATGCATGACAGAGTGCAAAATTTTTCACCATTTGAATGCTTGACTCATAAATTGCCTTCAAGATTGAGGAATGAAAAATTAAGCTGTCTAGACAGATATAAGTTATTTAAGGATATCAGCTATTGTTCCTACTGCTCTGTTCTGGTACCAGATTGACCTAGAATGTTTTGGGGTCAGATGGATATCATGAAGCGAGGTCAGTGGCAGAGATGGTTCCCAGGCAGAGCCACCCCCTCCTCTCCCCCTAATCCCTCCCAGGCTCCCATAATTATGGGAAGGATTGGTTCCATCTTCCTCCAGGGCACCTAAATTCTGAGACTCACATTTCTCCCCTGCTGGTCTTTAACAGGTTCCCTGCATTTCTTCTTGGATCTTGACTTCCTAACTCAGCATTTTGAACTTTCTTTTTTAATTGCAGCCATTCACAGAAACAATCATATAGATTTCTTCCTGGAGTCCCCTGAGCCAGATGGGAATGGTTTTCTGACTATATGACCACATGTATTTGGTTGGAGCTCCAGGGAGGAGCACAGGGTCATTTTTCTTGTTACAGCGCCAGGTGAGGTGACCACAGTGAAGTTTGTAAGCATGACGGATGGAGCTGGGCAGACTCCAGGACTTACCAGGTATAGCTTGTCCCCCTCTACCCATTGCCTCCAGCCACGGTTCTCCTTCTCCCCCTTTTGCACGCACACAAGGACATCTCCTTCCCAGATGACCAGTGTCTGCAATGACAGATTCCCAGGCAAGTCAAACACATGGTCTTGAGGAACTGAACAAACTTAAACCCACAGCTGCAAGAATTGCAGCTATTTGGGGCCCCTGTTTGCCCACAGGTTGAGCCCTTGGCCTCAGGGAACCGAGATCTCTCCAATCTCATTTGCCTCATACACCCTCCCCTCTGTTCCAGCCAAACTAGTTTATCATGGCTTGCTCTGTTCTCTTTTAAGGAATTCTACTTTTCCATTTTCCATATGGTAAAGACAGCACTTCAAATCAGTGGGGGGAAAAATGATAAATTTAGCTATACAATGATGTAAAATTTCTGGAAGGGGAAAATACCTCAAAGTCAACAGAGTAATAGCAAACTGGGGGGAAAATGGTAACATATATCAGCACAGTTCTGATTTCCTTATATATAAAGGGCTCCTGTAAATCAATAAGAAAAAGATCACTAACTTAATAGCTCATGTCAACAAAGAACATGAACCAACAGCTTACAAGGGAAAAAAATAAACCCTAGCAGATGGCTTTTAAACATAAGAAAAGATATTCAACCTCACTTATAGTAAGAAAAATGCAAATTAAGACTTTGTTTTTCAGATATAATTTATCATATGGTCAAAAATCAGAGAGTCTGATAATACACTGAGTTGGAAGGGGTGTGGAGAGACAGACACCCTCATACATGGCAGGTGGGAATATAAATTGCTACAAATCTCTTTGGAGCACAGTTTTATATTACCTTTCAAAATATAAAATTGCATATACTTTTTGACCTAGAAATTCTACTTCTGGGAATTTCTCCTGCAGGAATCACATTGTGAGGACTGTTACTGCAGGACAGTAATAAAGGCAAGAGTGCTCCATAACTCATCAGGGGGCTCCCAGAGGGTTCCAATGACAGCCTTCTCATCCAGAACCAGGAGGGTGGACCTACTTCTGGTCCTTGGCTTCCTACTGGCAGCAAAACTGATGGTTAGTAAGTAGCACGGGGCAACATCAGAGCTTGTGAATGTAAGCTGACCAGCAGGCTGGAGAAACCAGAAGACTGCTGGACCACAAGAGCACACAATCCCCTGTGCACATATTTGCAAATTATGCACTCCCCCCCAAGCTCCTCCTCTTTCTGTTCCCCTCACTTACTCCTCCTAATCTCTGCCTTGGTAAAATCTGCATCACCCCTAGTTGATCCTACAAGGACAGCCCCCTCAGTGCTCAAATTAGGCTTGTCCATGTACCTCCTGAGATGATTACATCATTCCCATCTAGGAAATGGTTTTACGTCTGTGCTGTTCTTCCTTGGGGATGACCCCGCTGATGACTGATTTTCTCCCAAGGATGTGCAAACCATATCACACCTCTATGAACAATATTATGCTAAGGACCAGACATTTACTTTCCTCCATATCTTGTAAAGACAGTTGGTGATAAACTGACCTATATTTTTTCCCCTCTGTCCTTGTACAGTCAAACCTGATTTTTGGTACAAATCTGTTTTCTACAGATTGTTAAATCTACCTATTTCTAAAATAATATTTGACCTTGACCGTATTGAATATTTTATATACAATTTTATTCCTCCTCATTTTCCTCCCCGATACACCGCAGCATTGTTTCTGTCAGCAAAGGACTAGAAGCTTCATAAATTCTGTCAGTGGGTGGCTAGTTAAATATGGTGTGGTTCATCCTTGCTATGTGGTCATTGAGAGAATATAGGCATAGTATATTTATGTTAAAAAAGCAAGGACCAGAGCCATGTGCATAACACGGGGGGGGGGTGTATACACATACATTTGTGTGTGCATGTTCTCTGCAAGGAGGTAAAAGAAGCCCTTAATAGTGATTGTCCCTGAGGAAGGAACTGAGAGGCTGGGGGCTAGGATGGGAAGAAAATTTTACTTTTTGCTGTTTGAAATTTTTTTTAACCATCTGCATGTATTCATATTCCCAAAGCTAATTTAAAAATAAAATTCTACATGTTTTGTTTTTTTAAAAAAACTTCTTTCTCCTTCAGGACCACCCTAAACCTCATGTCTTTGAAGGTCTTGGAGAAGCTCAATTCACAGGTTGTTCTCCTTGCTCTTCTGGGAGGGAGATGTCTAGAATAATCATTTGCTCTTGCCTATCATCAACCTTGGATTCTGAAGTTTTTTTTTTTTTCCAAATAGATGAGAAAGAACTCGTGTCTTCAATTTGGGCAAGGACTGCGTCTTCAGTTCTCCCTGCTCCCAGATTGCCTTGCACGTGACAGGCACCCAATACATGTTGGTTGAATGGACGTCTGTCTCTCCCAATAGATACTAAACTCCACGACGGATGCTACATCCGGTGTTCATTTCTGCAACACCAGACTCAGCACAGTGACCAGTAGTATTGAATGAATCTCTGATGGGATGATTTTGTTGAAACAGAACTTGAGGTGAATCCCCCTGTCTCCTTGCCTTAGTTTCCATGGTCCCACCAGAGCGCACATATGTTCATCAACATGGACATTGTATGGTTGTTGTCTATCTACTTGTTTGTTTGTCTTCCCCATGAGGCTTGAGATGCCTGAGGGCAGAAAAGGGGGTCTGATTTATCATTTTATCTCTAGCTCCTGACTCAGCCCCAGCATGTAGCAGGGGCTTAGCAAATTTTGTGGAAGGAAGGAAGGAAGAAAGGAAAAAAGGAAGGAAGGAAGGAAGGAAGGAAGGAAGGAAGGAAGGAAGGAGAGAGAAAAACATTAGTGTATGGGGCCTGTCCCAATATTTTATTTTAATAACTCATATTGGACAGCAATATTAAAAGTTATTCTGACCCTAAAGTAAATTGGTTACTAATAAATCATGGAAATACTTACAGTTATGATAACCCTACTCCTGCATAAAACAGATTATAAGAAGCAGAAGGAAAGGTTAAATGAACGAAAATTCTGCAATTTAATTTGTTTTTAGCTGATGCCCTTCATCCCTGTACCAGAGGAGGTTTTAAAAAGAGACTCAATTGCCTTAAAATATCCTGAGGCTGAGGAGATAGACACAAGTGAGGAACCTCATTGCTTCTGAGCTAGGGGAGTGTGTTCCAAGGGCAGGTGGCTGTGTGCAGGATTAGAGGGAAGCTGGGCTCCCATATGATTTCCTTGATCACAGTGTCCAAAGTTAACATCATCAAGAATGGCTCTTGATGGTAAATTAGATACAGATACTGTATCAGTGTTAAATTCATAAAAGTTGATAACTACAATGTGGCTATATAAGAGGACGTCCTAATTCTGAGGACATACATACTAAACTATATAGGGGTAATGCATTAGATTGTTCAGAAACAAAATATGCGTGTGTTAGCGAGTGAGCGTGTGCAGATGATAAACCAAACAAAATGTTGTCAATAGTTTACTCTTGGTAAAGAGTGTACAGGTATTCTTTGTTACATTCTTATAACATTTCTGTAAATTTGAATCACTTCCCAGTACATTTGTTTTTGTTGTTTTTTGAGTCGGAGTCTCACTCTGTCATCCTGGATGGAGTGCAGTGGCACAATCACAGCTCACCACAGCTCCAACCTCCTGGGCTCAGGCGATACTTCTACCTCAGCCTCTCCCAGTAGCTGGGACTACAGGCATGCACCACCATGCCTGGCTAAGTTTTTATTTTTGTAGAGATGAGACCTAGCTATGTTGCCTAGGCTAGTCTTGAACTCCTGTGCTCGAGCCATCCCCCTGTTTTGGCCTCTCAAAGTGCTGGTATTATAGGCATGAGCCACCGCACCCAGTCCCCAATAAGTTTTTTTAAAAAGAAAAGCAATAGCTCTTTAAAGTAAGACCATTGAAGGAATTATTGACATGCTTAACCCTCCCTCCTCGGCACACTTGCCCTCACGCAAGAGTTCTTCGATCATCTGTAGGGCCTGGGCCCTCCTCTGGCAGTCCCCGAGTGCCACCCCTGGAGGAGGCAAGTAGTTCCTGACTACACTGCCATCCCTCTTCTGAGCATTCCCATCTCCTCCTGGAATCACAATGGCATTATTGGCTCTAACTGTCATTGTCTATACCTGCTTTTCCCCGCCCTGACAATCTGCCCCAATTTCCATTACTTATTTTATTACTGAGATAGAGTTCACTCTTTTACGGCATACAGTTCAGTAGTTTTTAGTATACAAGGTGGTGTAACCATCACTACTTAAAACAAGGGGATTTTTGTCACCTCCAATAGGAGCCCTGTACCTATTAGCAGTCACTATTCATTTCTTCTGTCCCTTCAGCCTGGGCACTTGCCTGTTATGAACATTCCATATAGATCATACAGCATGTGACCTTGTGTGTGTTGCTTCTCTCACTGAGCATATTTTCTTTTTTGGAGGGGGAGGGGTCAGAGTCTTACTCCGTCGCCCAGGCTGGAGTGGCATACTCACGGCCACCCCAGTCTCGACCTGCTGGGCTCAGGCGATCCTTCCACCTCAGCCTTCCACGACTGGCTGATTTTTGATTTGTTGTAGAGACGAGGCCTCACCAAGTTGCCCGGGCTGGTCTTGAACCTGTGGGTTCAGGAATCTGCTCGCCTCGGCCTCCCAAAGTGCTGGGATTATAGGCTGAGCCACCAAGCCCAGCCCACTGAGCATATTTTCAAAGCTCATTCATGTTGTAGCATAAATCAGCACTTCATCCTTTCTTATGACTGCATGATACTCCATATTCCATAATGTAGACATCAATTACTTATTGTAATTTAATTTAATTTTAGTGTAGCTTGTGTAGCTTTGAAAGGGGCTTTAAACTGTCTTAGAAACAAGTCAGGATAGAAAGTTAGAAATATATATGACCCACAGGAAGAAAGAAGGGAGTTCTTGGATTCCTCAGGGAAGAGTTGACCCCATGACCATCCTGCTTTCAATGCTTCTGCCCTGGGCTGGCATAGAACTGGGCAGTAAAGGACACTCTTTGTTGGAGGCTGGGCAAACTGTTCTGGGTCCTTCTCATGTTTGTGTGTGTGTTTGTGTGCGCATGTGTGTACGGGCATGTTTATTCACTCTCCCGCTTTCTGCCTCAGGCAAAGAGGAGACAAGCTATACAGAAGAGGACTGTCTCTCTCTGCAGAGCTAAGAACACTGGTCCTGGAGAGGGGAAGGAGAATGGCAGGTGTAGAGGCCAGAGAAGGGTAGGAATGCTGTTAACAGGTGGAATTCCTTTAAGAGTCAGGAATGGTTGGAGGGACATGATTTATTTTAGGAAGAGTGAGTTCTGTACCATCAGAGGTGATAAAGGATCAAGACAGAGCACCCACACCCAAAACTGAAAGGTGAAGGAAAATGAATTATTTTGCACTGATTAGGTTGGAACAGCAGAGTGAGTCAGAAATTCCGAAACAAATTTTCCTAGCATTCTGGTGTCTGACAAATTGGCCTTTCAGCCACACAGTTCAGAAGTTCAGAACAGGCTTATTGATCCGTCATCCCCTCAGGGAGGGGTTCTAGAAGTGGACACTCCAGGGACTGGAAGCTTATGCTCTCATGCCAAGACCGCTCTGATGGAAGAATTTCTAATACGCTTTTCATTTCCCTACTTTTCTTTAGCAAGGAACACTAAATATAGTTCAACCTTGACTTGATGGCTGATACTATCAATGCTGTAGGACAACTTGACTGAGAAATAAAGTGTGTCCAGCTCTCTTGATTTTACAGTCATCACCAAAGAATAATAACAGTTTTTCTTCTTCACCCCTGGAAAGGAGCCAGAGCTCATGCGCCTTGCTTTAGGAGAGGGTTGAGAACTCTGACTTTGAAAGAGCTCCTGGAAGTACAAGGTGAGAATCTGAGGGTGGTGGCATGACTTTGGGAAAATTGGGGCTTATGGTAGAGGGGCAGGGAAGGGTGGAGCATGTTGTTGCACTGTGACACTCAAGGGCTGGCCCTTTGTAGGGGTGAGAGTATGGGTACTGGACACAGAGTACTCAGCTTTGCCCTCCGACAGCTTGGGAGCCAGGACAGAGATTCCAGTGGCTGAGATGACACAGAGGGAAAAGGTACTATGAGTATTCAAACTGCCTACCCTCGTATAAACTGCACGGCCATGGACAGTAAACAGCCAATGGCAACTGTGATAAATGACAAACCAGGAACACTTCCAAACCTGCTGGGCTGCATATCCCTGGGGTTCTTTATGATGCCACAGTTGGGGTGGTGGAAACCTTAAATATAGCTGAGATTGGTTTTCTCCTATTTCTGTTTGGTGGGAACTGACCAGGTGTAATTTGATTTGGAAAACCAAAGACAGACACACTGAGCATGAATATGAGCATAAGGGGGAGGTCATGGGACTGGGATACCACACAGTGATGCTGGGGGGAGCTGCTGTTACCCCCATCTTCCTCTGTACCACCCCACTTTTCCCTGCCAGGCTCTACCTTAGTTGCAAACAGCTCCTCTGGACAAGGGCCTGCGTATTCTACAAACTCAAGTTCTTGGGCTTTGATATCATTCCCCACTCCCTGCTCAGAATTGTTTTCTGCTTCCTTTCAGGGTCCTACCTACATTCAAATGGCCAAAAGTCTGGTCTTCTGTTGCATGAAGGATTTCATCCTGTGGGGTAAGGTAATGCTAGGACAGAAGCCACAATCTCACCAGAAACTCCTCTAAGCTACCAGGACTAAACACAATTTGATTTCATTAAGTCAACTGATATTTTGTTTTATTTGCATCATACTTTTCTAACAAAAAAATTACATTATTTGGGATCACCTAAGATTGAGATATTTTATATAAAAAAAAATCTGCATTCTCAACATCTCTTTAAAAATAATCTGGCACTATGAGACTTCATTCCTCCAGAGCAGTGTTTGGCTGGAGCCGGGCAGAGTTGTTCCCTTTATATGAAACGATACTAGCCAGCTGGCCACAGGCACTGTCCCTCCCCGTGATATTCCATCTTGCCCTCTCTTTTTTTGCCTGCTAAGCCCATGTCTGTGTACGACCCTTAGGCCCCTGTCTTAAATTCTGGAGTGGGAGAGGTTTTAATCTCTCCTCAGCCTCCTTCCTTCTACTAAACTTTCAGTAATTGCTCATTGCCGGCATCATTAAGTCCATTCTGGTTACCCTTTCCTGATCATTCTCAGGTTGTTTCTGTCATTTTTTCATCATGAAACCAAACAGCCAACCCTTGCACAGAGTGTACAAATGAAAAACACAAGCCCAGGTCAGTACCTTAACATCCCGATTATCCAGGCCCTTCGTGTACTCATTAAACTCCACTCCAACAGTGAAATCCACATCATAGTTGCGAAACGTGCTGGTGGTTTTTGTTTTGAAGTGATCACCATCTTGATGGATAATCTTTGTCTGAGTCAGACGCACTGCAATCGTGCGGGTGGGAAAATCAATATCTGTTGGCAAAGGGAGTTGTGGAGATTATGATGTACTCAGCCAGACTCATTCATTTCTTTAATAAGGGCAAGCATGCAGGACCAGAGACACAGATCTTGGACAGGCCACATGTCTTTGCTTAAGTGGGAAACAAGTGTTGTCTTAGACGTGGCCAAGTTGGCCTCTCAGTCAATTGCCAGGAAATGTAGGAGTCTCCTGGCCACACCTCAGGAACCCCGATGAGAGGTAGATGTAGCAGGTTGGGCACATACACACCCATGTGCATACACACACATGCACACACACACATACATCCCTCCACCACAGCAGTTCCATTCTCTCTATTTGACACACTGAGATTCCTCCTAAGAGTTTGCTGCACAAAAAGATCTCATGATTTGAAAGAAAGAAGACTTTGACAACCACCGGTCTTAATCATGGATGAAGATGGAACTTTTGTTACTGCCCACAGCATGGAGAGATATTTACAGACTTCCATTTTTAAAGTGGATTGGAGGCTGTCCTGCCTCAGTTTTGAACACCCAGTACAGTTTAAAGCATGTTCTAGACAATAAACACTCACTCAGAGATTTCTCTTGCTGTTTTTAGAGGAAAAGTTAATGATTATTTACATTTTAATTATGAAAAGTTTTAAATGAATCAAAGAAGCATTAAATTTCCTATGCTTTGTAATCTTACAATAAGAAGCTAAGCACTAAGCCCACCCACTTGCTAATTTCTGGTAGAGCATAAAATGTCACTCAAGTCAAAAGGTTCTTGTTCTGTGGAATAGATCTAGAATTAGAGAATAATTCTGGAATTGCTAAGTTTCTGTTCTTTCTTTCTCACTACATCTCCCAGGGTGGAGTGTAATGGCACGCTCATGGCCATCCCAGCGTTGACCTGCTGGGCTCAGGTGATCCTTCTGCCTCAGCCTTCCAAGTAACTGGATCTACAGGCTCATGCTATCACACTCGGCTATTTTTTTTTTTTAATGTAGAGACGAGATCTTGCCAAGTTGCCCAGGCTGGTCTCGAACCCATGGGCTCAGGCAATCCTCTCACCTCAGTTTCTATTCTTTCTATGAACATCATCAAGCTCTTGGTCCTTAGTCAAATCAAATCTGATTCCCTTTATGCCTGTGAATTGATATCTTTGGATGCCAATCTAAATCCTTAATTTATTTTTCCAGAAAATCCACCTAGAAGATTTTCAAAAACACTAAGATTGATTCTATTAAAGCCCAAGGGTAATAATAAACTCAAGAGTAAGAATAGGCCAGCCTCAGTGACTAAGCCTGCAACCCCAGCACTTTGGAAGGCCGAGGTGAGTGGATGGCCTGAGCTTGCGGGTTCGAGACCAATCTGGGCAACTTGGCAAGACCTCATCTCTACAATAAGTAAAAATTAACCAGACATGGTAGCACGTGCCTATAGTTCCAGCTACTTGGAGGCTGAGGTGGAAGGATCGCCGGAGTCCAGTAGGTCAACACTGGGGTGGCCAACACTGGGGTGGCTGTGAGCATGCCACCGCATTCCAGCCTGGGCAATAGAGTGAGACTCCAACTCAAAAAAAAAAAAAAAAAAAAAAAGAGTAAGAATAGTTCAGATGTATTGAGTGTTATTTCTCTGAGAATTCCAGCCCCACCTTTATGGAAGGTAGGTGGCTACATTTCACATTGTGCGCTGTCTGGTGCAGGACAAACTCTATATTGTGGCCATGAGAGACAGCAGTAGGTATTAGCAAGCTCCTCTCAGTTTGGAGAACTGACACCTCTGCTGACCTTCCCATGGTAGCCAAGTATTACCTGCTCCCATAGCCTTTGTGACCCATGGCCTTTTGATTCTGTCTTTGGTCCCTATCACTACTGTTCTCTCAAAGGACCAAGGAAAGGCCAAGCTAACCACTTGGACCTTATTTTGGGTCAGCAGTTTGGCCACAGCTGGGAATACACAACAAAATCACAACACCATTGGGAAGGGTGTTGGCTAGTTGGTTGGAACCTACATTGTAAAAAATCAGATTTGAGCGTGAGGGAATAATTTTCAGTAACATTAGCTAGCCCAGGAGGCAAAAAGGATTGCTTACCTGTATCCTAAGTTGAAAAGAGAAATAGCTTCAAGTTGGCATGAGCTGGTGCATGAACACCAGTGTCTTGCTCACCTATCATTCCCTACTACCAGCTGAGTACCTGCCACGTCTAAGTATTTATCAGTGGGTCCCAAATCTGGCTACCCTTCAGGATTGCCAAGGAAGATGTAAACACTGCAGATTTCTGGGTCCTATCCCAGGCCCAGAGTCTCCAGGTGGTAGAGTCCAGTGATTTTAGATTATGGATTTTTGTCATTGGAGGCAGTTTGGAGAAAGACTTCATGGCTCAAAAAATTTGAAAGCTACTGTCCAAGCTCCTACTTGTCATGTCAGTGATGATGAAGTGAAGACCTAGAGAAGCTGGGTGACTTGTCTAACCATATGTAGCTGAAATAACAATCACAAGGGCTTGGATGGATGTGTAGAGAGATCAAGATGGGAAGAGAAAACAGTGGTTTTGAGCTTGGATGGCCAAGGCAGGAGCCAGGGAAGTTAAAGAGAGACTCATTTTATGGGAGAACATACTAAGCTGGATTTTAGTCAAGGTGAATCTGTGGGCCATGCTGTGTGGACCCTTGGAAACATTGGGGTGTCAACTCAGACACTTTTTAGAACCAACCAGAGATGGTGCCCCATGGTGGAACCTCCCTTGGGAAAACGTGCTCACTTTATCCTCTAAGCCAACCCACAAGGTAGGTACTATATTACTTCCATTTTACCAATGGTGAAACTGCCTCGAAGAAGTTGTGCCACGTGCTGTGAATTATATCGTGAGGAAGCAATGAAGGTGGTATTTGACCTCAGGACAGTCTATCTCCAGGGCTGGAGCTATGGGCCTCAAGCTCTGGTATGGCCCAGTTAGGCCACTTGCATGTGTGCACTTTTTGTAGCTGACCAAGATACTGGCAACTTCTGATTTAAGTTTCCCCTGGAGTCACAGAGACTTTTGGATTCAGCTGGATGGGTCGTCCTTGTTTGAAGCAGTTTTTGTTTTTCAGGGCTCTTGCATTCTGTCCTCTCCAAACAGCAATTGTTTTCGAAGCCCAGAGCTCTATAATAAGTCAGCACTGAAGCAATCACACTGTAACCCCTGTACCTTCTCTGACAGCTCGTTTAGCTTCAGCTCTGTGGCTTATGGAATTGTATGTGAGCACATCCAAGCCACAGAGCCTGCGGGCCAGGGAGTGCATGGTGACATCAATGCTCTCTTGGCTGCCCTTGGTGCCATGAGCACCTCTAGTGCCCTTGGCCAGCATCCATAAAGCCCAGGGTTCCCCACTGTGTTTGCCATGGGATGCAGCTCTGTTTGGTGGTCCAAAAAAAAAATGGGCTTGTGATCCAATAAGTTTGGGAAATGAGGAATTAAAACCAAGAGAAACGGGTTTCTGCACTGAAGATTTTCACAAAGCCTTTACTATAGGAAAGATGCTTTATAACTAGAAGTTGGGGGGAAGGGGGATACAGGATAGCCTTTCAAAATCTTACATGGCCATAGAACCCTTCTGTGGAGGGACACACAGCTGGCTGGATGATCCATACAACATGATATGGAAAGGGCTGACAAAACCCCTATCTAAGACACTTATCTCAGCCACCTTGGTGCTGTCATCATGGAAATGTCTATTTAGTTTTTCTCCCTTCAAGGCAACTGTTGGCCTGTTTAGACAGGGTCAAGTAAGTGGTCAAGTATTTCTGACTTAAAATGAATGCATCCTTAAAATTGCTACAGCCATTGAAGAATGCCCTCCACGTTCTAGTCAGTATAAGCAAGTGCTTGGGGCAGGCAGAGGAGTTGGCAAGAAGTAGGCACGTCACACTCCAACTCATGTTTCTCTCCTTCTGCCCCCTAGATAGTCTAGCAATCAGGGGACGTCTGCACGTCCAGTTTCAGTCCCATTACGGGACACTGGGGTACAGATCTAGAAGCAACAGAGGATGGTGGCCATAAGTGGAGCTATTATAAGGGGATTTCCCCCCAAAATGGAATTATCTGTTGGAGGGCAGGTCCCTTGGAGTAAAGGCTTCCCTCACTAGGCAAGTGTTCTAGGAACCCATTGGCATCAGTGTACCAGCTAGTGCTGTTGTGAGAGGCTGTGTTGTGGAAGAAACATCCTGAGTTGTGGCAAATAGTTAACTGGTTCTTCCACCATGACAATGCACCTGTTCACACCACACTGAGTGTTCAGCAGTTTTTGATCAAAAAAGGCTGGACTCCCATGTCCCACCTTCCCCATTTACCCGTTCTTGCCCCGAATGACAATTTTTTTTTTTTCTGGATGAAAAAAGTCCTCAAAGGGAAATGTTTTGCCGACATAGAAGAGGTGAAAAAAAAATCTAGCAGAAGCACTAAAAGGCATCAAAATGGACGAGTTCAAAAACTGGTTTGAGCAGTAGAAAAAGCATCTTGATAGGTGACTGAAGTTTAAACATGTAAGAATAAATCTACAATTTTTTATAAATGAATTTCCATTTGGGGAGGCCCCCTTGTATTAGCTGCACCAGCTTGTTGTGAGCATTATATTTGATGGTGTTTGTGAAGAGCTTTGCCTGGTGGCTGGCGGCCAGTGGTAATGGCTCCATAAGTGGTAGTGGCCATCTTCAAAATCATCATTATGAAGCCCCTCATCTCACAGGCAAGTTTCCTCAGAGTCCTTTACATTTTCCCAGATACTCCTCAAACATTTGCTCCCTGAATCCTGCCACTCTCCTCTCAGCTTTCCAAATCCCACAAGGGCCAGTCCCAGCCTTGCCTCTTCTGGTTTCCTACTCTTTCTTGCCTCCTTTCCTTACCTGCTATCCAGGCCACACTGTTTTACCACACCCTCTCCTCCCAAGACACTACTTAATATTTTCCCCTGGCCTTTTATGGAGCTGGTTATTCTTTCCTCTATGGTGTCACTTCCATGAGGACAAGGACAATGCTGTCTCCTTGGTCTGTATCTTCCCAGTAGAACAAGGCACAGAAATAAGTGCTCAGATACTATGGATTGGTTAATGGAGGCAACATGGTCCAGGACAGTGGTTCTCAAAGGGAGTTTTAAGGGCTGGCAGCAGCCATCAGCACCTGGGAACCTGTTAGAAATGCAAATTCTGGGGCCCACTCCAGACTTACTAAATAGGAGTTCTGCAGGCTGGACCTTGCTTGTTCTTACAAGTCTTCCAAGTGATTCTGTGCATGTTAATGTTTAGAACCACTGGTATAAAAGAATGAGGGTAAGGGGCAGATCTGGATACAATCCTGTCCCTTATTTCTCAGTCATGTGACCTGGGAGAAGTCACTTTCCCTTTCTGGGAAAATGAAGAAAAGAATGCTCACTTCATAGAATATCTGTGGTGTGGGTTCAGTAAAAATGATGGTAAAATGCTCTACACAGTACCAAGGAGAGTGTGGGTATTAAATGCACATTGGCCTCTGCCCTTGACCTTGTCTATTTGAGTCAGATAGGGATCAGGTCAGCATTCAGTCCAGAGTAGATTTTCAGGTCATATGTGTGCATCTCCATGGCTGTCTGCACTCTGTGTAGTTCAAGGGGTCTGGACTCTGAGGAAGCAGTGGCAATGGTGGCTGACCACTTCCTTATGCTCATTGCTTTGGTCTGTCATGCAAGAGCTTTATCTAGCTTGGCGAAACATTTCTCTGCATAGAGCAGCTTTTGTATTCTGCAGCTTGATGATGAGTAGCGACAACTAGTTCCTGCTCTAGCCTTCTGTGCTGAGGTCCAAGCTGTGCTAAACCACAGTGCTGAGCCAAAGTCAGGTGATGGGAAAAGAGAAACCAGAGGTCATCTCTCACAAAGGGGACGATTCCAGGCAAATCTCACAAAGGGGATGATTCCAGGCAAAGGGGACGATTCCAGGCATCTCTCACAAAGGGGACGATTCCAGGCAAATCCAGGAAGAATTGAACATTTACAGATAAATTTAGAACTGAAGTGTCTCTCTGAGAGCAAGTCTATTTTCACTCTGTGGATGGATGTGGAAACTGAGGCACTGAGAATTTAAGTGGTGAGTTTGGCATCACCCAGTTAGGATAGACCTCCAGATGTTTCTCTGCAAACACATTCTGTTTGTCATTCACAACTAAGGCCCCCTCGTAAGCATTATTGTTTGTCCCTGATTGCTTAGAAAAGTAGATCACAGCTAAAAATGTCTGTTGCTGAGAGGACTGGTTTGTCTTGGAAACACCATCCCTAGTCAATCTTTCTGACCAGTGACAGGGGAATCTTATTAGGAGACTATGCAAATGGCATCAAGCATCACTTCTCCTCTGGACTGAAAAATGACTTGGTCTCTTAGCCACCCTTTAGCGTTTGCACAGGCCAGTAAATCATGTCACCTCCGCTCCACCTCAGGGAAGAGAGCCAAATGTTCTGTTGGTAGACTCATGATATTTCTAATCAAAAGGGTTTAACTGCAGCTGTAGAACACACACACACACACACACACACACACACACACACACACACACACACACACTACAAAAAAACTTCCTCTTTATACTTAGCAGAGAAAATTATTTTCCTGATAAAATATTTTAACACCAGGGTTATCAAGTATGTTTTATCTGCTTTTCTGGATTAAAGGTATCTCTGAGCCTGATTTATAGCCAGGTGAAATGAATTTCTATCTCAGAAGGAAAGGTCCAAAGGCAAGCTATTTCTGAATAATATATATGGCTTATAGCTGCTGAAGCAAGAAAAAAACAACAACACTGAAGTGACTTTATTAAAGCATACTTTTCATAACTGCATTTTGAACAATGCAAGCCATAAAGTTGAAATATGAGTATGCTACCTAACATTAAAATGCTTTGTAATGTGCTTGTGAAAAAAGCTAAAGTTGCAGGCTAAAAGGGCAGGTGCTCTTTGTAAATTAAAGAGCAGAGAGGCACAAGTATTCATCATATGAAATCCGAGAGCCATTCAAAGAGCAGCGTCCATGGACTTCGAACCTGGACTCTAATTCTCAAATCATCGATACTCGTAGGCAATTGTGAGAAGCAGAGTGGAAGAGCAATCTTCTCCTCTTTTCCATGCCATTTACTCCTCCAGAGAACACATTTAGAGAGAAATTAGCCTGACTCCCTGCCTGCCTTCTCTCACTCCCTCCTGGACACTGGAGGCAGGTTGGAGGCCTTCCTGTTCTCTGTCCACTCTTTCTCCTCCTCACCCATAGCCTAGCTCTCCTCATTGAAATGGAAGTGCTGCCAGCACATGCAAGGGAAGACCAGTACGAAGGGACCACACTTATCATCACCTGGGTTTTTTTCATCCCTCGGCACTTTCTCTTTTGAAAGTCCATCCAGTATCACATGGTTCAAGCAGAGACTTTGGTATATAAGTTGACTGACTTGTGAGCACCAATAGGAATCCAAATTTTGAAATAAATTCATCCTTGGTTCATGAGACATCTATCTATCTCTCTATCTATCTATCTATCTACCTACCTACCTACCTATCTATCCATCCATCCATCATCAATCTAGCCATCTATCCTTCCATTCATCCATGCATCCAACTATCCATCCATTCATATATTCATCCATACACCCACTTATTGTTATCCAGGGACTCTGAGTGACTCTCTTGCAACATTTCCGAGGGTCCTGCCTGTCTACTTTGGATGCCCCCATCTGGGCAAATCTTGATCAGAATGAAGCTCCTCCTCCTCACCCCCCTCTAGAACTGTGTTGTGGAAAGGACTGTGGGAATTAGAAGCAGACTGAGTTCCTGTCCTGGTCACCAGTCACATGTGGCCAGGCACTAGTCTCTCCACTTCTCTGGCTTCAGATTCCTCACCCTGTAGAATAGAAAGCATTTCTTCTGTATGTATCATTAACTATGCCCTGAGCTCTAGACTTTATAGCAACATGTCAATATTAATATTTCACCTGGATGTGTAACAGGTATCTGAAACCTAAATATGCAGAACAAAATTCTTAGTGTATTTCTGCCTGCCAACCTTCCCCCCCATCCACATACGCTGCTTCCCATTTCAGCCAATGGGATCACCACTTTCTCAGTTATTTCAGCCTAAGCCTGGGACCCAACCTAGTTTCCTCCATTGTCTCTCACTTCCTATTTATCTGCAAGTTCTGTCAGTGTCATCTCTAAAATATATGGCGAATCTGTCCTCTTTTCTCCAGCCCACAAACACTGCTCTAGCCCAAGCCACCGTCATTTCCTGTCTGGACAACATGGCAGACTCCTAATGGGGCTCTCGGCTTCCTGTCTTGCTTTCCTATGATTCATTCTCCTCACTGTGACCATAGTGATCCTTGAAGGATATAAAGAGAACCAATACGTCTTTCCACTCCCAACCCCATCCAACTCATGTGCTCCAAACATACCAGCCTTCTCATATTCTTGAACATGCCAAAAGCCTCTGCACTTACTGACCCCTCTGCCCAGAACATTTCCCAGCGTTTTGGCTTCTGCTCCTTGTCACCTCGGGTTTTCCCTGACCACGCATCACCCTGTACCCCATTATTCTTTTTTACTTTCTTTCCAGCACTTACCACCACCTAAAATCAGCTCACATTATTTTGGTTTTTGAGTCGGGGTCTCACAATGTCACCCAGACTGAAGTGCAGTGGCACATTCAGGATTCACTGAAGCCTTGACCTCCTGGATTTAGGCAATCCTTCTGCTTCAACCTCCTGAGCAGCTGGGATTATAGGCGCATGCCACCATGCCTGGCTAATTTTTTTTTATTTTTTCTAGTGACAAACTCTTGCTGTGTTGCCAGGTTGGTCTCAGACTCCCGGGCTCAAGCAATTCTCCAGTCTTGGCCTCCCAAAGTGGTGGGATTGCGGGCATGAACCAACTATTAGTTTTCGGACTGTAACCCCATTAGCATGTGCACTCTGTGCAGGCAGAGTACCTGTCTCCCCGTTCCCTACCGTACTGCCAATGCCTAAAGCACTTCTGATACATCGTAGGTGTCAGTACACCTGTTGAAAGTGGAATTCATTAAAATGAAGTAACTTACATAAAGCTCTAGCACGATGCTTACCAAGGCATAAGAATAATTTGTGTACGTGCTCACCTCTGATGGCTGCTCTTGGATGGTCAGGAGGGAATTTTGCACACTGTAGATATTTCAGGAAATATTTCCCAGCAGAGACCACTCGGGTGGGATCTATCTGACTTCAACCGCTAAAGTTTCTACCTTCCAAGTGGAGCTTTCCAGAGATCCACTAGAACTGTTTGCAATAGTCACCGCTCTTTTAAGTCTGTGCATATTGATTTAAACGAAAAAAGATGTTCTTCACAGAAGATGATTCTTACCTTGTTTTGTGATTTAAGAGAAAGATGAGCTTTTCCTCAAATTGTTACAATTTACGGAACGAAGATTTGCTAAAAGATGGTCTACATTTAACATGATCTAATTTTAGGACACATGCCTTCCCCACCTTCACAGGTTAAAGTTACCCAATGGTTTTTCATTTTCTAGGCTGACTCCTCCCTGACTCTTCCCCATCCTGTCGCCAAGTCCAGTCTAGCTCCCACACTGGCCATCGCCTGGTTCACCCCTCTCAGCACTGCTCTCATCACCATCCCAGGGTCATTGTCACAAACTCTTCAGTTCTCTGGCCGTCTCTGCTGGCCTATTTTCCCCATGACGACAGAGTGAGCATTGACAGTGTTTTAAACCTCTGCAAAAAATTCCTTCCTGTACCCTCTCCTTGCAGGATGGAGTCCACATGGAGCACACGACCTTAAAGATCTTACCGCTTTTCCAAACTCTTCTTTTGCTTCCTCCTTGCACTTCACCTTCTGGCAATACAACTCCTTCTGGTTGCCCATGCCCCTGCCTGTGCACACATCCATGGGGCTGTGCTTGATTATGTCTGCATGGAGCACTCCTCTTCCTCCTTCAAAACCCCACTTAGAAATACTAGGTAGTTTTCACTGACTTCTGTACTGTAGCTCCCTTCACTGTCCTGCACATACTTCTCGTTACTATTGTTCTATATTTTATTGTACTATATTTGATAGTATAGCCCTTTGGGACCCAAGGCATAGAATCATTCACTGGCCTGTTCATCTATAGCAGATTATATTTTCTTTTCTTTTTTTCCCTCTTCTCTTCATTTCTTTTCTTTTTCCTTTTTCTTTTCTTTCTTTCTTTCTTTTTTTTTTTTGAGTCAGAGTCTCACTCTGATGCCCAGGCTGGAGTGCAGTGGCATGCTCATGGCCACCGCAGCCTCAACCTGCTGGACTTGGGTAATCCTTCCACCTCAGCCTTCCAAGTAGCTGGAACTACAGGCACACACCACCATGATTTATTGTAGAGATGAGGTCTCACCAAGTTATCCAGGCTGGTCTCAAGTCCATGGACTCAGGCAATCCTCTCACCTCGGCCTCCCAAAGTGCTGGGATTATAGGCATGAGCCACCACTCTTGGCCAGATTATATTTTCTTTAATAGCTGCAACATTACCCCTACACACTGTTCTAACTATGTGACTTTAACATTCATCCCACTGAGGGGCAGGGTCTCTGCCCTTCCCTTTGAATGCAGGTAGGCTTGTAGTACTTCAACCAAAGAATATAGTGGAAGTGATGCCTGGTTCTTTCTTTCTTTTTTGAGTTGGAGTCTCATTCCGTCACCCAGGTTGGAGTGCAGTGGCACACTCACCGCCACCTCAGCGTCAACCTGCTGGGTTTCAGTGATCCCTCTGTCTCAGCCTTCCACATAGCTGGAACTATAGGCACACAATACCGTGCCCAGCTAATTTTTGATTTATTGCAGAGATGAGGTCTAGCCATGCCTGGGCTGGTCTTGAACCCTTGGGCTTAGGCAATCCATTTGCCACAGCCTCCCAAAGAGCTGGGATTACAGGCTGGGCCATCGAGCCTGGCAATGCCTGGTGATTTCTGAGACTGGGTCATAAAAGGCCATGCAGCTTCTTTCTCCTTTCTCTTTGGACATAGCCAGCATCCTATGAGAACACCCAGGTCACATGTAGACGTAGTCAACTCCAGCTAAGGTCTTAGCTGCTTGCCAGCACCAGCTTCCAGACATACATGAGTGAGGAGTTCTGTGACGGCTCCAGCCCAGCTACTGTCCAATCACATTCAAAGGAGAGCCCTTGAGCAAGAGCCACCTAGGAGAACCCAGTCAACCCCGAACTGAGAGAGAATAATTAAATGACTGCTTTTTGTTTTTTGTTTTGTAAACCATTAAGTTTTGGGGTAATTTATCACACAGTAATAATAAAACAAAAAACCAAAAAACCCAGGAACACCATTTGTGCAGAGCTGTAACTTGACTGTCCACACTGTCTTGAGCTTCTTGAGAGCCAGGTTTGGTCCTGCCTCAGATGGTGCACAGTTCCTGCTTCCACGAACAACTTCTAAAGCTTTGGTAGAGGAGTTGAATGATTCCCATCCTGGGTAGAGTTAATGGACTCTGCCCCAGTGTTCTTTCACAATACTGCGACCTCCTTGTATCTGTCCCACTTGGCTTCCCCTTTAAAATGAAGACTGCCCTTCCCACTCCATCCACTGATCTGACCCGAAGGAGGACCTCAGGACATGACCAATTTCTCAGAGTAGAAGAGTTTACCAACTGCTTTCCTTGCTGTCAAAAAAGAGTTTAGAGTCTTAAGAAACACCAGGTGCCTAAGAAGGTGGGAGAGGAGGAATCATTGACCCTTAACTCCCTCACTCACCCTTTGAACTCTTAATGACTGATAATTTGAGGCCAACCCAAAGGTTGCCATGATGTGTCACTCTGCTGAAGCTGGCAGCGGAGTCACACGGGAAGCCAGTGTGTGGAATGAGTCACTGGGCTAGTGACAAAGCCATTTTGCTGCCCAGACCCACATCTTAACAGAGTTTCTCTTTGCCTACTGAACCAGCAACGAGGCCCACAGAGAAAGTCAACTTTCTAGTGCTGGGTGTTGAGGTCTAAGACATTGATGGTTCATAGGGAATGGTGGCATACTGAATGATATTTACACATCTGGGATTTGCAAACATCTTTACACATGTTCTTCCCAAATGCCAAGGGTCTCAGGGCTCAAAAGGGCAAGGAAGGCAAGCTCCATAGATTTCTGAGTGTTGAGAAAGCCACCCTGCCTTATGGCCTGGGTGTGGAGGAAATTGTACAGATATGCTGGGCTGCTTTTAGCAGGTTAGACTGGGGGAGACTGTCCCACCTTGCCTGCTTTTGACTGAGTCCCTTAAGACCTGTCTTCAATTACTGCCAGTCCTTGACTCACCCATGTTCCCATGGGCAGGTGAGAGGGACTAGGAGTCCCACCTCCCTGGTGCCTCTGGATCAAGCATTTCTGCATAGTGCATCATGGGCTTGAGCTGGAGCAAGTTCCTGGGGTCCTGAGACACTTTGGGCTGTCAGTGGCTGGGTGAACCAGGCACCAAGCACGTCCACATTCTGGGTTTAGCTAGTACTACCACCTATAGCATTAATCTTAATAAGCAAAGTGTCAGCCTAACTCTCTACACTGCAGAGACCTTGGTACAAAGAGATCAAACAGCTTGCTCATTAGAGTAAAATCAATGCAATATGATGTTAAATTGGAAGTTTTGGCTTAGATTTGAAAAAAGAAATATTTGAAATCAAGGAGAATTAGAAAAGGCCAATCCCAAACCTCAATAATGGAGATATGCAAATACCACATTCACAACTTGTGAGCACTTGTGAGCCCTCACTCACATAGAAGGTGTTGGTGTGACAGAACCCAGAGGAAGGCTGCTATTAGAGGATTCCCTGGAGATATCCCAGAAGGGAAGGAAGAAGGAATGCTTGCCTTCCACTTTAAGCCTAGAGATGGGCTTTAGCAGACTACCCTGCAGAGTCTTAAACTAAATTGAGACTGGATTTTAAGCCTAATTAATGTCACCAGAGGACTTTTTGTTATTTAAGCGTAAGCAGCAAAAAACCCAAAGTTGCTTTCTAATTGTACGACACAAGTCTGGCTTATTCGACACACTGCTGAAATCTTGAATCTTTCAAACAGCCCTTGTTAAGGCACTTTCAATCGTTCCAAATTGTAATGACATCCAACATCACCTGAGAAGTCAGGCAAAGCAGGGGCTATTATCCCTGTTTGGCAGATGAAGAAACTGAGGTTCTAAAAGGTTAAAACACACACACACACACACACACACACACACACACACACACACACACACACACATACACACATCTGGTTCAAGGTCCCAAAGCAAGTCCTGGGCTCTAGTTCCAGCTATGTTGACCCTTCCGGTTTGGTTTCCTCATCTGTATATCTTGTTTGAAATTATAGTTCTGAGCTGTGTTCCAAACCATTTGCCCACATGTAGACTCAGAATTCCTTTTCTACTTCTACCCATGATACTAAAAAAGACAGATGCAACAAGGTTGAGGTTGGAGCTCTGGTGGGAGGATTTTTGCTTCTTCCTTTCTCCCACCAAGTATGCTGAAGTAAAATTTGGATAACCAGAATGAAAAAGAAAGCTCTATTCAGTGTGGAAGCATGTCTACATTACATGAAGAAAGTGCTAAGCTCTGTAAATATGAAACACGTCACAGCTTTCCTCGTTCATTGACGTGGTGAAACGTTCAAGCTAGAAGTTCATTGCACGGAAAGACCATGGCTTTCATTCTTGGAGAGACTTTCCACCATCATATCCAAGTTATTGGGCCTCTGACCCCACCTACAGCCATTTTTCTCATCCTATGTGGCGGGGGGTGGGGAGGTGGGGGGAGTTCCAGTGAAGACACTTCATATATGGAAGACTGCAAAGCTGGATCGGGGGATTAAAAGACTGCTGAAGGGGTGGAATAAGGACAGACAACAAAAGCTCCTTGCTGTGCCTAGGACACAGGGTTGCCCAGCAACTGTGAACTCATACTCACTCTGGCTTCATGTAGGCTCAGCAGGGCTACGTGTTATCTGCCAGCTTTACTAGAGACCCACCCGTAGTCAACTCTGGACACACTGATTGGTAGCTGTTGGCCTGGAGCCCAGTTCAGAAGTCAGATAAACAGTAAGTTGTTTGAACTGTGTGACAGCTTACCTTCTATGGGCCTTGTTTCTCCCCAGCAGAGAGATTTGCTAGCTACTCCTTTTCTGTCTTTCCATTGCCAGACCGACAAAAGAGCAATGAGGGGTCATTGGTGGGTAACATCAGGTCCAAGTGGCTATCAAAGAGATGGTGGTCACAAGGCAGAAGGCAACTGTGTTATCTTCCCAAGTTTGGTTGTTTTGTGTTTTCTTTGGGCCAGGTACTGTGCTAAGGACATCCTAGACCGAATCTCATTTATCATTATTCCAGCTTACAGATGAGGAAACTCAGTCTCAGATAATTTTTTATAACCTGCCTGATAATACACAGCTGTACACAAGGAGTGAGGATTTGCACACAGATTCTTTGAACTCCACAGTGGCACTGTCAGACCACAGTCCTCCCAACATCCCCTTCGCTTCCCACCTTTACCTCAACCTCCCTCTTACTTAGGGCCTTCATGTAGCCATCAAAGTTGTCATTACTCTCCATCTCCCAGGTTCCATTCTGGTTCCTTGGCATCGTGATAGCCTCTGGTTCGGTGAGAGTGTGTGATGGATGTCAAGAAGCAGGCTGCAGGAAGAATGTATTAGAAATGAGCTGCTTTTATAGCCTGGTGGACCAGGTTTATGACTCTGAAGATAATAGGCTCAAAGGTCATAAGCACAACTCAAAAGAGCTTTCCTTTGCAAAGTTCAGCGGGACCAGGGGCAACCCAGGCACAAAATCCATGTATGGCCAGGCGTGGGTGTCCCAGTGATCTCCACTATATTCAGGGCCCTAGAGCAGCTCAGTTTTGGCTGGCTGCACTGCCCCTGGCCCTACATGAAATACTACAACCAGCACTTGAGGAAAACAAACACTTGGTGTCCATCCCATATGTATTATGGGTTGCCAACACCCAGGCCTCAAACCTAGAATCTGTTAGTCATGTAACCAGCACTTCTGGCCAGGCTTTAAGAACCCAGGAACAAACTGAGGATCATCTGGACCAAGGTGGGGCCATAGATGGTGCTTGAACAAGGACCCTTGGTTCAGGGCTATTCTCCAAATTGCCTATCCCAATGGGCCAGAAAATGGGTTAGTTTATTGCTCTGATATTTTGAAATGTGGGGTCTGAGTAGGGACATCTTTACTCTGAAGAATGGAGATGTGAGCTGAGATAGATATACCATGAATCCCCAGAGTGAGACCAATTTTGACGATGACACTTTGAGGCTTCAATATATGTATTCTTGTGCTGTGAAATCTAAGTAAATGACTGTGTGTGGTTTGAGGGATATAAAACAGCACATTTATCTTTTAGTAAACATATGAAATCAGGAAGACAGTAAAAAAAATTGGCCCAGCTATTGTCAAAGGCCAATGAAGGTTAAAGAGAAGGGGTGAATAAGGGATAACTTTACCATAAATGGAAGATGAATGAAGGTAGCAGGAATGGACACCTTGGGAATTCATCCTTTGAGGTCCAGCCAGAAGCTGCTGTAGCCTGAGCACTAGCCTCTTGGGCTGGAGAAGTGGGTATTCCCCTTCAGGCTCAGATTTAAGGGCTTCCATGCAGTTCATCCTGCCCCCAACTGAATACCCCACAGGCCTTCCTTGCAAGGATGTAGTGAAAAGCTATCCTGGTAAGGAACAAGAAAGGGATTGCTAATTGCAGTAAGCCAGAAACTTGGGTTTTAATGGACATTGAGAGAGGAAGCATTGGTTCTGGTGTAAGTCATGATTTTGAAACTGAGATGCCAGCATATAGCCAGAACACTTGAAGGGCTACTCCCTCAATGAGAGTGTGAATTAGTCAAACTCTGCAACAACAGACAACAAAGTTTGTCTATTTGGCATGGTATTTACATGTGTTAAAAAAACAAAAACAAAAACTTTGCCTTCCTCTGATCCTGATTTGAGGTTTGAATTCATTCATACATACTGCTATCCAAGATATTAAAATTTTAAAAAATCTTGTGCTTACAATACGTTGAAGCTGCCAGGAAGAAGTAAATGAAAAAGCTGTGTGGAAGAACACACCTTTAAAACCAGGCCAACCAGAATTATCTGTGATAAAGCCATGCCAAGCATGAGCTCATAACCCAAAATTGCAACACATGCACAGAACTAATCCACCAAGAGTAAGCATTAGATGAAACATAGAGTCATATCAGATTTCTAAGAGCTTCAGATAATAAAATGATCAGATACAGACTGTAAAAAAGGTATGTTTAAAATAAGTAAAGAAAATTAAAAAGCACCTAAATGCATAAAAAAGAAATAAAAGAATGTTTTAAAAAACATATTAAAAATAACCAAAGATTATTCTAGAAATTTTAAAAATATAGTCACTAAAATTAAAAAGCAAATAGATGGACTCAATAGCTGATTAAACATGGCTAAAGAGAGAATTAGTGAAATAAATAAATAGAGTGAAGGAAATTACCCAGAGTATGTATAACACAGAAAGAACACACTGTGGTAAAAATTTAGATCAAAATAAAAATAAAATTCTAAAATCTCCTAGAGAGAACAAAACTAACCACCCAGATTACCTATAAAGGAACAATGCAATCATCAGATTGATATTAGGCTTTTCAACAACTTTGATGGGCTACAATGGAACAGTAACTTATAATGATGAAAGAAAATATGTTTAAACAAGAGTTCTAAACCCAGGCAACCATCATTCAAGTATGAAGCTGTATCTGAAACTAAAAAAGTGTGAGACATAATAGCCACAATCTGGAAATAACCCAGACTTCTACCAACAAGTTGATGGAATGACAAGTTTACACTGAAATACTGCTCAATAGTAAAAAGGAACACTCGCCTGATATATACCACAACATAGATGACTCTCATAGACATTATGTTGACAGAAAAAATCTTGACACAAAAGATTATATACTGCATGGTTTTATTTATATAAAACTCCAGAAAAGAACAAATCTAGTATAGTGATATAAAATAGATCAGTGTTTAATAGGTATGAAGAGAGAGGTGAAAGAAGATCAGGAAAGGAACAATAGACGTTTCTTGGAAAGGGGAGGATGAAAATATTCCATAGTTTGGAGTGGTAGTTAGATGACAATTGTCAAAACTCAAACTCCAAATTTGTGATCTGTGCCTTTTTATTGTACGCAAAATATATCTTAATAAAAATATATTAATTGTTTATATAAAAATATTTAGTGGCAATTCAAACTAAAATCCTGTATGATACCCACATGAGAAGCTAGCTAAGTGATGTGAAGTAAACTTGGGCTAAGGAGGCTATAATTACAGATTGACTAGATGTTTGTGAGAAATTTAAGTTTAATCATTTTCTTAAAAAATTAAGAATAACCCCTAAAGAAGAGGTTTTCAAACTCTAACAGGCATTAGGATCATCTGGAAGCCTCATTAGAACATAGATGGCTGGGTTCTATGCCTAGAGTTTCTGATTTAATGGGCCTAGGGTAGGGACCCATAATTTACATTTCTAATAAGTTTCTAGTTGCTGTTGCTGCCACTGCTCCAGAACCACAATTTGAAAAATGTTGTTTTAGAGTGACAGAAATGGAGGTGGAAATCAATAGAGAAGAAAAACAAAATCTGAACATTTTGGAGTCAGCCTCCTAGGTCTCACCCCTTCTTAGCAGTGGGGATCTCTGGACATTTAGCTTCCTGGAGTCTCAGATTCATTCTTTGAGTCATTGTAAGAACTAAATGATTTTTTTTTAGATAAAGCTTTGATCCTAGTCCTTAGCACATAATATGTGTTTGTTCCAAGATAGCAGCTGGGTCTGTGACAACATATTAAACTCCTTAAAAGTGTTTAAGTTGTCCAACACTTGGCCCTCAACAAAACACAACTTTAGCATGCTCTTCTGTCCCAGATCTGGGCACACAGGATCTGGGCACACAGTGGTACTGAGGGGGAAAAGTGAGGGATGGTGGATGAGAAAAAGCAATTGATGTTCAACAACTCAGTCGGTATTGTCCTCTACACCTTGCACTTAAGGAACTGGCAGCGGAGCCCCATCTCTAAAGTTCTGTCCCAGGGCTCCTGACTCTGTCCACCCATATTCATAAATCACATGCCTGGATGTTCCAATTTCTCAGTTGCCTGATTGCCTCTACTTCTGAGTTTACTTACCTAAGTCTGCAGAATGCCTGAGGTAACTCTTAAGGGTAGGAAAAATTATCAATTACCAATCTTTCCAGGTTGTATGAACCTTTCTGGGGACCACATAAAGTGTGGGTCTCGCTTGGTTATGAGATAAGTCAGTCAGCAAAGAGCAAGTACAGTGAAGACCCCTAAGCATTTACCTGCAGTCCTTAGAAGCACCTGGCTGCCAGCAGCTGGGCTCCTGGGTTGGTTCCCTAGAGTCAGACAGCCTCTCTGTGTCCCAGGTCCACACAGGCTCGCCCAGCTCTATTCTGCTTTCTCCTTCCTCTTTACGTAAGAAGGAGTTCCCTTAGCAGACAAAGAGCCGTCAGCTGGATGCTCGCTCAACTTGTAAACAGGGTTCTATTCCTTCTCTTCCCCTTGAGCAATACTCCTGTATCTTGTACGTTTAACCTGACTGGGTGTGTTCAATATGAGAACTAGATTCTCCATTAGATTTGTCTTCACCTAGAAGGAGGCCTGGGAGTTCCTTCAGCCACCAGGTATGGCTGGGCCTAGTGTTCGTTTTTCATGACAGCTGTACCCCTTCTTCACTTTTGCTCCCAGAATGCAGAGCAGGAGAGCAGAAAGATCACAAACCCTCTTCCCTCCCAGGGCCACTAGGATCAAATTGCTCTGGCCCAACCAGTGGCCCTTTACAATCTCCTTGTCCGTTCAAATCACCTCTCCCCACAGGACCTGTTCCTGTCTGTCGTTCCAGGATCCTTGGAATGTCCTTGGCAATTCCACCCCGTGGAAACTGTGATTTCTTGAACTTTCCTTCCACCAGACCCCAGGAATGTCTGACATTTTCATTTGACGTATCATGGAAATTTTTCCAAGTCAATATGTGAGATCTACTTAATTCTTGCATATTTATTTATCTATTCATATTTTATTGCACTTTTGAATAGGTAACATTCATATGGTTCAAAATTCAAGCAATATGAAAGATATAAAATGAAAGATCAGGTTAATCTATGTTTAGTTCTCACCACAGCTATTGCTTATAGAAAACTATTTGTATGAATTTCTTGTGTATTTTTTCAGAGCTTTTCTATGCACATAATCTCAAATATAAAGATATTTGAGATATATTTGATATAAACTCAAATATAAAGATATTTCCATCTTGCCTTTTTGTCCAAAAAGTACAAACAATACAACAAACTTGTATCCACTTTTTGTTAACTTAATATATCTTGGCAAACTTTCCACATTAACACAGAGCTCTTCCTCATTTTGACAGCTGCCACTCAGTTTTTAGTTCATAGGTTACTGGGTTGTTTTCTATTACTTGCAATTGCAAGCCATGCTACTCTGTTTTATCTTAAACAGAGATATACTTCTGTGCACATTATAGAAAATGTCAAAGTGGTTTTCATGTAGGTTGTCCCAGTGTATGAGAGTTCTTATTTCATCACATTCTTGGCAACCCTGAGTATTATCAAAATGATTTAAATCTACCTGTCAGTCAGATAGATTTGTAAAAATGTATTGTTATTTTAATGTGAATTTATTTGATTATAAGTACAAGTAAGCATATTTTCAAATAGTTGTGAACCATTTAACTTTCTTTGTGAACCACCTTTTCTTGTCCTTTCTTTACTTTAAGTTGGTTTGTTAGTCTTTTAAAAATTGATTTAGACAAGGATTAAGATGGCTAATGCGAGGCATCTAGAGTGTATTTCTCCTTTGGAGTAAACCAAGATAGGGTTTCCTCAGTACCCAGAGAGGAACAGGACTAGCAACACATCCCATGACTCATCAAAGAAGTGGTAACCACATAATACAAAGAAGAAAAACTTCAGTCAGCTTGGGCTGGAACTAGCCAGACTCTCATCTGAATCACAGCACAGACCACAACAGTGGGGAAAGTGAGTGAGGGGACTTCAAGAATTCTGTGCTCCTGCCATAGACTTGGAGGGCCCTCTGGGCCTTGTGGGACTCCAGTCCCTCACAGGAAACTGCCTTACCCACAGCTCTACCAAAACCTACATGGGGTGGTACAGGAAAAAAAAAAGCCCCGAGTAGCTCTAGTCCCCAGATCTTAAGAACTCAACCCTTGCTAGTGGCTACTTTTTAGCCAGCCTGGGAAGAAGCAGGCACCAAGGGCAAACTCTGAGGTAGCAGACAGTTCCTGGCTGGAGCTGGCTTCTGTGAGAACACCTGAGGCCCTGAGGCTCCCAGAACTTTGACATTCAGATGACAGACTGCCTCAGACTAAGGCAAAGGAGCTGGTGGGACTTGTTTCCATAGCAACCTCTCACTCTCTGTGTAAGCTCTTTTGTGCACTCCCTGCACAACAGCGTTGCCCTGGAGGCTGGGGCCAACCTCCCAATCCCCACTGGGGTAGCCAAGAGTACACACAGGAGGGGAGCTTGAGGTCCCTCTCTCCCCTCCTCTTGAAGGCTCAAAACCGACAGAGAACTTGGGTCCCCAGAACTTCACCCTCCACCTAGGTTGGCTGGACACTTCCTTGGAGCAACACATGACAAAAAGAAAGCCCACAGCCTCTATCTCAGCTGGCTCTCTCCCACAAGTGCCAACTTCTGGCTAAAGGTCAATAGCACAGCCCACCACACCTGATACAACACTTCAACTTCGGAGAAAGCCTGATCCCAGACCCCAGCTAACACCACTATCCGAGACACCACTCAGAATGCCATGGACTGGTGCAGATACCCAGCATAGGACCGACTCCACTGGCAATTGAGAAACTCACCACATCAAGGCTATATGTAACCAAGGAAACCCTACAATGTCTACATCAGCTTCCTGTCAACCTCAAAAAGGAAGAAATAGTCTACCCAAATGAGAAGGATCCAGAAAAATAATTCTGACAATATGAAAAGACAGAGTTCTCCAAGTCCCCCCAAAAGCAACAATAACTTTAGCAATGGACCCTAACCCAATGAAATCTTTGAAATTACAGATACACTAAGTTTCATAAATGAAGGAGAAATAGAGTGATTCTCAGATAAGGAAAGGCTGAGGGAATTTATGACTACTAGACCAGCTCTATAGTAAATACTCAAAGTTCTAAATACTGAAACAAAAGGTTGAAATGCATCAGTAGAAAAATGCTGGAAATCATGAAGCTCACAGGCCTTATGGAACACCAGCATAACAGAGGAAAAATAAGCGGGCTCGGTGGCTCAGCCTGTAATCCTGCGCCTTTGGGAGGCTGAGGGGAGTGGATTGCCTGAGCTCGCGGGTTTGAGACCCACCTGGGCAGGCGAGACCTCATCTCTACAATAAATCAAAAAAAATTAGCCGGGTGTGGTAGTGCGTACCTGTAATTCCGGCTACTTGGAAGGCTGAGGCGGAAGGATCGCCGGAGCCCAGCAGGTCGAGGCTGCGGTGGCCAGGAGCGGCCACTGCACTCCAGTCTGGGTGACAGAGTGAGACTCCAACTCAAAAAACAAAACAAAACAAAACAACAACAACAACAAAACAGAGGAAAAATAAATAAATAAAGCCACCAGATAACAACCAGCATGATCAATGGATAACCTGAACATAAATAGTCTCAATGCCCCACTAAAAATATACATACTGGTAGAATAGATTAGAAAAAAAAACACACACTCAATCCAAATATCTGTTGCCTTCAACACACCCACTTAACATACAAAGTCTCCTATAGACTCAAGATAAAGGGGTAGGAAAAAATATTCCATGCAAATGGAAACCAAAACAAGTAGGATTAGCCATTCTCATATCAGCTAAAACAGACTTTAAAATAACAACAGTAAAAAAGAGACAATGATGGTTATAATATAATGATAAAGGAATCAACCCAACAAGAAGATATAGTAATTTTGAATGTGTACACACCTAACACCAAAGCTCCTAGCTTTTTGTTTTTTTTTTGAATTGGAGTCTCACTCTTGTCACCCAGGCTGGAGTGCAGTGGCACGCTCACATCCACTGTAGCCTTGACCTGCTGTGCTTAGGTGAACTTTCTGCCTCAGCCTTCCACATAGCTAGAACTACAGATGCACACCACCACGCCCAACGTGATTTATTGTAGAGATGAGGTCTCACCAAGTTGCCCAGGCTGGTCTTGAACCCCCAGGCTCAGGCAATCCTCTCACCTCAGCCTCCCAAAGTGCTGGGATTACAGGCTGAGCCACCACAACTAGTCAGCTCCCAGCTTTATAAAACAAACTCTACTAGACATACAAAAAAGAGATAGACAGCAACACAATAATAGTGGGAGAATTCAACATTCCACTGACAGCAATAGACAGGTCATCAAGGCAGAAAGTCAACAAAGAAAAATTGGTGTTAAACTGGACCCTAAAGAAAATGGAACTAATAAACATCTATAGAACATCCCACCGTAAAACTACAGAATATACATTTTTCCCATGTGGAACATTCTCCAAGATAAACCATATGATAGGCCACAAATCAAGTCTCAACAAATTCAAAAAAATCGAAATCATGTCAAGCACCTTCTCAGACTACAGTGGATAAAACTAGAAATTAACTCCAAGAAGTACTACTGGAACCAACAAAAACATGGAAGTTAAGCAATCTGCTCCTGAATGTCCCTGGGCAACAATGAAATCAAGATGGAAATTTTAAAAAGTTCTCAAAATGAATGACAACAGTGAAACAAGTCATTAAAACTTCTGGGATACTGCCAAAGCTGTCTCAGAGAAAGATTTATAGCACTGAAGGCCTACATTAATAAGACTGAAAGACTGCATATTGACAACCTAATGTCACACCATCAAGGAACTAGAAAAACATGAACAAATCAAACCCCAAACTAGCTAGCAGAAAAAAAGAAATAATGAAAAACAGAACATAACTAAATGGAATTGAAATTTTAAAAATACAAAGGGTCAATGAAACAAAGATTGGTTCTTTGAAGATAAACAAAATTGATAGACCACTAGCTAGATTAATTAAGAAACGAAAAGAGAAGATTCAAATGAACTTAATTAGAAATGAAAATGGAGACATTATCACTGATGTGATGGAAATGTAAAAGACCATATGAGATTATTATGAACACCTGTATGCAAACAAACTTGAAAATCTAGAAGAAATGAATAAATGCCTGGAAACATACAATTTCCCCAAAGTAGAAACCCTGAACAGACCAATAACAAACAGTGAGATTGAAACAGGAATTAAAAGCCTCCCAATGGCAAAAAAATTTTCATGACCTAAAGGAGTTACAGCTGAATTCTATCAGACCCTCAAAAAAGAACTGGTAATGTTACTGAAGCTATTCTATAAGATTGAAGAGGCAGGAATTTTCCCAAACTTATTCTACAAAGCCAGGATCACTCTGATACCAAAGACACAACAACAGCATTGAAAACCATAGGCCAATATCCCTTATCAACATAGACATGAAAATCCTCAACACAATATTAGCAAGCTGAATTCAACAGCACATAAAAAAAATAATCCGCCATGATCAAGTGGGTTTTATCCCAGGAATGCAAGGATGGTTCAACATATGCAAGTCAATAAACATGATCTACTACCTAAACAGAATTAAAAATGAAAATCATATGATCATTTCAATAGATGCAGAAAAAGCATTTGAACAAATCCAGCATCCCTTCATGATTTAAAAAAAAGCCTTCAGAAAAATTGGCATAGAGTGAACACTCCTCAAAAAAATAAAAGTCATATATAATAAACCCACAACCAATGTCATCTTGAATGGAGAAAAGTTGAATGCATTCCTCCTCAGAACTGGAACAAGACAAGGATGCTCACTTTTACCACTCCTATTAACATAGTACTGGAATTTCTAGCCAGAGCAATCAGGCCAGAGAAATAAATAAAGGGTATACAAATTGGAAAAGATAAAATCAAATTACCTAGAGAATCCTAAAGACTCCTCCAAAAGACTCCTGGACTTGACAAATGAATTTGGTAACGTTTCTGGATAAAGAAATCAACACACAAAAATCAGTAGCACTGCTGTACACCATCAGTGACCAAGCTGAAAATCAAATCAAGAACCCAATTTCATTTTTTTTTACTTTAAAAATATGGGGTACAATTCAGGTTAGGTATACAAATGTTCATTATGTGGGTACCCTTGTTGATGAGGTATGCCCCTTCCTCCCCTGGCAGTTTCCCTCAACTGCAATATCCACCCCCCCTTTCCTGGTGGTTTCCTGCTACCTCCAATCCCTTTCTTATAGTATTATGATAATTGAGTACCAAGTACCAAGGTCCACTTGTGAGTGAGAACATATGGTACTCTGTTCTTTGTTTCTGTGACAGATCATAGAGTATGATAGACTCTAAATCCATCCAAGTTGCTGTGAAGGCCATATGTTTAAGAACCCAATTTCATTTATAATAGAAACTGAAAAGTTAAAATAGGAACATATTTAACCAAGGAGGTGAAAGATCTTTACAAGGAGAGCTACAAAACCCTGATGAAAGCAATTGTATAGAACACAAACAAATGGAGAAACATCCTATGTTCATGGATTGGAAGAATCGGCATTGTTAAAATGATCGTATTACCCAAAGTAATCTACAGATTCAATGCAATCCCTATCAAAGTACTAGTGTCATTTTTTACAGAACTATAAAAAACAATCCTAAAATTCATATGGAACCAAAAAAAAAAAAAAAAAAAAAAAGCCAGAATAGTCAAAGAACTCCTAAACAAAAAACAAAACTGGAGGCATCACATTATCTAATTTCAAATTATGCTATAAAGCTATAGTAACCAAAAACAGCATGGTACTGGTATAAAAGCAGATACATGGACCAATGGAAAAGACAGTAACATACACTGGGGAAAAGACTCCCTATTCAATATATGATGTTGGGAAAATTGGTTAGCTAAATGCAAAAGAATGAAACTGGATCCCTATCTCTCCCCACATACAAAAATTAGCTCAAGATGGATTAAAGATTTAAATGTCAGACATGGAACCATAAAAATGCTAGAAGAAAACCTAGAAAAAAACTCTTCTGGAAATCAGGCAAAAAATTTATGGCTAAAACCCCAAAAGCAAATGCAACAAAAATAAAAATAAACAAGTGGGACTTCAACTGAAAAACTTCTGTCCAACATCAACAATAACAACAACAACAACAACAACAACAACAACAACACAAGAATCAACAAAGCAAATAGGCAACCTACAGAATGGGAGAGAACATTGACATCTGACAACGGACTAATATCCAGAATCTACAACGAATTCAAACAAATAAAAAAAAAAAAAGCAAATAATTCCATTAGAAAGTGAACAGACATCTCTCACAAGAAGATATACAAATGGCCAACAAATATATGAAAAAATGCTCAACATTACTAATCATCAGGGAAATGCAGATTAAAACCACAGTGAGGTACCACCTTATACCACTCGGAATGTCCTTTATTAAAAAATCAAAAAAGAATAATACTGGCACAGATGTGGTGAAAGGGGAATGGTTATACACTGTTGGTGGGAGTGTAAATTAGCACAACCTCTGTGGAAATAGGTATGGAGATTTCTCAAAAAACTAAAAGTAGATCTACCATTTGATCCAGCAATCCCACTACTAGGTATCTATCCATAGGAACAGAGGTCGTTGTGTAAAAAAGACAATTGCACCTGCATGTTTATCACAGCACAATTCACAATTGCAAAGGCATGAAATCAACCTAAATGCCCACCAACTCATCAGTAGATAATGAAAATGTGGAATATAAGAGGGGAGACTCCCCAAAGTGGGAATTTATATATATAAAAATTGTGTATTTATGCTTATATGTTTAAACTTCAGTCACCTTCAAAGTACGATCCATTTCATGCAATACACCTATCAAGACGCTTTTCCCACTGCTCAAAACCGTTTTTGAACTTGTCAGTTTTTATGTCTTTAAAAGCTTCTGACATCTTTTTGACTCACTTCTTCCACATCGGCAAAATGTTTCCCCTTGAGGACTTTTTTCTTCTGGGGGGAAAAAAAGTTGCTCTAGGCAAGATTGGGTGAATAGGGAAGGCGGGGCATGGGAGTCATTGCATTTTTGGGCAAAAACTGCTGAATACTCAGTGCCCTGTAAACAGGTGCATTGTCGTGGTGGAAGAACCAGTCACCTGTTTGCCACAACTCGAGATCTCTCTTCTGCAAATCATGATGTAACCTTCTCAAACTTTCAAATAAAAACCAATGGGTTCCTAGAATACTCACCTGTACCGGAAGCCCGTACTACAAGGGGCCCGCCCTCCAAAAAGGTAGTTCCAGTTTTTGGGGGATCCCCACCTGTATATACTATGGAATACTATTCAACCTTCAAAAAAGAATAAAATAATGTCTTTTGCAGAAACTTGGATGAAATTCGAGAACATCATCAAGTGAACTAACACAGGAACGGAAAACCAAATACCGCATGTTATCACTTGTACATGGGAGCTAAACTAAGGATCTGCAAAGGCATAAAGAATGATATAATGGGTACTGGATTCTCACAAAGGGGAGTGGGGAAGCATGGAGGGATGAAAAATCACCTATTGGGTTCAGTGTACACAGGTGGGGGTGGTGGGTACACTTAACGCCCAGACTTCTTCAACACTGTACAACACAACCGTGTAATCAAAAACTATTTGTACCACCGAAAGCTATTGAAATAAAGAAAAAAAAATTAGCCGGGCTCGGTGGCTCAGCCTGTAATCCCGCGCCTTTGGGAGGTTGAGGTGAGTGGATTGCCTGAGCCTGCGGGTTCGAGACCCGCCTGGGCAGCGAGACCTCATCTCTACAATAAATCAAAAAATCAGCCGGGCGTGGTAGCGCGCACCTGTAATTCCGGCTATTCGGAAGGTTGAGGCGGAAGGATCGTCGGAGCCCAGCAGGTCGAGGCTGCGGTGGCCGGGAGGACTTTTTTTTTTTTTTTTTTTTTTTTTTGAGTTGGAGCCTCACTTTGTCGTCCAGGCTGGAGTGCAGTGGCATACTGCTTACTGCCACTGCAGTCTCAACCTGCTGGGTTCAGACAATCCTTTCATTTCAGCCTTCCAAGTAGCTGGAACTATAAGCGTGTGCCACCATGCATAGCTAATTTTTTTATTTATTGTAGAGACAAGGTCTCACCATGTTGCCCAGGCTGGTCTTGAACCCACGGGCTCTGGCAATCCTCTCACCTCAGCCTCCCAAAGTGCTGGGATTACAGGTGTGAGCAACAGTGCCTGGCCAGGACTTTTTATATATTAAGGAAATTAATCTTATTGTATAGCTGCTAGAAATATTTTCCCCCGTGTCTTGTTTGCTTCTTAGCTTTGTTTTTTAAACCTTTAAGATGTCTTCTGTTTTCCCTCAAACAGTGTATATAGTTATTATAAAAGTCAAAGCACTATAAGGCTTATAATGTAGAAGTCTTTCATTCCACCCCAATTCACTGAGTTTCTGTCTCTCAGAAGCAACTATTTTCATTTCTTTTAGCTATTTCTCTGGCACTTAACCTCCAACTTGTAAATAATAAGCTGAGAGTTTTCTATTGATTTCTATAAATGAATGTTGAAGATTTATCACTTTTACATCAGCTCCTCCTTCCTCTTCCATATATAAATGTATACCCTCTATTGACTATCTATATATGTATCATTTAATTTCTGGTTTGTTCAACATTCAGTGTTTGTATTATCTATTTGAATATTATTTTCCATTGAGCTAAATGATTTTCTGTGATTAAATCCATCCTTATCAACTCTTTGTTTTTCCTCGAGTTAATAGCCTCAGGTTTTCGTTTGTCTGCTTGAAATTGTTGTTTTTTTGTAGGTCCAAATTAATTGAATATTTTCAATTTCATGTTTTAACTTAATATACATCTTTCACTAATTCTTCTCAGATAAACATGTTATAAAATCGCTCTCACTAGAATCAAGCGCATTGAATAAGACATTTTTTTTTTCCTTAAAGAGACTATCCTGGAGCTTTTCATCCTCTGACAGTAGTCTTCCTAATTAGATTGCATCTCATCCCAAGGAGGCTGTGCCGTGGCTGGTGTCCTTGAATTCAGAAGCCCACTGGGATAATTTCCTGGAAAGTTAACCTGTAGTTTATGATAGGGTTAGGTAGGCATAGCAAACATTTTGGATGAGATAGAGGTAAAAACCTGGGATCGTAGTTGTTCTTTTTTATAAACATTTAGTTGATATTTCTACTTTCAGTTTTCATTCCTGCCTTCCGGGCATTTGGTGCTTCTGACTTCTTAGTGCCTCAGGGGCTCTGTGGGTAAATTGGATTGCTTCTCATTGCCATGCTTCTTTGTGACACTCCAGTTTCCATTTTCTTACTCTGGCTAAGTCAGTTACTACTCATCCAGCTACTTTTTCAATTTTTCCCATCACTCATCTGCCGTTTCTTCTCTTTCTCTTTCTTTGCTTATGTGGATTTATATCATCTTTATTCCTTTGTGAAAAGCTGTGAAAAATTTTGAAATGGGTAAAATTATATTAGTGGATGTTCTGTCTAGCCTACTCATTCGGGTTATTTCTGCCTCTGACTGTCTTTGACTGGGCTATTTTTCAACTGAAGAAAGGAAAGAGAAGTTAACTTGTAGAACTGAGCATAATGCAAATGTTTCCAGTCTATAGCTATGCAAAATAAATAAATAAATAAAAATCCTGACCACAGCAATGCAAGTAGATTTTGCCCAGTGGGGAATGTAAATTTCTGCAAGTCAAATCCTCATTTGAATCAGTTGTAACATCTTACTGGTTCCCTCATTAATTAATGTGTTAATGTAAAATCTTTGCCATATTCATCTTATATTTACATGAGAGTTTTGATTATATTTTTTGAAAAAATTTTCTTTTGACAATTTTGGAGTTACTGCTGAGATGCACAATAAATTCACCAGACAGCCAGGTAAACTGTGTGTTCAGAGAAGAACCCTTCATTGAGCATCTTAAGCCAAGAGACACTTTTCCTTGACTCTTAGAGGTGAATCTCAAGTGGCGATAGAATTTTTTTTTTTTTTGAGTCGGAGTCTCACTGTTACCCAGACTGGAGTGCAGTGGCCGCTTCCGGCCACTGCAGCTTGAACCTGCTGGGCTCCAGCGATCCTTCCACCTCAGCCTTCCGGGTAGCCGGAACTACAGGCGTGCGCTACCACGCCCGGCTAATTTTGTGATTTTATTGTAGAGATGAGGTCTCGCCTGCCCAGGCGGGTCTCGAACCCGCGGGCTCAGGCAATCCACTCACCTCAGCCTCCCAAAGGTGGCTCAACCGAGCCCAGCTTTGGCAATAGAATTTTAACGTTGCCAACTCTGTATTCTCTAGGCTTTTTTTCCCCTTTCAATTAATTTTGTGTTTGTATATGGTTGTTTTTTTCTTTCTTTCTTTTTATTTCTTTATAGCTAATAGGTTATACTTCACTGGTGATAGCAATAACTGGGAATTTGGCTCTACGGTCTGACCATTTGGTGACCTCTGTAATAGACGATAGATTTCTGGTCTCTGTTGGGTGAACAATGACAGAAAATTTGGTTTGTTCGTCTTTTTTATTTGTTTTGTTGTTGTTGTTTGCTTATATGTTTGTCTATTATGAACTCAAATCAAAATTTCACTGCCCACTAGAAAGAAGAATACCTCTTTGATTTCTGGTACGGTGAAATTTTTGAAATTTTTTTTTTTAATTTCTATGTCTCTTGTGCCACTTGACCTGTAGCAAAAACTGTAGAATTGAAGCTATATGCTCAATTTGGAAAGTTCTTTGCCTCTCAATGTGTGTGTATATTTTTCTATTCCTAGAGGATATAAATAAATTAGATTACAAAGTCTTTTAAATTAAAGCTTTGACTGATTGGTTTATAGAATAAGTAAGGTCCTATATAAAATCCCTAAAACATAAGATAATTAAATTTCTGATACTTTAATGTGCTATGAAAATGTGATAAAATTGTTCTTCTTGGAGCTAATTCAGAAATCTTTTAAGAATCTGAATTCACATAAGTAAAGAAAATGTTTGGCAAACAAGACTAGTTTGCTAATGTGAGTTTAATAAAAACAGTTTTGTCTTCTCTGATTTATCACTATTAAGTATAATACAAGCAAACTATTTATTCTACTTGGGTATGTTTTTCCTAAGCATTTAAAAAAATTTGTCAAATAAGCCAGGCTCGGTGGCTCAGCCTGTAATCCCGCGCCTTTGGGAGGCTGAGGTGAGTGGATTGCCTAAGCCCGCGAGTTCGAGACCCGCCTGGGCAGCGAGACCTCATCTCTACAGTAAATCAAAAAATCAGCCAGGCGTGGTAGTGCATGCCTGTAATTCTGGCTACTTGGAAGGCTGAGGCGGAAGGATCGCCGGAGCCCAGCAGGTCGAGGCTGCAGTGGCCGGGAGTGGCAGCCACTGCACTCCAGTCTGGGCGATGGAGTGAGACCCCAACTCAAAAAAAAAAAAAAAAAAACATTGGTCAAATAAGCTAACATTGCTTTTACTTAATGTTTGAGATTATAAAAAATATAAATTTATGTTCAACCTAATTGAATAATTATTCTGAAAAGTCTTTATTTCAACAGTAATTATGTATTGTAGAATGTCTGGCTGAAGCTAGTTTCTAGGACTTCCAGGTACTTAAAGCCTTGAACTGATATTAAAGAAATTAATTAATATATTATCAATAGATATGTAGGTCCTTTTTAAGTAGGAGAGAACACTGACAAGTTGATCACCACACATAATTTTACTATTTTTATATTCCAAAGAAGCTATAGTTATGGGTCATGTTAATGAATGTGCTCATTTTTACTGCACAGGGATGCATATGCCTGTAAAAAAAGTTGCATTATGAGCTTTGTTACTCTGTTGAAATGCTTCAGTATGACAGAAAGTTCTTAATTACCTGCTCTGTAGTTTTCTCTGTGAAATAAAAGTTAATTACTTCAGTTAAAAGTTATAATTAATATGAGCAGTTTCAACTGTACTAAGAACAACATGGCAGAGAAATGCAACTATAATTTGCTTTGCATTTTCTTAAGCAGCAGTTCGTGAAATTTTGGTTCTTCAGACCACTTCACACTTATAGAGGACTTCAAGGAGCTTTTGTTGATGTGGTTACAACTATTTGCATTTACTATACTAAAAATAAAAACTGAGGAACATTTAAAATACTCATTCACTTATTTAAAGATGACAGTGATGAATGTATAGCATGTAATCACAAATAACATCCTTATGTTATTATAAAATTAACATTGAACTTGTGTTCCCCATGAGATAATAATAATAATAAAGGATAAACTTGAATTTTACTTGCCTGGTTTATAATATTAAGTCTGAAAAGCTTAATATTTAAGCTACTAAATGTGTTAGAATTTTTTTTACAAAGTTCACTCAATCTTGATAAGCTTGCTTCCTTGATTTACTGATTCATGTCTTCACCTGCAATGTAAATGGTTATTCTTCTTACGATAACCAACCTTCCTGATTTGCTTGGGACTGAGGGGTTTACTGAATGTGGAGCTTTCAGTTCTAAAATTAGCACAGTCCTGGAATAACCAGAAGAGTTGGTTGCCCTATTTACTTTCTTGTAATCCGCCTAGAAAGCAAAAATTCTGGACTTACCTGAATACTCTACACTCTGTGTATTGACTTTGTGCTCTTAGTTATGGAAAACAAGAAGAAAAATGACAGAGAAAGAGGAGGAGGAGGAAGAGGAGGAGGAAAAAAGATAAGGAAACATGTTCCTTACTTATGAAACTAAAGTTCTTTACAATCATGTTACCCTCTCTATTTATTTTAAATGTTTTATTGTCACTTTGATTCAATAGGAAACCAAGTTCTATTTCTCAGGCATTCATGATTCTATCTTAATAAAGTGTCCAAATCTTCCCTGACAACTTTTTTGATTTTTGCCTTCTGAAAATCAGGTCTGAAATATAGAAGAAAATTAAATAAAACTTGCAGGACATCTTTTACATCTAAAACAGTCTTTAAGATTTCCCAGAGGGTTCCTGGAAAATCATGAGATTTATTCCTTTTCCTTATAAAAAGAGAAGGCTAGAAATAATCAGATTTGGTGGGTTGCATGGCAAGAGTTGTCAAATCAGGAGAGACATTCAGTTGTCCCTTTGTTAAATTCATATAGGTAGGATGTTACAAATATAAATATATCAGAAACTTCAAGCCTTATGAAGAATTTGTCAATGTCTTTTGTATACATTTTAATTTAAGAGAAAACAGTCTTATAGTTCTGTTGAGTTTTCCTGTATTTGTCTCAGTCTTGGTAGTGTTTTACCTGATGATATTGAGCAACATATATTTCAATTGTTGTTTAAAATGTTGACTGATCACAGCCTGTTGTCATTTTGAAAAGCTTGAATCAAATAGTTTTTAGGCCAGTTGTTTTCTATGCATATCAGACCTACTCATGAAGTCTTACAGAAATAGAGATGTCTAGGCTCCACCCCAGATTTACTTGCTATTTTTGGTATATTACATACACGCTATAGCTGAACACTATTGTATATTATATCTCAATAATTTATTCTTTATAAAAAATGTATCTTGTCTTATAAAGTGAATATGACATTCACTGACTCTTAGAAAGAAGACTGAATCACCACTCTCGGAGACATTTGTTTTAAAATTATTGGTGAATAGGCCAGGAGTGGTGGCTCAAGCCTGGAAACCCAGCACTTTGCTGGGGCCGAGATGAGAGGATTACTTGAGCCCATGGGTTCAAGAACCACCAGGACAACATGGTAAGACCTCATCTCTGCAATAAATAAAAAAAATTAGCCGGATGTGGTAGTGTGCACCTGTAGTTCTGACTACTTGGAAGGTTGAGGCAGAAGGATTGCTGGAACCCGGCAGGTCAATGCTAGGATGGCTGTGAGCGTGCCACCACACTCCAGCCTGGGCAACAGAGTGAGACTCCAACTAAAAAAAAAAAAAAAAATAATAATAATAAAATAATTTAGTGAATATAAAATTGGTTTATTATCTTTGTTTCGCATGCTGCCAACCAAACAACAAACTTTCCTTGTCAGTTGCATTATTCTTGGATTATTCTTATTACAAATTCTCATCAGTCCTTTTAGACTTGAAAATGTTTGGTAATAAAATAGCCATAGCTCTGTCACTTATAAGTGGTTTTGTTTTACTCTATTAGCAACAAGCCAGAGTTTGTGTCTTCAGAAAAGGAGTATAAGCTCAGAGCCTATGGAAAGTGGTACTTCAAATACTGACCTTTCAAAGAATTGACTCTCAGGTAGATGTATTTGAGTTGGAATCACTTAGGCGACTTCTAGATCACATCAGTATATTGAGTCAGGATTTTCAAAACTCTTTTTAGTTGAGAAAAAGATGGCCTCATAAGACTACTATCCATGTGTACAATTGCATCATCTACAAATAATAATAGTTTTGCCTTTTCTTATACTTTTATTGCTTTAAATTGTCCAACTGCAGCGGCCAGAAAAGTATAGCTATTATAGTAGACATCTTTGTTTTATTCTTTATTTTAGTAGAAATGCTTTTAATATTTGCCAGTAAGACTGATTAGCTAGTTTTTAGTCTAATTTATCTTTTTTTTTTTTTGAGTTGGAGTCTCATTCTGTTGCCCAGACTGGAGTGCAGTGGCCGCTCCCGGCCACCGCAGCCTCGACCTGCTGGGCTCTGGGGATCCTTCCGCCTCAGCCTTCCGAATAGCTGGAATTACAGGTGTGTGCTACCACACCCGGCTAGTTTTGTGATTTTATTGTAGAGATGAGGTCTCGCCTGCCCAGGTGGCTCTCGAACCCGCGGGCTCAGGCAATCCACTCACCTCAACCTCCCAAAGGCGCGGGATTACAGGCTGAGCCAACCGAGCCTGGCTTAATTTATCTTTTTAAGAATTCAACCTTTTATAGCTATTTTACTAAACTTTTATTTGTTAGCATCAGTAGTAGATGTTCAGGATCATATGATTTTCTCCTTTGGCATAGTAACGTGATAAATTACATTGAATCTTCCTTACATTCTAGGAATTGACACCATTGTTCATGGTGTATTTTTGAGATGTGCTGCCTGATGATATTTGATTACACTTATTTAAAATGTACATATATTTATGAATAAGGTTAATACATATTTTTCTTTTTTTAGATGATCTTGCCTGATTTAGGTATAAATACTGCATTGGTTTGTAAGATGATTTATAAAGCTTTTTTCCCCATATCTCCTTTCTAGATTATTTTACATAAGAGGTGTAAGTGTTGGAAGTGAAGACTTAAAACTGTCATTATTTGAGATTACATAACCACTTACCTAGGAAAAAAATCAGAATCAGCACCCAATCTGTTAGAACTGATAAGAGAGTTTAGAATGTTTGCCAGATATAAAAGCAACTTGCAAAAATCAATAGCATTGCCACGTACTAACCATAATTTACTGGAAAATATAATAAAAAAGGAAGAAATTGTTCACAGGGGCAAGAAATCTACAAAGAGTCTAGGAATTAACAGGTACAAAAACACACAAGAACTCTAAGAGAAATCTTAAGACTGCTATTAAAGGACACAGAAGACAATTGAATAAAAGCGGACACGACATGCTCTTGGATTGAATAATTTAACATTGTAAAGATTTCTATCCCCTACAAATTCATCCATAAGTTCAATAGACTCCCAAATAAAATTCCAGGTAGATTTTTTTGGGGGGAATATAATAAAAATTACTCTAAAATTTATATGGAGAAATAAAGGTCCATTAGTAGCTAAATCTTTATAAAGAAGAGTGAAAGATGGCAGTTTGTCCTACCAGATATTTAGACACACTACAGAGCCAAAATAATAAATACACAGTGCCATTAACACAAGTTCAGATAAATAGACCAATGAGACAGAATAAAGAGCTCAGAGACACACATCTGTGTATATGGGAAGTTAATGTACAATGGAAGTGGCACCACAAATCAATGGGAGAGGGATAGAGGGTAAACAAACAGGTTCATTATGCAGAGAAAAATAAAACCAAATACTTGTCAGCAGTTGGGAGAAAAAAGGTTTTCACACTAACAACACAAAGATGCATTCCAGGTGAATTAAAGACCTAGCTGACGATGGTAAAACTTAACATTTTAAGAAAATATATGAGACTATTTCTGGATCTAAGAAGGAATGACTTCTTAAACAAACATCCAGAAGCATGAGCCCATAAGGCCAAAACAAAGTTATTACATACAAATTAAGGATTTTTGAAAGAAAAATAATAATAAATTTCTAACATCTCAAAACACTTTACAAATTTTTTCAACAAAAGATATTAACAGGATTTATAACAGAATTTATAACAGAATTTATAACAGAATGGGAGAAGACAGTTGAAATATCTAAAACCAAGTGAATAATACTAGTACTAGCATGAGAGAAAAAACTCAAAATTCCAACAGACATAGGAAATGGTATGTAAACTTATTAGGACTCAGAGAAATGTGAATTAGACAATAAGGAGATAGAACTTTATAGCCGTTAAACCAGTCAAAGGTAGAAAGCTTGATAATGCCAAGTATGTTAGGGATATAGGGGACACAGGGATATATGGTAGCTCGAGGATGTGTAGATGATACAGCCATCCTTGAGCACACTCTGGTCCTATTCACTCAAACATATTGCCTATCCATTTCCATGTCCTTCCATTTCTGTTCTCTAGTGCCTATGCTGAGGCAGTTCCCACCTAGACTCATGAGGGGATGTGTAGGGACATTTGTATCCATGTATCTATTGCTGGGAGGGTAAACAGGTAAAATGTGGATGTACATCATGAACTATTATGAAACAATTAATTAAATGTATACAAAGCAACGTGAATGTACCACCCATGAATGGAGCACAAAAATTAAAAAGTAGAAAACAATGAAATATATAACATAATATCATTTACATAACTTAAAAATACAGTACACAAAACAATACACAGCTCATAAAAATATGCTAACACAATTTATTTAAATGATTCCTTATGTGAGGGGAGAGAATGGGAGAACAAAGACAGCAAGGTTTTCACATCAACAAATAATAAAGAGAGGAGATCTTGAAAGAAAAAAAATGCAATTGTATTATTTGTTTCTTGAAGACTTAATAAAAATTTGCCTATAAACTATCTGGGCTTGGTGCTTTTCTTTGGCTACTTGTTCCATTTCATCTAAGGTAAATGGTCTCTAGATTTTCTGTCTATTCTGGTATTGGTTTTGGTCTTTCTCATTTTACTTAAAATCTTTTATTTCTTGAAGAAATAATTGTACTTAAATGTATTTCCTCTGTGTTGCTAGCTATTTTCCCATTCTATTTTAAATTTTGTGTATGTGTGATTTCTTATTTTTTCTTAATTTGGTTAGCTAATGGTTTCTCTAGCTAGTTAGCTAGAGTGGATAGTTTTAGATATCCAGTTCTTAGATTTGTTCTATTTTCAGTGCCGTTAATTTCTGCTTTTTGCTTTAGCAATTTTTTCCTCCAAGTGTCCTTATGCTTATTTTGTCATTCTTTTTCTAGCTTTTAAATTCTTAGTTCAATTCTGTCCATACTTTCTTTGTTGAGCAATATTGTGTCTTTAAGGGTGTGAATATTTCCTTAAAGTCCTGTTTTAATCATATCCCTTAGGATTTTATATGTAGTGTTATTTTAGAAGTCTTTTATTTTGAAATAATTATAGATTCACAAGGAGTTGAAAAAATAGTCCAGAGAGGTCCTACCCACCACTGAGTTTCCACCAATGGTGACATCTTATATAATTATAAAGCATTATGAAAACCAGAAAATTGATTGGCACAATTAATACAATTAACCAGACACAGATCTTGCTCAGATTTTGCCATTTTTTGCATACTCTCATTTTCTGTATATCATTGTGTACAATTTTATGATATTTAGTCACATGTATAGATTCGTATAACCACCATGATAATCATGATACAGGACTATTCTGTTCCCACGATACAATGGCTATCAACATTCATACACAAGTTTTTGTGTGACTCTAAGGTTTCATTTATCTGGGGAAAAATACCCAGGAGTGTGACTGCCAGATTATATAATGTATGTTTAATTTTTTTTGAGAAACTGACAGACTCATTTCCAGAGTTGTCTTCCTATTTTATATTCCCACCAGTAATGTAGGAGTGATCCAGTATATCTGCATCTCTGCTATCACTTGGTATCATCAGTATTTTTGATTTTAGCCATCCTAACAAGTACTTAGTGATATATCATTGTGGTTTTAATTTGCATTTTAAAATGTCTATTGATGCTGAAGATCTTTCAGTGTGCTTATTTGCTATATTTGTTTCTTCATCGGTGAAGTGTCTGCTCAAGTCTTTTGCCCATTTTCTAATTGGATTGTTTATTTTCTTTCTGTTCAAATGACAAAGTTTCTTGTTTTATTTTGGATATGAGTTTTTTGTCAAATACGTGATTTGCAAATATTTAATCCCACATACATAGCTTTAAAATTGATTAATTTCTAACCATTTTGCCATTGAAGTTTTTATTTACAGTTTCATTCAAAAGTTTTATAAGAGAGTTAATGGACTACAAAAAGAATGAAATTTATTCATGACACAAAGAAGATGTTATCTAGGGCTAAGACATCTTGCTTAGGTAGGGCTTTTAGCAGTCTTGAAGCATAGGTAAGGGCTTGGGAGAAAGAAATCTGTGGTTGATTACGGCGACCTTGGGGGTTATCAATCAGGAACTATAAAATGGTGAGAGTCCCAAAGTGCAAAATAGCAGAGATTTTCTTAAGACAGCCCCATGCATTATCTTAATACTTCAGATTAGATGATGCAATGCCCACCTCATCTGAAGAACAGCACCCTCTCCGAGGTCGCCTCTTCTTGTGGGCCAAAGGTCCCCACCTATGGCTGCGTGGCAGGAAGATTTCTTAATCTTCCAGTCTGGAGGTCTTCACAGAAGGGCCATAAATGAAAGTGTGGTCAAGGTTGGGCTGATAATCACAGAGTGTGAAGTTCAGGCTATTAATTATCTTACTTACACAGTCTAGTGCCCAATAACTCAGAGAACACAGGGAGAAATAAAGAAGGAGGAGAGAACAGCATAAGACCAAGACCTACCTGACTGGAGAAAGTCTGATGGGGGCCCTGTAGTCATCAAACGGATCAATAAGAAAGAGCTCCTGGATATGTAACCTATCTTGGCTGTTGTCTACCAAAATCACAGCAACATCCAACCAGTCAAAATTGAGTAAAATTAGTTAGCAGAGTCAGTTGAGGTTTCTTGGGGAAAGACTCACAAAAATTTGCTAGAAAGGGAAGGACCATACATTTTTCAGGAAAGATATGGGGAAAAAAAGTAATGTGGTACAGGAACCACTGCATTCACTTCGGGAGATAAGCCTGGATCAAGCAGAAAGGGTGTGTCCAGGATCTTCAGTGAAGGGACTTAAGAGGGCTTTAGACACCAAAAGAAGGAGAGCAGATGCTATAGGACATAAATGAAAGTGCCCCTGTGGGCACAGGCATGTCCCCAAACTTTCTTCCACTCTGCTCGACTCAGTATTTGAGACATCAAGGTCGGTCTAAGAGTGCTCCTTTGGATTAAGGCATTGCTCCCTTTAGGCTTTTTCTTTTAGAAGCAAAAAGTCTGAAGAGATTTCTTTCCTCTAGCAATCCCCCCACACAATGGACCAGTCCACAGTGCTTCACCTGGGGCTGCATATCTGTGCTTGCAAGAAATTTCCCTCCTCACCTTTCCAAATATCTAGCCCACTTGGAAGGCGTCTTTCTAGATTCTTGCATTTCACACACCAGTGAGCTCGGGAGGACTTTCCGTTGGGGATAAACATTTTGCCTTGACCGTGATGCAACGTTTCCTGGGAGAAGGGCCAGTCATGGCCCTGGCACTGAGCAGGTGACCAATACACATTTTGGAGGAATGAAAGACACCAGGGGACTGTTTCAACTCCCTAGGCCATTTTGAAATTGTTATCTGATAAGACTCCCATCTATTTATTTAATTTTTATTAGTGAGATTTTTGTTGTTGTTGTTCTTGTTTGGTTTGGTATTTTGGGGTTTTGGCTTATAATAACAGAAATTTGTTCTCTACGTTCAGGAGGCCAGAAGTAAAAAAAAATCCAGGGTTGGCAGCGTTGGTTCCTTGTGGAGTTTCTGAGGGAGAAGCTGTTCAGTGCCCCTCTCCTAGCATCTAGTGACTGCCAGCAATCCTCGGCATTCTTTGTCTTATAAACACATCACTCCAAGTCTTGCTTCCATATTCAGATCATCTTTTCTGAGTGTCTCTTATAAAACTAGTCTCAATGGATTTGAGACTATTTTCAGGGCCCACCTGAATCCAGTATAATCTCATCGTAATCTTTACCCTAATCACATCTCCATGGGGTTTTAAGTAATTACATTATTAAGAGGTTATTAAGAGAACTGCCATCTGGCTGGGCTCGGTGGCTCAGCCTGTAATCCCACCACTTTGGGAGGCTGAGGCAAATGGATTGCCTCGGCCAGTTCGAGACCAGCCTGGGCAACTTGGGGTGACCTCGTCTCTACAATAAATAAATAAATAATTATCCAGGCGGGGTAGCCTGTAGTTCCCGCTATTTGGAAGGCTGAGGCAGAAGGATTGCCGCAGCCCGGGAGGTCGACACTGGGGTGGCCATGAACGTGCTACTGCACTCCAGCCTGGGCAATGGAGTGAGACTCTGACTCAAAAAAAAAAAAAAAAAAAAAGAGATAGAGAGAGAGACCTGTCATCTTATTCTATCTTTATTCTTCTTTATTTTTTAGAGACAGGATCTCGCTCTATTGCCCAGGCTGGAGTGCAGTGATATGATCATAGCTCACTGCAGCCTCAAACTCCTGGACTCAAGAGATCCTCCTGACTCAGTCTCCTAAAGAGCTCAGACAACAGGAGTGCACTACCACACCTGGCTAGTTTTTTTTTAAATTATTTTTTTGTAGTGACAAGAGTATTGCCATGTTCCCCAGGCTGGTATCAAACTCCTGGCCTCAAGGGATCCTCTGATCTTGGCTTCCCGAAGTGCTGGGATTATTAGCATGAACCATTACACCCTGTCATGTCTTTTAATTTTTTTGGACTCTCTAGGACTCAGAACAAGCTGAGGTTAGCTCTTTCCCCATCTCTGCTACAGTGTCCCTTTATTCTAACTCCTTGGTGTCCATACTATGAAATACGGCCTCATGGGAAGAGCATAATCTTTGGCATCATAAAGACCCAGAGGTCAATCCCAGTGCTGCCTTCTGGTTCTGCCTGCAAAGCTCTGCAGAGAGGAAAGGAAGTCTTGCCATCAGCTGATATGCCAGACACAGGGCTCTGGAGGGCAGGGCACAACTGTCCTTTCTAGTTCCCGCCCATACTGTTAGTCCACACAGAAGCCAAGCTGATGGTATATCTGAGGATTTCTGTATTAGTTATCTATTGCTTCGTAACAAATCTCCCCAAAACATAGTAGCTTGAAACAACGCAAGCATTTATTATCTCACAGTCCCATGGGCCAAGAGTTTGAGAGTAGCCCAACCGGACTGAAGAATCTTCCCTTAATGCTGTGGGTGAGAAGCCTCAGTTGCTTTCCTCATGAGCCTCTCCAAAGAGCTGCCTGTCTCCTCATGACCCAACGATTGGCTTCCCTCAGATCAAGGGTCCAGAAGAGACAGCAAGGAAGAAGCTGTGTCCTTTCATGACCTAGACTTGGAAGTCACACACCACTCTGTCACCAGTCCACATTCAAGGGGAGGGAAATTAGTCTTCACCTTTTGAAGTAAGGTGTGTCAAAGAATTTGGCAAAATATTCTAAAACCACCCCAGCTCCCGTCTTCTCTAGGATTTGATCTTTCTCCACTGTCTTCATTTATTTGGTCTTATTACTCCTCTGCTCCCTTCACCTCCTAACTCCCATGCCAAGAGGCCAGGATCTATGCCAGAGTGGAGTGCTTGTGTGTGGTAGTGGGGTGGTGGGTGTCAGATTAGATTCTAGAAGTCTTAGGAAGCATTGGAAGAGGCTTTAGGTCCTTCCAATTTTAAAACAAGTATTTAAGAGAAAATTCTCTAGTTATTTGGGGACTTCCTCTTGTTGCAAAACCTCCATGCTCACAAAACTTTCTTCCTATTCTGCATTCCAAAGAACCCCCCACAATAAAAGTTGAGCGAAGAAAGAAAGACAGGGATTAGGAAGAAGGAATACAGTATTTTTACATATGTAAGTGCATAATTTTAAGCACTTTCACTAACTTCTCAGAGTTCAGTTTATCTGGGGTTCGGGGTTAATATTTATCTCATAAGATTGTTATATTAGGACTACTTTAGTTGCAAGAAATAGGACCCCAATTCATATGATTTAAGGAAAGACAAAGGATCTAGTTGACTTATAAGTAAAAGGCACAGGGTTAGGACTGCCTTCAGGCAGGGCTGGCTCCAGCTGCCCAAATGATGAAGCACCTCTTCATCTCTTCCTCTGTTTTCCTCCATATAGGCTTTATTTCATCAGGGCTTCCTCCACACAATGGCTCTCAGCAGGTCCAGGCTGACACTCTACTCTTTTGGCATCCCCAGGCAACGGAGAGCATCTTTTTCCCAGTCATTTAAAGTAAAAACTCAAGATTATATACTTGTCTCAGTCCAGAGCCCTTGAGTTTGATTGGCCAGGCCTGTGTTGTGGAACTGGTTAGGGACAAGGGAGGTTGGTCCTGTCTAAATCACATGAGCTGAGTGTTACTACCAGAAGAAAGGGGGTCAGATGTACAACAAACAAATTGGCAGTAGTCTACTACACTGATGCGAAGATTCTGGATTCTTCTCCTTTCTTCCCCCTCTATATTTGATCATTCAATAAGTCTTTTGAATTCTCCCTTAGCATTGCTGCTCACAACTGCCCCCCGCCTCACCTCACTGCCTTGCTATGGCCTCTTACTGCTGTGCCTGGACTATCGGAGCACCACTCCCACTCTCTCAGAGCTCTTGAACCTTCATTGGGCTCTGGACAATCCATCATCTCCACACACTTTCCAACATCTCCTTGGCTGCGGAAGTCCATGTAGATGGTTTATGCCCAAGAAAGCTGGTTACAGGTAGGCAGTAGAGCAGCTCACTGGGATGGAGTAGAGATGCATCGTAGCTATGGCGCTGGCGCCACCAGTGCAGCCCTGGAGACCAGAGCATCTGTGAGCCGAGGGAGACCAGATGGCCAGAGTGCACTGCAGCTTCTCAGACTCCATATCCAAGCAGTTTCACCCTTTACTCCCCGCCCCCCCCAACACAAAGCAATTGCTTTCCATACTTTGATTTACAAGAAAAGTGCCTGGCTAACCCTGCTGGCCAGCCCTGTGAAGATATTCATTGTGAAGCCAGATGGAGTTGGGTTTTGTGCAGGCTTATTTATTTCAAATTGTATTTATTTTAACTTGCTTAAAAAAAGTTTTTATCATGGAATATTTCAAACATCTACAAAAGCAGCCAAGATAATTGAATGAATTCCATATACCCATCATCCAACTTCAACATTTATCAACCTGTGGCCAGTCTTATTTCATCTCCATTCTTGCCGCTCCTTTCCTTCTCAATTATCTTGAAACAAATCCCAGACATTATGCCCTTTTACTCATAAATATTTTAGTGTGTAGCTCTTAAAATACATCATCATAATGCTATTATCACATCTAAAAATTTAGCAGGACAGTATTCTGGTAATATCAAATATTCAATCTGTTTACAAATTTCCCTAATTATCTCATTTAAAAAATTTGTTTTAGCTTATATTGTTTTTACATTTCTTTGTTTGAATTAGGATTCAAATAAGGGCCATATAGTACAATTACTGATGTCTTCGGAGTCTCCCTTAGACTACAAGTTCCCTTTTGGTAACTTCTTTTGCTTCTTGCAATTTATTTGTTGAAGAAAACACGTTGTTTGTCCTGTGGGATTTCTCACAGTCTGCATTTTATTGATTGCATCCCTGTAATGTCCTTTACTATGTTCCTCTGCCCCTGCATTTTCCGTAAATTTGTAGTTAGATACAAAGACTTGATCAGGTTCAGACTTGACCTCTTGGCAGGACCACGTCATAGGCAATATTGTGTGAGAGGCACAGACACTGTCTGCTTGCCTATCTGTTTTGCAATATGAACAACCATTGATGATCGCTGCTCTGATTAATTAATTTATTAGGCATTATTAACTTTTTCTTTTAAAAAAACTTTAAGAACCTATCTAATTATAAGAATATTTTTTCATTTTCAAATGACTTAAATCCTATAACATGACATAAGGTGAAGAGTAAAAGTCAAGTGTCGTGCTTTTCCTCTAGGTTCCACTCTTTAGAGGTAACCAAATTTACAAGTCATTGTGTGTTTGCAATAAATTAAGAAATTGATATAATTACTTCAGGAAGGTGAGTATTGTTGCTAAGGTATGTTCAGTGTGGTTCCCCCCACGTTCACATGATTGTGTTTAAAAAATTTATTATCTGTCTGAAACTCATAAAATGAAAATGTAAATATATATTATATATAGCATTATATTCATTTAAACATAGACAGCAACAGCAATACAAGACGACCACCTTGGTCAATCTCAAGTGGTGCATGATTAATTATCAAATGAGTGACTGTTTTAGAAAGAATTCTTTTAGTCTGAAGTAACAAAATCCAATTGGCTTAAGCCTGAAAGATAAATGGGATGTGAGGCTACAAGAATAACTCTTGGGGCTTCATGTGGGAAGTGTCACTTGGCCTGACAAAGGATTATCGCGTCCAAGTTGTGAAAAGCCACCAGGAACATGGCAGCTGCCTTCCCAGGCTTCTCTCTGCACATTTGCTTCATTTTTCTCTCTGCAGACCAGCTGTCTCTGCCTTTCCACACAAAGGTCAAATTCCGGTTGTGGCCTGGGTCCTCAATTCCAGCAACAGCAGAGACTAACCAGCATCTCTGAATCCCAGTTCCAGTTCAGGAGGGATCATCTGATTGGTCCTCATGAGTCAGGTGTCTACCCACCCCTGTCCAATCAGCTGTGGCTGTGAGATGCTTCGGAAAGCACTGCTGTGGCAGCAGATCTCTCTCTTTCTCTCTCCCTCACTTACCTATATGAGGGGCTGGTCTTAGAGAAGAGGGAAGGACTATGAGATGGGCAGATGCACACCAAAATGTGTAGCATTAAATTAGCTGGGAGTGGTAGTTCCAGCTACTTGGAAGGCTGAGCCCAGCAGGTCGAGGCTGTAGTGACCATGAGCGTGCCACTGCACTCCAGCCCAGGCAACAGAGCGAGACTCCAACTCAAAAAATAACATTAAATAAATAAATAAAAATAAAAAGTGACAATCAGTGTTCTTTATTGCAAACAGAATCCATTCTAGCTTAAGTGGAAAAGAAATTTATTGCAGAACTTTAGGTATCCCACAAGAATTTTAGGTATCCTTGATCCTTGATCTAGGATCAAGCTTGAAGGCCATGCATCACGGAGCAATCCACAATCTACACTGCAACACTACTCGTGTTCACCACCAGTGTAGATAGCGCTGGTGACATTGGACACCAGAAATCAGAAGCTCCATCACTGGTGCCATATCAAAGCCAATTCCTCTGCTGCCACCATTTCCAAAGAATTGAATCCGCATAATCCACCTTCCTCACATGGTTCTCTTTCCAAATCTCTTCACTGGGGTGCATCTAACTGGGGGGACCTCTGCCTCATGCCTGGAGTGTGGTTGCAAGGTATGCTGGGAAAGCAAGTTCTTCCTTCTGTCAACACCCGGGAAAGGTGGAATTCCTAATGAAGGAGATTCCTCAAACATGGGAAATGATGGGCAGCCACAAATGTGAACGATGTTCTCTAAGGGTGTCTAAGATGGTGGTAAAACTGAGGGTTAAGTGTTGGGAGTCCAAATAGGGCCTCCAGGGGAGCATGCGGTGTTGGGGGAGGGGACCCATTTGGCTCGGACATCACATTCATGAAGGCTGTTCAACTTGTGACACTATTTCCAAAGGCAGTTACACACGAAGGTATCAGAGAGACAGTGATGGACCAGAATAAAGTTATTCTTCATCTTTAGACCAGACTGCCTAGGGTACACTATGAATTTATAAATTTAAAATTTTGTAAATTTTATAATTTTCCTTGAACAAGCAGCGCCACCTAATTATGTTCCATTATATTTTTGTGTGAAACTATCTAATTTGTTGTATATAATGGCTTAAAATAATCCACAATCTTTGCAATTCTGATCTAGTGTTTCTTTATTGGAGGTGTCTATCTCCAAAAGGGAAAATGGTCAGGATCACCTTTGACCTTTGAGAGGCTCAGGGCTCAAAGAAGGGGAGATCTTGTGGTCTGTTGTGGTGAGGGGAAGGACCCCCAACTTGTCTCTAAAGGACTGGTAGGGTTTATTGTGATAATTTGATCATTGAAGGGGAGATGCAACATGCTATCATTGTCGAGTGCCTCTCTCAGAGCAAATTAAGTCTTTGCTTTTTTTCTCTTCCTGTTTTTTAAACAAAGGAACAGCCATTCTATCCTTGTCTAAGGTCCCTCTGAGAGGAAAGCCTATTCCTGTGATGTGGATGATGAGCAGGGCCCCATGCCCACCTGACTCAACCCTAAACGATCCTAACTCAGAGTGGGATGTGGGGCTGGGCTGAGGAGGAGGCGAAAAAGCCCCTGGGGACTCACAGTTAAGCAGGATCCAAATCTTCAGGTGGGGGAGGGCCGTGGGGAGGATTGCTCCCTCTGGTGTTGGCATGGGTAAGGGACAGCTAGGAGAGATATGCAGAGTGCGATCGCAGTGCCGTGTGAGCTGCTTAATTTGCTCCTGAAAGAAGCAGCAGTGGTGTCCTAGTTAACTGAGACGGAGGTTATAAATTAGGGCTTCTAGAGAGGTCCTTGGGGTTCAACTTGTCAGGGTTTTCTCGTGGAAAAGTTGACATTTTAGGGGCTTAGGCTCCAAAGTCTGTCCTCCCACTGTCCAGGTATGTGCGCATCAAAAGCTTCAGGGTCCCAATCAGTGTCGCATGAGGGGCAGGCAGGGGGTGGCAAAGAACGTGCAGTTGGGTTTGCACCCCAAGGAAATCAGAGGGGCCCTGCCCCAGTCCCCCTCTCTGCCACTGGAAGGGGGGTAGGTGTGGGAGGCAGTAGCTTCCTGCCATTAGCCCAGCTATCCCTCCTGATTCCTGTTAAATGCTTCACTGGCTCCCCACTGAATTTCATCTTTTCCTGTCCACAGCTTGTAGTTAAAAAAAATCATGTGGATTCCACCCCTGAGGTGCCTCTCAGATCCTTGTCTTTTTAAAAGCTCATATGTAAATTGGCTTGTTATTTGCCAGGCACTGTTCAAATCTCTTTACAAATAAAATATATATCGGCTCTAAGTTTCTTACATGTATTAGATTCATTTAACCCTCACAAAATGTCAACAAGGGATTGTTAGCTTGAATTTACAGATGAATAAACCAGGGCACAGAGAGTTTGCATGACTTGCCTTAACCTCACAAAACTAGGAAGTAGCAGCGCTGGGATTTGAACCCCGGCCCTGTGGCTCCAGAGCTTGAATGCTCCACTATTTCACCCCTCTGCCTTCCTCAGAGAGGGCCTGCCACTGGCCCCGGGCTCAACATCAGTGCAACCTGCCTGAGTTGCTTCACGTGGCAGCCCTATTTTTTGAAAGTTTGAAGTTATGTGATAGAAATATATTAACAAGATCTCGCTTAGAGTGTATATTGAAATATTTGTAACCCCGTTCAAAAACTGTCAAATATCCCATACATTTCAAGTTGGCAAGATGTCATAACTCTAATTCCACAGGCTGGTGGTACTAGGTGAGCTGATAAATATACAACTGCCATCCTTTGTTAGTCCTGTGGGCATCACTGTATTTTTATTTTAATTTTTAATTTTAGAGTTGTGGGGTACATGTGAAGATTTACTATATAAGTAAATTGCATACAGATGAGGTTTGAATGTCTAGTGGGCCCTTTCTCCTTCTGATAGTGGACCTGGTACCCAGAGTGTTGCCATGTGCCCCCTCCATTTCCCTCCCTCCCTCCCTTTGTTTCTCCCTCCCTTTCTCCCTCCCTCCATCCCCCAGCAGTGCCCAGTGTCTGCCATTCTCACCCTTGTGCTCACGGGCATCACAGTATTGGTGACATGCTTCAGAAATTCAGTGAGTGATTCCTCTATGAGTGCCCAATTATTATGCACTGTTAGAATTGACAATCTGTTTTATATCCTGCAACAATGGCATCTAGGCATTGGTTAAGTGGTAGCCTTGCAGCAGTGTTCTAAGAATGGAGTGAAAGTCAGTCGCTTTGGACCAGAAGTGAGAGGTGTTAAAATGCCACCAAGATGGGTTCTGGACAACCACCCTGATACCTGCTGCTACCAATGTAGGAGCAAGCCTTCAGCAAAATTTTGGATAGTGCTGAGAAAATTAAAAGTGGCATTAAAGCCAAAAGCCTGTTTCTGTGATTATAGATTTATGTAAAATAGGAAACATTCCTCTTAAGTTCTATGTGTTTCTTTGGGAAGATTAGTCTCATATGAAGTGTATTTGGGATTAAATGTGACTGTCCTGTGCTAACTGGCATTCCTCATGCTTTTTCTTCTTACAGCTGAGAGAATGGCTGCTGCCAGATCAATTCCGCTCAAAGGCTGATCACATCACTGTCCTGCTCAGAAAACTCCTGTGGCTCCTCACTGTCCTCTAACTTTATCCTTGTATTATTCAAGGTGTTCAGAGTCGGCTGAATCTCCCCATGGGACCAGAGGCTCCCAAAGACTGGGCCACAACCCTTACATTCCATGCTACCAGGGCCATACCTTGAGTTCACCATCAGGGCCTGACTGTTGGGTGAGGCATTTATGTACTGGGGGTGGAGGTCAGATGTGGGTATCAGTACCTGGAATGGGATAGGACTTTGTGGTGTTCCAAACACTACTGGATGGCCAATAAGAATGGCTCTGGATCAGTGCCTGGCACATAATAGGCCTTTATTAAATATTTATGTGATGAATGAATGGTTTTTATGAGAATCTTTACCTTTGAAGTTTTCTAACCTCAGGGACAGAAAGGTGCAGGAGTCTCCAGGCTCTTAGGCAATTCTGGGTTTTCACTTCCTTGGTCTAGGCTGGGGAAATGATCTCTATAATAAAACACATTTCTTACGTTTATATAAGGCAGGTAATCTCAACCTCGTGACTGTGACATTTTGGGCCAGATAATTATTTGTCCATATGTTCTCACTCATAAGCAGACCTCAAACAATTATCATAATACTATAAGAAAAGGATTGGCAGTAGTGGGAAACAGCCAGGGGAGGGGGGTGGGATTAGCAGTTGAGGGAAACTGCTAGGGGAGGGAGGGGCACACTTCATCAAGGGTACCTGCATAACCAATGTCTGTATACCTAGCCCTGAATTCTTACCCCACATCTTTAAAATAAAATTTAAAAAAATAAAAATAAATTATTTGTTGTGGTGAGCTGCCCTGGGTATAATAGGGTGTTTAGTAGTATCCTTGACCCCTAATCAATAGTGCCCTGTACCCAACTTGTCTCCGGACACTGCTAGATGCCTCTGGAGCTGGGAGTTGGGGGAGCACCAAATGACCCCCAGTTGAGAACCCCTGGACTAGGGCTCTAATACGCAAGTCCAGTTGCATACTACAATCACTTGGGAACCTTACAAATTGTAATGCCTGGTATTTTGAGTCATTCAGATGTAATTGGTTCTGAGTAGTGGCCAGGGTACAGGGAATTATGAAAGCTCCCCAAGTGGTTCTAACATTTATCTAGGACTGAGAACCACTGGTCTAGGGCTTCTCAACCTGCAAGTTTCACATATATTACAAGCTTTACAACCCACCTGTGCAGCAGGTGAGGCAGGTCATTATGGCTGGAGAAGGGAAGTCCAGAGGCGGGTGGTATCGCCCCGTGAACGGTGAAGTTGGGATTTCTGCTCAGCTCATCTGACTCCTAACTCAGTGTTCATACAAGAAGCAGGGCACAGCCTGGGCAGGTTGTCAGATGTGAGTTTTCCCTTTTCTGATCATTTTCCACATCTATGGTCTCTCACCTGCTCACTCCCCCTTCAGTTTCCCTGTGTGTCTTTATGCTAAGGTGCAGCTAACAATCATCTACACTTTAGTGTGAACACAAGGCTGCTCTCTCTCTTCTGGAGGATTTGCAAGTTATGCCTCGTCTATAATCATAGAAAGAAAGGCTTACATTAGTCCATTGATGAAGCAGGGATGGTCTTGGGGGTGGTAAACTGTTTGTGACATCTCTGAAATTAAATCCAATAGGTAGCTAGCTATAATTAAGGTTTATCTTGTTCTAGCTTGGAGCTTAATATTCTGTTCAGTTCCATTTCATTCACAAGTGAGTACAGATCATCTCCTTTGGGTACTGTGCAGTTGTGAAGCCATTCTCTGTGGATCAGACCTCCTTAACTAGGCTCTATATTCCCAGGGTGGGAGGTATCTTCTCCTGCTTCTGTGGCACTCAATATGCTCTGGTCCCAATTAGACACGTAATGTAGTAGGTACTTAACACATAGGTATTGAATCTCAGATCACACATGCTCCCAGACCCAAGCCTGTGCCCCTGGAGTAAAACATGCACAGGTGCAACTTTGGGACTAAGTCTGCAGACACATGGCTGAAGCTCTCTCTTTTGCCCATGGGTGGCATCAGGAGTGGCTGGACCTGGGGAAAAAGTGAGGGACATGGAGAGTGCAACTGTCCCCAGACAGATGCTTTGAACCGAGATTACTTTATTGGTATGGCTCCATTTTAAGAAAAAGAAAAGAGACAAAGCCAAGAGACAGGCTCTGCTAACAGATGCCTGGGGGCGGCTGGACATTTCTGCTCCACACTCTGCAAAGAGGGGGATCCTGGCCCGCACGTCCACGCCACTCATTCCTTGAGACAAGGTCGTCTGCCTGGGCCTCACTGCACCTTCTTAAATACTTGCTTGCAGACCACACCCTGCACTCTCATTTCCTGAAACAAAAGCAGATGCTGGTCACTGGCCAGAGCAAGGTCACACAGGGGGCTCAGTGTATCTAGGGGCAGGGACTTTAAAAATACACAGTGGCTACTGCTTTTCCCCAAGAGCTGGTTTAACTAACCAATTCTTTGAAAAGCAGGTTGAACTGTGTCGTGGAGACCAGATTCAATAGCTTCCTATGGACAGAGCTGGCTGGGAGAAAACAGATGTGGCTCAGAGGTGACGAGTAGGATCCCCTGGTGCCTCCCCTCCCCCCACCATTCCCTCTTGCCCCAGACTGAGATCATGTCTTAGAGAAGTTTAGAGAATTCTTCTTGGCTCTGGCCTGCACAATTTGGCATGGTGGATATATACATCATTTGGGAACACACTCTGTAGATGGGCAGTTTGGACATGTAATCTAACCTTTTAACGCTCTCATATCCTCATCTCTAAAAGAGGAACCACATTTGTATTTTGAGAGAATAGAAAGAAATATAGAATGCAACAGGGTGTAGCTCATGGCCAATGCTTTGTAGATGTACCTCTTCTCCCCATGCCTCTGATTAGATGACTGGGTCAGACTAGACCTTGAAAACACACTGCTTAGCTTTTAAAGTCACTCTAGCATCTTCTCCAGGCCCTTGGAAGAGAAGCTTCAGAGCAGTCTTGGCATCTTCTTCCAAAGTCCATCCAAACCTTAACAGTGATGAGGGACTCCGAGGGCCCAGCTCAGAAACCTACCAGGTGCAACTCATCACCCTCGATCCACTGGGTCCAGCCACGCCCCTCCTTCTCGCCCTTCTGCACACACTGGAGCTTGTCCCCGTCCCAGCTCACCGTGGTCTGCCAAGCAAGAAGCACAGTAGTCAGTCCTGAGCAAGCAGGCAGCCCTGGGGGGCTGGGGAAAGGATAGCTCTCAACCTTGATAATCCAGGATGCACTCATGTCAATCTCATTATAGCAAATTTGCAGCCTAATACTCCCTGCCCACCACATGCTTTCATTAAAGTGTGTAAATCAGTTCTACAGTTTATGAAAACCTCCATACATTTTATTTAAAAGGGTAATTAGGAGGGAAAAAGTCACTGAGGTGGGGCTGTCATAGCAAGGGCTGATAATGGGGCTGGGGGAGGAGAGACCTTTAAGGGCTAAGCACAGCAGGGAGTGGGGAGCGGGTGGGGTGAGTGGGCGGGGTGAGGCGGAGTGGTGGAACAAGGGCTGGAAGGTGGGGAGTAGACTTCTGAGAGTACTCTCCCCATCCTGAGACCTTTCTTTCTTTTTTTAGGTCAGAAAATATAGTTTACTTAGAAAGTAAATTAGAGAGAAAGAGAAGATTCACCTCCCCAAGGTCGGGGAGGGGGCCAAAGCCATGAAACATAGTGAAGGCCATAGCTCAAAGAGCACATGGCCACACCAGAGTCTCATAAGGCAATGGCTGCAATGGCCTTGTAATGGCGCTATCCTGAGACATTTCACTTATTCACTATTGTTTCAACCTTTGCTGGGTCCTGAAAGAAAGCAGATGCTGATCACTGGCCAGAGCAAGGTCACACAGGGGGCTCAGTGTATCTAGGGGCAGGGACTTTAAAAATACACAGTGGCTACTGCTTTTCCCCAAGAGCTGGTTTAACTAACCAGTTCTTTGAAAAGCAGGTTGTACTGTGTCGTGGAGACCAGATTCAATAGCTACTTATGGACAGAACTGGCTGGGAGTAAACAGATGTGGCTCAGAGGTGACCAGTAGGATTCCCTGGTGCCTCCCCTCCCCCCACCATTCCCCCTTGCCCCAGACTGAGATCATGTCTTAGAGAAGTTTAGAGAATTCTTCTTGGCTCTGGCCCACATAATTTGGCATGGTGGATATATACATCATTTGGGAACACTCTGTAGATGGACAGTTTGGACATGTAATCTAAGTTTTAGAGCTCTCATGTCCTCATTTCTAAAACAGGGATCACCAAAAAGATCCCGCCTGCCTTCAAAACCTTCTTCATCTCACAGACAGAATGACCTTAGGTGTAACTAACCAACTGTTTGCGCACATGGCAGCTGCCAGCTGCAGGCTGCCTTTCCAGGCACTCCCGGGACTGTCTCTAAAGCCTCACACCTGAAACTTTGGAGCACAGATTAGCAACTCCTTCTTACAGATTGGGTAACGGGACCAGCCAAGTTCACCCAGGTGGTCTGTGGAAGAGCCAGATCAGACCACAGATCACGGGGCTCTCTCCACTGAACTACACTGATTCTTCAAGGGCCTGTGTCACCAGTTACAGGTCAGAAGCCACGGAAGCCCAGGTAAGAGTCCTGGGAAGGGGAGGCTTGGGAAAGAGGAGGCAAGGGTTGGATCCCGAGGAGAGGACAGTGGAGCTGAAGGAGAAGAAAGGAGGTGGAGGTGCTGGGAGAGAAGAACTCTTGGTGCCCCATCACGAGATGAAGACCCGGAAGTATGCTCAGGAGCTCACCAGGCAGGCCCCAGGGAACCATGGGGAAGGAGGAGGAAGACTCCACTGCCCTGCTTGGGCTTGCCAGAGCACAGGTGAGCACTGCCAACACTCCCACATCCCACCTTTGAGCCCTCACATCTGCCCAGAGCATGACGTGCCCTGCCAGGTGCTGGCCGTGCCAGAGGGAAGACAGACAGGAAGAGGCCTGGCCAAGGACCTTGGGAGATTTCAGTCTTGTTGGAGCAGGAAGGGCTTACCTAGGAACACAGCTCAAAAACGTGTTGGAATTCAGAGGCAAGGCACTCCTGTCTCCTTAAGCGCAGCTGTGAGTGTGGCCTAGATTGGGACAGATGCCCTGGAGCTGGGCACACAGAAGGTGCAGTGGGCATCTTTCGTATTTGCGGCTGCCCACCTCCTTTTGAGTAGCCTTTCCACACGGGGTAATTCCACATTATGAGCCCTGTAGTGGCCAGAACTCTGTTTGCCCCTTGCTTATTGTGTGGCTCTGAACAAGCTCACCCCTTCTCTGCCCCGTGTTCCTGTCACAGAGGCCTTGGCTTTAAAGAGTTAAAGTTCTAGGATTCTCGCATTCCTTGCCATGTTCAGCGGAGTCAGGACAGGCATCAACAGCCTGAGAAACGATTTGGGAGAGAAGGAGAAATCCGGGAAATGGGTATGGAGTTAGTAGGGCCACTCCCTGCAGGAGGATGGGGCCTTGCGTCTGGGCTTGCTGATCACTACTGCCCTCTGCTGCTGGGTTGAAAGCTGCAAGGAGATACAGGCTCAGGGAGGCAGGTGGAGCCAGCTGTGTTCCTCAGCTCTGTGTAGGAGTAAGTCTAACCTCTGCTCCTGGAGCCTCTTCCCAGTGGGAAATAGGGCACAAGAGGACTTGGGAAGCTGTTCATCTCCCTGGTCCAGAGATTCACTTGGAGTACAGTACATGTCCAGCCTTCAAGTTAGAACATAATGTGGTTAATGTCACACTTAAAGATGACTAGTGGTCTCATGTTATAAATAAGACAAGATGCCCATTCCCTTTATCCGTGCTTCACTTGTGCCAGGCCTGTAAAGGGAAGTGGGAACCAAGAAGTCCATCCTTGGCTTCAAGGAGCTCATAAGAACACTCGGTTTTCTAATCAACTGTGTGTTTATCCAGAAGGCTACTGTGCATGTGAAAGGCTCCTGATTCAATCAGAGGCACAAAGAGAATTGCTTGTTTTCAGCTATAATATCCACACTTTGGCCTTTTCTGAGAATATTAGTCAGTGAGTGAGCATATTCAACACCTTTGTATCAGAAAATAACGATAGCCGGGCTTGGTGGCTCAGCCTGTAATCCCGCGCCTTTGGGAGGCTGAGGTGAATGGATTGCCTGAGCCCGAAGGTTCGAGACCCGCCTGGGCAGCGAGACCTCATCTCTACAAAAAATAAAAAAATCAGCCGGGCGTGGTGACGCATGCCTTTAATTCCGGCTACTTGAAAGGCTGAGGTGGAAGGATCGCCGGAGCCCAGCAGGTCGAGGCTGCGGTGGCCGGGAGCAGCCACTGCACTCCAGTCTGGACGAGAGTGAGACTCCAACTCAAAAAAAAAAAAGAAAATAACGATAATGAGGATGTATGTAATATTGCTTCTTCAGAGATAACTGCTCTAACATTGTATATGTTACAGTGTAGGGTGAATTTCCATCCACTCTTATCTATTGATAAATAAAATAGTGGATGGAAATTCACCCTACACTGTAACATTTGTACATATATATATATTTCTGTTTTTACAAAATTAGGATTGTATTATTTATAATTTTGTATCCTCATTTCCTCATTTAATAGAAGCAATTTCCCACTTCAACAAATACTCTTCACAAGCCTTATTTTAATTGACAAATAATAATATTCAGGAAATGACTACATAATTTGTAGGGTCCAATGCAAAATGAAAATGAGGGGGTCCCTTGCTCAGAAATGATCAATAATTTTAAGACACCAAGAGCAGAGCATTAATTAAACCAAGTGAGGGGCCCTTCTGAGCACAGGACCCTAAGAAACTACATTGGTCAGAGGGTTATGAAGCTGGCCCTGGCAATATTTCATTGAACATACATACTATTAATTAGTTGATTACCTACTCTTGGGTATTTAAGTTGTTAATAATTCTGTGCTACTACTATTCCTTGTGTACACAGTTTTAAACACATTGTCTCCTTAGAATAAATTTCCAGAGAAGAAATTGTTCCATCAGGGAGTGTGCATATTTTTAAAGCTTTTGATGAGTATTGCCAACTTGATCTCCAGAAAGCTCATACCTGTTTATCTACCAACACCAGTGTCAAAGAATGGCCATGAAAGAGATGCTCATTAATGGTAAAATGAACTTTTACTTCTGGGCTACCCTTTTCAGATCACTTGGCATCTTTTAACAGGGGCCATCTGGATATAAATAATAATATCTTAGCCCACAAGAATGACAGAATTTCAGACAACATGATAGATCTAGGGTTACAAAGAGCAGAAGCCTGTTTGAGAGTAGAGAAACTTTTCTTAGATCCCTAAAAATCATACCTCTTAAGGGACGCATACCCTCGCATGAATACAACACCAGTTTCCAAGGCGGCACCTTCTTAACTCCAAGCTTTTGTTGACTCTGATGCTGGGTGAGTTGAACCGAGCAGACATTATTCTTATCAGTATTAGATGTGGAGGAGTGGCTGGGCTCAGAGAAGTTATACGACTTTCTCAGTGTCACTCAGTTAATGAGAGAAAAAATTTGAGCTGGAATATGGGCCTTGCGTGACTCGGTATTCACTTGTTTTCCAGCCCGAGGCAGAGCACCCAACTAGCCCTGGGCAGGCGTCAGCCGATGCCTGCCAAAGTCATTGGGGGCTTCAGGGAAAACAGAAGCATTGTGCTAAGACTCTGAGCAGCTTCCTGGAGAAGCACACTTCGGTCCACTCATTGCAGGGTGTGGGTGCTGGGAGTCAGAAAGGGGTCTTAAAGACACCGGCTTGTAAAGAGGTGCCCACAAGGAAGAGCAGAGAGAGAAGGGACCAGGCTATCATAACATGGCCCAGTGTGGTAGGCTGCCACAGGTGGGCTCCTGATTCTCAAAAGGAGTTTTCAAAAGCAGGAGGGGCATTCTGGGCTGAGTGAATAAGGAGGCACAGGAAGAGTGGGTAGGAAAGAAATGACAAGCACACCAGAGCTCTAGAAGTCCATTCTGGAATTAAGAAGAGGGGGGAGGAAGGATGTTGCTGGTGGAGTTAGATGGGACTAGAATGCCAGGCTGAAAAACTTGGACTGTGTGGCCTGGAGCATATTTTCAGTGTCTATCGTTGCAGGTGTGCTGCTGGGTGGCACCACCCAGGAGGGCATGCAGCACTGTGGTATATGTACAATGGTATCTATGTATGTACCCTGTGTGGTGGTGGGCCAGGGAATCTCCAAGTGTCCTCTGGAAGCCGAGTTACCATTCGTGCTGGGTTCCTGGTCTCTGCCCTCTCCTACTGCATCTCCCCGACCCACATCATATTGACCCCGTCTCAGCAGCCAAGACCATGTTCCTTGGCATCAGACAGAACTGGGTCCTCTGTTCCTGACTATGTGCAGTGACTTTGGGCAACTGGATTAACCTCTATGAGCCTGTTTCCTCAACTGCAAAAGAGGGCTAACTGTAGGCAGCCTCTGTCTCTTTTCCCTAACCCTCAGAACAATCTGGCAAAGTAGGTGCTTTGTTTATCTAATGCCACATAAGGAACCACTCCCGAACTTGATAATGAAAACAACAACCAGATATCCTCCCAATTCTGTTGGCTAACAGGGCAGTTCTTCAGCTGCATGTGGCTGTGCTCAGTGGGGCACCTCAGCTCCTCTCCAAGCAACCTGTCTTTCTCTCACCCTCCAAGGCCTCTCCACGAGCCCTTTCTCTTCAGCAGAATAGCCTAGACTGCCTTAAAGCACGGCAACTGCTTTCAGAGGGGAGGGCTCCAAGAGGAGGAGCCCCTAGTGTATGAATGCTTACAGAGGCACTACTTTGATCGTGCCTACTAATGTTTCATTGGCCAAAGCAAGTCAGGTCAGCTGAGCCAATGTGGGGAGGACTTCACCGGGGCACGACTATCAAATGACTTGTTTATATAGGAGGTACTAGCTAATGGAAGCCATGACCCAGAGCTTAGATAAGGCTGGGGTTTGCTTGTCAAAGTTGAATAATAACCAAGGTCTTTTTTTTAAAGAGTTGGAGATTTGTGACAAAGTGACAGACATGCTAGTCATCATGGCCAAATTTTTTGACCAGCTCTGTTTCCGACCTGGGCCAGTTCACTTCTCCTTAGGCAACCTGGTGATCCCCCAGGTCCTTGGTCCAAGGAAGTCACCCTATTGATGTTGAACTTAGTGTGAACACTCGATTAGCATAGCGCACTACAGCCCAAACTCCTGGACTCAAGCGCTCCTGCAGCCTCAGCCTCCTGAGTAGCTGGGACTACAGGCACGTGCTACCATGCTCTGTATCATCATGGTCAAAATTTTATTTGAAGTTCCTTCTCCTTCCAGGAGATTTGGATCCACGAGGAGGACTTGCGGGGGCTGACTGCTTCCCCTAAACGTTAACTGGTCTTTGTGAAAGCAGATATACTTGGAGGCTCCCACTGGTAGCTGTGATGGGCCAGCAGTGTGATTCAGTCCTCCCGTTCAGTAATCCGTGTTCACTTTTGTTGAAATTGGCTTTTTCTTCTTGAGCTCTTTATCTTGTGGGAATAAACCAGTCATTTCCAAGAGGGTCAGATTTGTTATATGAACAGAAAAAGGGGTGGGGAGTCAGGGAAGAGGGCAATCACTTAAAAACAAATGAGAGAAAACAGGAAATGAGTCATGTGGGAAGGAGAATGGGTAACAAACAATGGTACCTCACTTTCTTGTGGCACAAAATGTAACTTCCGATAACAACCTTCCCCTTGACCCAAGAACTTGTTCCATGACCTCCCTCTGAAGTCAGCAACCAGCCACCTTTGCTAGCTCAGGAGAAGTGAACAATCTGGAACAAGGACTCAGCCTTTCCTGAATGCCAGACCTGAAAGGGTCTTTAAGAGATTATGCAATCTGGCTTCCTAGATTAATCCAATTAATCAGGGTCTCATTAGGGAATATCAGGTAGGAGAATGCTCCTGAAGCTTTTCAAGTCCCACAGAAAAGGCAGATGTTTGTGGGGGCAGAGTGGACATGACTACAAACCAAAGGGGCTAGGCAGTGCGGCTGCCCCCAACCCCCACCATGGGCTCCAGGGCCCCACCTTAGAAATGGGATCCAGACAAATCCAAGAACAAGGAGGAGGGATGGCCATCCTCCACTCGCTCCCTCACTGGTCATTCTCACCCCATAGGTCAATAGAACATTGTCAGACCTTGTACCCAAAAGTCTGAACATGCCTGGAGCCCAGAGAAGCTGGTGGCAGAGTGGAGCCAGTCTTACTTTTCTACTAAAAACTAATAATAACCCCCATCACTCTGGCCTTGTCAGCAGTTTTCCCAGAGAAACATGCATCAACAGATGAAGACAGCTTTGTACCACTGTGACAAGGGACTGTCACTTCAGAAGCCATTATCCATCTCCTGTGACTATTTAGAAACCCCAGCTGGCACTGCTGCATGGGACCAATGACACGGAAAGCCCAGCTCTCAGAGGTAACCTGAGTGTCCCAGAGGTGTTGTAAGGCCCACTTGCCCTGTTCAGGTGACTGGTACTGGAGTGACAGACAATTCCCACTAAATGGAACCATTTCTTGGCGGTGACCTGGCATGACCTAGAAATGGTGGGACTCAACTTGGCTGTCAAAAAACTTGTGACGTTTGTTAAAGCTTCCACATGCCCAAAACACTCACTCTCAAGAGCAAGGGATGGCGGATCACTCATATCCCTCTCTGTTTGCCCACCTAGCCCTAGAAATCCCTCTGTTTATGAACCCACCATAAATATAAGGTCCCTGAGGGCTGAGATTGGATCTTGTTGGCTCTGCGTTTCCAGAGCCAGGTTCTAAGAGGTGAAGCCTTGACCACAGTGACATGGGCTCGCAGAGGCCAGAGCCAGGACTGAGCCAGGTCTGACTCCAAGATTGGATTAAGGGAGTGCAATTTAAAAACCAGACAATGAGTAGGTACTTTTGGGGGGTGGTGGGCATCGGTCTCACTCCATCACCCAGGCTGGAGGGCGGTGGCATGCTCAAAGCCACCACAGCCTCGACCTGCTGGGCTTAGGTGATCCTTCCACCTTAGCCTTCCAAGTAGCTGGGACTACAGGTGTGTGCCACCACACCCGGATAATTTTTTGATTTATTGTAGAGATGAGGTCTCACCAAGTTGCTCAGGTTGGTCTCAAACCCCAAACCCATGGGCTCAGGCAATCCTCTCACCTCAACCTCCCAAAGTGCTGGGATTATAGGCGTGAGTCACCGTGCCTAGTTTGTAGTAGGTACTTTCTATATATAATGTGAATGGCGAAGAGACGCAAGTTGGCCTCTCCTCCTGGAGTTCTGATTCTAAAGTGTGCTTCTCCCTTTGAGGGTATATGTGTTCCTGGGGTAATTAGAGGGTCTTCAGTGTCTGGTGCTTGTGTTACACTAGTGAGGGAGGGAATGGCAGGGGAGCTAAAGGAGAACCCGCCAAGGACCAGGTACTGTGCTGGGAGTTTTCCTCAATTTCAAACTTTAGCGCTGATAAAAATTAGCCTTATGCAAGTAACCAGCCCATCACCTTAGGTTAGGGCTTTAGCCATAAGCTAAACCCAGTTCTCCTGGCAGAGAAAGCCATAAATCGCCTCCGAGACCAGGCTGGGTAACGGACAGGTGGTAACTCCTCTTCTCTGGTCCATTCCTGGGGTGCTAGCATGGTATAAGCTAAGCATAATCAAGAGGAAATACCAGTTTCACTCTAAAAGCATACTAAAGCTAAATTAATAAGGCTTTAGAATGTGAATGAGTAATTAGAGACACAAAAGCTGTTAAAAGCATCTAATACAAACCAGTCAAGCCACAATAAGGCCTTTGTGGGCACAAAAGGATATGATTCTAATACCACCAAGAAGCTAACAGCAAATAATAACACAATTCTTAGGACAAACAAAATGAGAAAATGCTAAGAATAATAATCTTGATGTGTTATAGTTTTTTCTTCTTAAACATTTCAGAAAGTGTCTAGAATCAATTTAAACCCGTCAGAGTACTCCAGGCCCCACAGAGGCCCGGGTTCTGATGGAGAGGTGGAAAACAGGGCTGGAGACAGTCACAGGGACCTGTGGAGTGTACTTGTTCATTCCAGCCACCCAGCGCTCAGGGTGCCCCCGAGGCTGAGCTGGACCCAATCTCTGCCACGGGCAGCGTGGCCTGGAGGACAGCCACATAAATTGGCAGTGACATCTCTGTGCTCTGTGCTGGGATGGGTGGTCAGGGAAGGCTTCCTGGTGGGAGTGATAGTATTGCTGTCATTACCACTGTCATCATCATCACCATAACAATACGCATTGAGTACTCTTATGTGCTGGGCTGGGGAGAAATCAAAGCATGTGTCACATCAGTTGACTCCTTACAAACTCCTGGAGCAGGTATGTTTCTCCTCATTTTACAAGTGTGGAGAACGAGGCCTTAACGGTCACCTAGCCCTAAAGGGGGAGATGAGATTTGCCTCTAAAACCTGTACTCTTGGGCACTGTGCCCTGACCTAACCGGATCCTTGTGTTAGCAGTAGGATTTTGCCACCTGGATCTGGGCACAGGAACAGCATTTGGTGGTCATGAGTTCCACACCTCCTGTACACCAGCTGCAGGGACTGGAGAAATGAGGTAAGGTGAGGATCCTGCTCGCTTTCTTTCTTTTTTTTTTTTTTGAGTTGGAGTCTCACTCTGTCGCCCAGACTGGAGCGCAGTGGCCGCTCCCAGCCACCGCAGCCTCGACCTGCTGGGCTCCGGCGATCCTTCTGCCTCAGCCTTCCAAGTAGCTGGAATTACAGGCACGCGCTACCACGCCTGGCTGATTTTTTGATTTATTGTAGAGATGAGGTCTCGCTGCCCAGGCGGGTCTCGAACCTGCGGGCTCAGGCAATCCACTCACCTCAGCCTCCCAAAGGCGCGGGATTACAGGCTGAGCCACCGAGCCCGGCTTCTTTCTATCTTTTTTTTAGATTGGAAAATATAGCTTATTTAGAAAGTAAATTAGAGAGAGAGGAGATTCACCTCCCAAGATAGGGGAGGGGGCCAAAGCTAGGAAACATGGCGGCCATAGCTCAAAGAGCCACATGGACACACCAGAGTTTACCAAAGCAATGGCTGAGGACCCTGCTTTCTGATGGCTCACAGACTGTCAGAGAAGATGACAAGAAGACAGGGAATTCAGGCAAAATGGTAAGTGCTGGTAGACAGAGGTGCTGGAGGTCATGGAAGTGGGGGAACACTTCATCAGCCTCTGAGATGGAGGCAGAGGCCCATCAGGGAAGGCATCCTGGAGGAGGTATGGCTAAAAGTGATGCCAGAAAACACCACGGGAGTTAGGTTAACAGAAACAAAGAACTGAATACTGTATGTTCTCACTCATAAGTGGGCCCTGATCACTGGTCACAAGAGCACAAGGGTGGGAATGGCAGATGCTGGATACTGCTTAAGGGAAGAAGGAAAGAAGGTGGGGGGGAGGACAGAGGGGGGAAACATACTGGGTTCCAGGCCCACTATCGGGGGGGCAGAGGGCCCACTAGAAGTCCAAACCTCACCTGCATGCAATCTACTTATGTAGTCAATCCTCACATGTACCCCACAACTCTAAAATTTTTAAAAAGTACAGAGAGAAAGAAGAGGAACAAGAAAATCCCAGGCAAAGGGAACAGCATAGATAGTTGTAGGAAAGTCAGGTGCAGTAGGGGCTGCGTAAGGGAGGCTTCTATACAGGCTTTGCCCAGCAGAACTCTCCTGGTTGACCTCCCCACAAAGCCTGACCCTGTATCGACACCAGAATTTCCTGGGGAGTTGGCTCACGGCCTCGCTCCTTCGTGTCCACATGCTCCAGCTGGCCTAACCTGGCACCAGAAGACATCCAGAGGCTGGCTTATCTGGCAGGCAGAGCTGGCTCTGCTACCCAGGGCCAGCGTGAGGAAGCAGGCTGTTGTCAGTTCCACCAGTATGGGTGGGACAGGACAGGGATAAGGAAGAAGACTTCCTGCCGGAGAGTGCTCAGAAGGGCACTGGAGCCTTATCCCCTCCATAGGAGCATCTGGCCTCCATTTTTTAATCCTTCAAGGCCAACAGAAATCAACAGCTCCCAGAAGATAAGAGGTGCTAGCTCGGTAAGCAGGTCAGGATCTCCAGACTTGAGAGCTCCTCAGGGTCTGAGACCATTTTATTCACAGCAGGATACCAGCTGATCTCTACTTTAGAAACCATGGAAGAGAAAAGTGCATTACCATTTATTGAATGAATGAATGCCAGAAAACATTCGAGCGGCACTCTTGATTTTTCAGGAAACAAACACTTCCTTTTCTTTAAGACAAAATATCCCAGACAATGTGGCTGTTTATTCTTCCATAGATTAGCCTTATAGAAATGGGTTAGTCATTGGAGCAATTTGGCCCCGAGTCTCTGAGGCTCAGAGTGTTTACGAACCTTTCCCAGGGTCACACAACTAGGAAAAGTATGAGATATGGCTCAGTTCCCTTCTGCCCAACTCTGAGCCCATGACCTGCCCACTATTCCCACATGAACATCTTGCTGTCATGGCTACGGTGGCCGTTGAATAGCTCCTGACAGGCTGGGTGCCTGGCCCAGCCACAGGACAGCGGCTCACTTGCCCAAGCTGCTGGAGGGACCCAAAGACAGCCTCGGGTAGAGGCAGGCCTGAGCTCCAGTCCATCCCCACTTCTTTCTTGCTGGGTGACCCAGAGTCAATTTATTACACTTGAGCCTCCACTGACTCATCTGCAAAATGGGACCGCTGAGCCCTGCCACAAAGCAGAGCCATGAGGATGAAATGAAACAAGGGGTTGCAAGGATCTGTCTCAGTGCAGGACACACAAAATATGCAGTAAACAGTCATTCCCCCTACTCTTGGCCTCACCCAGTCTGTTCTCTGTAGGTGTGGAGAGACCGTGCCCTTTTGGGTCAGCCTCTGTTCTCATAATCTTACTAGCTCTTCTCTGGGTGACCAGGTGTCCCTTCACATAAGTGAGTACCCTCAAAATCTGTCTTCTGAGGGTCACGGTTCACAGGGTAAGAGGATGAATAATAACAGCTCATACTGATGGAGAAGCTGCCCTGGAGGTCTTCCCACACACCGTTCATTTAATCCTCACCATGTTGCAGGGATCCCCTACTTTATAGTTATCCCCATTTCTCAGGCAAGTAAAGGCACTGGGAGGTGAAGTAACTTGCCTAAGGCCACACAGTCTGTAAGGGGCAGAGATGAGGTTTCAAAGATGATGAGCCGGCTAGTCTGGCTCCAGAGCTGAACTCAGGTGACAACTCAGTCTGATTGCCAGACTCCTGCTTCAGAGGGAGTTGACTTGAGGATCAGCAAGAACTTAACGGACAGTGAGGAACAGCTGCCTTCAGTCCCTGCAACAGGGTTCTCAGCCGGCAATGCGGTTCTCATTGTTGGGAAGAACAGGTTACAAACCAGACCTGACTTCCTCGCAGCTCACAATTCCATCCCACAATACCTTTACTTCATCAGAGGATGCTGCATTTTATTTTATTTATTTTTGAGTCAGGGTCTCACTCTATTGCCCAGGCTGGAGTACAGTGGTATAATCACGGCTCATTGCAGCCTTGACCTCCTGGGCCCAAGTGATCCTTCTGCCTCAGGCTCCCAAGTAGCTGGGACTACAGGCACAAACCACCATGCCCAGCTAATTTTTAAATTTTCTAGAGATGAGGTCTTTTTTTTTTTTTTTTTTTAGGTGGAGTCTCACTCTGTTGCCCAGGCTGGAGTGCAGTGGCATGCTCACGGCCACCCCAGCGTTGACCTGCTGGGCTCTGGTGATCCTTCCGCCTCTGTCTTCCAAGTGGCCAGAACTACAGGTGCATGCTACCATGTCCGGTTAATTTTTTATTTATTGTAGAGAAGAGGTCTTGCCAAATTGCCTGTGCTGGTCTCGAACCCACAGGCTCAGGCAATCTCCTCACCTTGGCCTCCCAAAGTGCTGGGATTACAGGCTGAGCCACTGAGCACGGTCAAGATGATGTCTTGCTATGTTACCCGGGTTGGTCTCCAACTCCTGGACTCAAGCAATCCTTCCACCTAGGCCTCCCAAAGTGCGAGGATTACAGGTGTGAGCCACTGGGTCTAGCCTGCATTTTAGATTTCAATAGCCTCACTGAGAAATTAATCCAGAGCTCTGACCATTTAAAATAACAACTGTTACGTCTCTCCCTAGAAGTGATCTGGAGTCACACTGGCTATTTCAAATCCTGGACCACCAGCCACCTGATCTCAGACATGTTGTATCTGTTCCACATTTCGTTTTCTTCATGTATCATGTAGGAAGAGATTTGGTGTCTTCATCATAGAATTATTGTGAGTATTAAAAGAATGAACTCATAGAAAGTGCTTAGACGAATTATTGGTACACAGAATACCCGACAGACATTAGCTGTTATTAAATGGCAAGTGGATCTTCAGTGATATGGTAGGTGATACATTTACATTTTTGCGGTTCCGCTGTTTTCACTTAACACTCATTTAACAAACGCACCGGAGCCCAGCGTGCTCCAAAGGTGTGGCCCCTGCTGTCTCGAATCTCAAATACTAACCAGCATCACAAGTGCCCTAAGAGCAGCACCCGCAGAGAGGTGCTGAGAAGTAAAAGGAGGCGGGATGGGGAATCAGGAAAGAATAAGTGGAGCACTGAAGCCTGGGCTGGGTCTTGAGCGATGGATAATTATCCTCCCAGGGGAAGAGGCACGGAGACCTCCCAGGGAAGCGAGCCGAACAATGCCAAGAGGATGACAAGAGAAGGCACCGACAAATGGCGCCATGGGGCCAAGCACAAGGGGTGTGGGAGGGAAGGGGGCTGGGGAGACAGGCAGGGCTATGAACTGAAAACCCCGAGGCTGTCTGGCCTTTACCTTCAGTGCTGGGGAGCCCCGGGGAGTTTTGAGCATGATCAGATTCCGTTTAGTATGTGAAAGAAGGGCTGAAGTGTTGAACCTGGTAGAGGGGAGATAATGTGAAGATACTGCAGTAATTAAATGAAATAATCCACAGAAAGCGCTGAGCCTGGCGCATAGTAAGCACAAGATATGTTAATTGTGACGGTTATTACAGGCAAGAGATAATCAGAGCAGTGGGGATGAGGGAGGAGAGAGAGATGGTGAGATGCAGAATCTTTGGAACTTGTTGACTGACTGCTGGTAAACACTTTGCATTTATCTTCATAGTGATCATTAACATGGCCACGTGGTGGTCTGTGGAATTAAAAAGCCACAGTTTCTCTAACCACCCACAGTTATTTGGCATTTAGGAAAACCAGCGGGTGATAGCCTGTTCTATAAACAGTCAGGAGTCAGAGCTATACGCAGTCAAATCCCAAGTGGATGGTTAATCTGTGTCTATGGGCAGAACATTTGCTACCCTGTCTGTAAAATGGGAGAATAGCACCCTCCTCTCCAGGATTGTTGGGATGATTAAATAGTTACACATAGGGCTGGCATGGTGGCTCACATCTGTAATCCCAGCACTTTGGGAGGCTGAGGTGGGAGGATTGCTTGAGGCCAGGAGTTTGCAACCAGCCTGGGCAACATAGCAAGACCTCGTCTCTACAAAAATTAAAACAAAACAAAACAAAAAAAAACTTAGCTGGCATAGTGGAGCACACCTCTAGTCCCAGTTACTCAGGAAGCTGAAGTGGGAAGATCACCTGAGCACTGGAGGTCGAGATTGCCGTGAGCCGGGATTATGCCACTGTACTTCAGTCTGGGCGACAGAAACCCTGATTCAAAATAAATAAATAGATCGATAGATAATGGATAGATAGATACACATAAAGTGACAGGGTGGGGCCTGCCACACAGTAGGCCCTCTGACAGTTGTTATCCTTACGTGGGTTGTTGCAGATTATTATCACAGAGTGACAATTTTTTTTGTACCAATTGAATGCTTTCCTTGGAATATAATCGCATAAGTAGGATGGCTGAGTCAAAGAGTAAGATGATTTTCTGACTCATTGCACATTGTCAGACAGTTTTCTTTTTCATTTTCTGAGTGCTGGCAAAGGTGGGTTTTGGAGCCTGGGTTCTCTGCCATCCCTACCTCCACCCCCATCTTGTTTATGCAGTTCTTCCCCAGAGGACTCCTGTGCTGTTCCTGGACCTTCAGGTCAGCAAAGGAAGAGGGAAGGAAAGTTGTGGGGGAAGCGGGGGATGGTGGAGAAGGAAGAAGGAAGGACTCATTAATATCCCTGTATTAAAGGTAGCTAGCACTCTAAAGGTGTTTGTATCTTAAAGGAAACACCTAGAGAAGTCATTGCATATTAAATCGAAATAAATGCATTCTAATGGTGGAATTTCAGACAGCATGACATACCTGAGGTTCCTCTTTGGAGGACAAGAGGAAGTGAGTACGTGTGTGAGTTGTTGGCGTGTATGTGTGTTCCTATGTGTGTGTGCCATGTGTGCTAGCACAGCTCAATTTATACTATGAAGATAGCTACGAAAATGGTTCCCAGGGAGAGAGCTCTTGTGAATCAGACACTGTCCTCGCCCTGGTCCTTGAGGGAGTTTTCAGTAGACTTTAAGTCAAAAACACAAGAAAGTCCCACCCCCGCAGAGTCCTACACAAGATTAGTCAGAAACAAAGTAGCCCCACCCTGACACACCTTCAAAGGTTAGCCAAGGAATAATGTTCCAGTCCCGCATGAACACTCACTATAGCCTTGCATATATCTAAGACACTGAGCTTTTCTTAAGCTTTTTGTCACCCTTTGTGCTCTTCTAGAAACTCACCATGTCCCCGTGAAGATGTGGAGTCCGTGGCTCCTCTCCCAGAAAATGAGTGGGCTTTTGCTCCTGCTTTGGCCAACAGAATATGGTAGACCTGTTGCTGCGTGACTTCAGAGGCTAGGTAGCTCATAACAAGTGTCTTGCCTTGTTCTGAGACTCTCATTCTTGGAAACTAGATGCCACCTTGTGAGGAAGCCCCAGGACAGCACAGGTAGTGGGACAAGCCATCTCCTCTAAACCTTGCCCAAACTACAGATTTGAGAACAAAATACATGATGTTGTTTCAGAGTGGTTTGTTACAAGGCAAGAGAAAACGGAAATAAGGCATTACCACATTTAATTCTCACAATAACCCCATTAGGTGGGTATGACCACTGGCTCCTTTTTATAAATGAGGACACTGAGGCTCAGAGGGATAAAAAATACCTTTGCCAAGGAGACAGCTGGGAGGTGGCATCAGGATTCAAATCCAGGACCATCTCAAAGCCAAAGCTACTAATTGCTCTGTTGAGGCCCACACATGTCCAGCTGCACAACTATTGGTGTCACTTACTTGGACCCTCAGGTGCAAACCACTGTGGACTGTGGTAAGATTGGTGTCCCCAGACAGTCTTCCGCTCCCTGATACCTGCCCTGGAACAGGGCTACACCTCTCCTCTCTCATTCATCCCCCAGAACTGGTCACGTTTCACCTTAGCACAGACTTATCACATGGAGCCATGATGAGAGCATCACAGGAAACTGGGCAAAGCCCAGCCTGGTTCCTAGTTTTTCTTTCTTGGTAGTTATCAGAGGCATCAGCATCATCTGAGAACTTGTTAGGAAAACCAAGTTCTCAAGCCTCACCTTAGACCTTCAGAATCAAAAACTCTGGGGTTGCAGCCTGCTTGAGTATGAGAACTACTGTTCTGGCTACTTTTGTGGGTCTTAATCCATGATCTCTGGAGTCTGAATGTCTTAGGAAGTTTTGAGATGCAAGTGATAGGAAAGTAGTTCAAATAGCTTAAGAGGAAAGAAAGAGAATATACTGGCTAAAGTACATAGAGAGTCTAGGTATGATGTTAGTGTCAGGAATCCTCATAACCCTCCTATGTTGCATTTTTTTTTTGTCTCCCTTTCTATTGACCTCATCCTATATTTTCCTTGTATTGGATTTGTCCATGCAGCTAAGGAAGTTAGGGTGAGGGGACTGGCCTCAGAGAGCTCCAAGCTTACATCACACCAGCTTACCAATCTGTAAGGGACTAGAAAGCACCTCTATCTCAGGGTTCCTAAATTAAAGCCCAGGAAAGGGTGTGATTGGCCTGGCTTGGGTCACGTGCACAAGTACGTGACAGGCCACGGAACACAGCAATTATCCTGGCAGAAGAGACAACGTACTGTGATTTGCAGGCCCACCAAAACCCACGTGTTGAGTAGGGGTACTTCCCATCATAAAATGGAGGTGGTTTTCTATGTGGGAGGTGGTAGAGCAATGCCAGTCAGAAAAACCAACAGCTGTGATTCGCTCAGTAAACACCTGGTCACATTAAGTGATGCTGTTCCTCCCTGGGTAGCATGGGCCCACAGTATTTTGGTTTCACAAGTCCCTGTCCCTGTATTATCTCTACGGTCTTCAGAATTCGCCTTGTGAGATAAGCTGAGCAGGAATCATGATACCCATTTTGCAGATGTGAAAACAAAGGCAGAGTGTCTAATCATTTCTGTTTTTTTTTTTTGAGCTGGATCTCACTCTGTCGCCTAGGCCAGAGTGCAGTGGCATGCTCATGGTCACCCCAGTGTCAACCTGCTGGGCTCCGGCAATCCTGCCTCAGCCTTCTAAGTAGCTGGAATTACAGGTGCACGCTAATTTTTTATTTATTGTAGAGATGAGGTCTTGCCAAGTTGCCCGGGCTGCTCTCAAACTCGCAGGCTTAGGCAATCCACACGCCTCGGCCTCCCAAAGTGCTGGGATTACAGGCTGAGCCACCGAGCCTGGCCTTGTCTAATCATTTCACATCACTCTATTAGTTGGGTAATAGAGAAGAATTCAAAACCCGATCTGACCCTAATACCAGCACTCCTTCTACCCATCCTAGGCCTGTCAGCATCACCTGTGTTTACCTCCAGACTGCGATAAGGCTCACAAGAAGACCTGAAATGAGGGCCCGCAGCAAAGTTCTGTGGGAGACCTTGTGGTGGAGGGCTTTATAAACCGACAGGTTAAAATCCTTCCTCTGCCACCCGCTAGCTGGGTGGGCTAAAAAGGTACTTCAGTTCTCTGAGCCTTGGATTGTCATCTGTGAAATGTGCATAATGACACTTACAGAGCAGCATTTGTTGTGTGGACCACAGGAAGAGTGCTCCAAGCATTTGGTCAGGCATGGCACTTAGTAAAGATTTAGTACACGTTCTTCTCCTTTGTTCCTGCCTAACAAAAGCCCAAACCTAGCAAAGCAGTGTGAATTTTTGAAAGCTACTTTGTGAGTTTTATTTGGGTTGCTTTAATTCTTCTTTTTGTAATCCTCAAAAGCATGCTGCTGACACCGATTTCAAAGGTCAGAGAGCTTTCCCTAAGACATGAAAGAGATCCTGTGTTTCCATCCTGGAAAGGGCCCAGCTGAATGCCCAGTGCCTGATCTGGGCAGGGGTGGCTCTTGGAGGCTCCCAAATCCAATGAGATTCTCAGCTTCACAGTCCAGGGAGTTAATTTTGTCAGTGGCTGTGTGTTTTGTTGTTTTGTTTTTACTGAGAACCCAAAAATCTTGTTAGTGGGTGGATCAATAGCAATCAGAAAGCTGGCAAGAGTTTAAACCCAAATGTTAACAGTGGTTTGGTGGATTTCATGTATTACCATATATAATCAGATGGATGGATGGATGGGTGGATAGATAGAAGGATATAAATAAGAAAGTCAGGGAGGGAAGAGAAGGAAACATAGATGGATAAAAAGGAATTCAGAAAGTGCTGAATTCAGTACGTGCTGATATGGAAAGATGCCTAAAAAAATGTCATTGAATAAAGAAAAAAAAGTGCAGAAAAGAGAATTGTTTCCTTTCCTCCCTCCCTCCTTTTTCCCCTCCCTCCCTTTCTCCTTTCCTCCCTCCCTCCCTCCCTTCCAATAGAGATATTGACCAATTGCCCAATGAATGGCAGATAGCTTACAGATTTAAGGAAGATTTTTTGGACAGATCCACCAGAAACATTAACAGTGATAACCTCTGGGGAGTGGGAACAGGGCCAAGTTGGGGAAGGGGCTCTTTCCTTTTCAGCCCATATTCTCTAGCGCTATGGAAATGTTTTCCTTTTTATAATGAAAACAAAGAAAGTGACAGCGGGGCAGAGGGCTGGAAGAGGAAGGCAGGCCTCTTGGAGGGGTCATTCTGAGTTCAACATGTGCAGAAACCAGAGGAGGCGGTGCCAGCCCAAGTGAACAAAGCAGCCTCCTCCAGGGAAAACCTGATCTGGTGTCCGCGGTGGGATGACAAATGGCCCTTCTGCCTGTGAATCACGCCTGTGATTCCTGGCCCACAGGCCGGGGCTCAGTCTTCTCCCACAGAAGACGCTCATGCTGGGGGGCCTTGGAGACAAAGAACCCAATCATTCTGAGGCGGGAGACACTATTTGAAGGTGAAGAGCACCTTTCTTTCTCATGACTCCCTCCCCAACCCCCCGATTCTGCCAAAGCCCACAAGTGCTATATTCAAGAAATGATGTTGGTTTCTCTGGGCCTGGTATCACATTTTCCTGTATAAAAAAATCCAAGAAGCAATGGAGAAAAGCCCTTGTCTGGTTAGCCAAACTCAGCCTTCACATATTTCCACCAGGACCACAACCCCTGTTATTTGTGGGTCACATAAAATCTGAACAGACCAGACTGGAAACGTGAGCCACACAGGTCTGAGTCCCTCCACCCGTCAGCTGGGGCGAGACCACAGAGCCATGCAGGTGGTTCTGGGCATGGACTCCAATGTCCACAGGGGTCAGGCGATGGGCTAATCTGGCCAGTGGTCCATGGCCCTCTATGACTGATTGTATAGTTTTTACACTTTGTATAGAGCCGCAGGCACAGACAGATGTGTCTTTACTACAAAGCAGCGATTCTCAATCCTTAGTTGCATGTCAAGCCTTAGAACCAGCTGGAGGGCTTATTGAAACACAGATTGCTGGCCCCACTCCCAGAGTCTCTGATTCAGTAGGTTAGGGGTGTGGCCAGGCAATTTGTCTTCCTAAGAGGTTTCCTGTGATTCTGCTGCTGTCTCTGCTTTGGGACCTACCGCTTTAAAGGAACCCATAGTTCTAACAGTGACAAATGACCATTTGACCCTTGATGTCAGATAACAGAGTGGGATGAGGTCTGTGGTAACCTGGAGAATGTCCCACGTAAGGGGAGCAACTGGGCAATATTCCAGGGATTCACATGGCTCAGGAATAAACAGCCACCCAGTGTCTTCAGCTCTCTTGATTTTTTTTTCTTTTTTGGAAAGACCAGTCAGAAAATATAGATTTTTCTATGAAATCTAACAATCTTTGGCAATCATTGGCAATTGACTCTGAAGTTTTTCAAACACTGTATAGGCCAAGCAAAACACATCTGCAGACTGAATTTCACCCCCTGGCTGCTGTTCTAGCATACAGATAAGGTTGCTGTGGAAAAGAGGCAGGACCAGAGATCTCTGAGCCAGCCAGCCTCTGTCACTGTGGAGAGGGACTTCGGCCTGGCCATGCCTCTCCCAGCAAGGGCTCCCGGGGGTCATATCTCAGCTCCCTACCAGGTCCTCAGGGCTCTCCTCTCGCCTCAGGCCATGCTGAAGTCTTCCCAAGCTGAACCTCTCTCCCCTCTGAAACCCAAGCCCAACCAGGCTTTCTGACCTCTGGGCCTTTGTGCATCTGATTGCCTCTGCCCAACACTCTTATCCCTTTCTCCACAGCTGCTCTAATTCTTTTTTTTTTTTTTTTTTGAGTCAGAGTCTCACTCTGTTGCCCTGGCTGGAAGGCAGTGGCACGCTCATGGCCACCACAGCCTTGACCTGCTGGGCTCAGGCAATCTTTCCGCCTCAGCCTTCCAAGTTGCTGGAACTACAGGCACGTGCCACCACACCCGGCTAATTTTTCTTGATTTCTGTAGAGATGAGGTCTTGCCAAGTTGCTCAGGCTGGTCTTGAACCCGTGGGCTCAGGCAATCCTCTCACCTCGGCTTCCCAAAGTGCTGGGATTAGAGCCTTGCTCTAATTCTCACCTCCTCTGGGAATGTTCCCTATTACCCTGCACGCAGCTCTGTGTTTCTTAGCCCGCTGGGCTCCCAGCATACACTGGCCTGTAATGGCCTGAAGATGTGCCTGTCTCATCCACTGGCCTGGGTTTTCAGAAGGCTTTGCTGCTTCCATGAACACAAGGCTGAGCCCAGGGCCTGGTATGGGATAACTCCTGGCCTTGGCCTTCATCTCAGCCCCTTTTCATTTGCCAGCTACTTCTTGTCTATCCTTCAAGTCACAGCTCAGACTCCACTTCCTGTGGGAACCTGCCCTGACCTCTCAGACTAAGGAAGGAGTGCTTCTCTGCCCCGACTGGTACTTTGTTCACTACAGTGAGACTGGCTGCTCCAGTCTGCCTCCCCCTACACTGAACTCCGTGAGGGCAGGAACTCACTTCACTGACACAGAGGCTGCAGTGATGGAGTAAGCACCCTGGGATGCTTGTAGGACCCATAGAGGAATGAACAAAATACATGAGTGAGTGATCCCAAGTGAGAGTGAGACTCCTGTGATGTGTGGGAACAAACTCCAAGCATGTGGGCCAGAGAGGGTAGTGGTGAAAGTTATCTTTGGCAACCACCAGCTCAGCCTCTGGGCATCCATCTCCCCTCCACTCACAAGCCTCACGCTCGACAGCTGATCTAACTCTATTATCCTATACCACCCAGCCATGTTCTTCCGGCCATCCAAAGCTACATACCATCCAGCGGGCAGCCCCAGAGAAGGGTTTCTCTGCACTGCAGGGGGCCAAGGGAAGGCTGAGCAGAGCAGAAGAGCCCCACCTCCCAACAGGCCATGACAGGTAGGTGAGGAGTGTCCATCTACCTGGGAGCAGGTCTCCCCACTGGAGCAGTGACAATGGCCGTGCATCCCAGCCCAATTTCATCGATGTTGTCCAGCTGCTAGATTCCGTTTTTTGCTCACCAAACATGGACTTGATGCCGGGTTGAGAAGAGAAGGTGGCCATTGTCCCTTCCTTTGTATCTAAAATTCTCTCTCTCTCTCTCCCTGCTCCTTTTGTTGTACAGTCAAGTATAGAAGTCACCTCTTCCAGAAATCCTGGAATTTGCCTCTTCTGGGTGGTCCCAATCCTCCAACCCCCACCCTGTGCTTTCCGTTGTCATGTTATGTTGTGACTGTTTGTTTGTCTGTCTCTACCACAAAGACTATGAGTTCCTGGACATTAGGGCCTACGACATGCTCTGCCTTCCTGTGCCTGGTGCAGTGACCAGGACGTGAGGGAGGTAGTATGTGCAACGTAGTGATTAACTCAGAACCTCCCTCTGACACTGCAGCTCCCCCAGGTCACACACAAAGACATCCTGCCATGATTTTCTTATCTGTAAAACTGGTTGGAAAGGGTATCGTGAAGATTAAGTGAGTTAATATCACATTTGAACAACACCAGGCCCATAGTAAGCACTTGACGAGTACTGTATTCGCTAGTATTACTAGGGGATCAATGAATGTTTCATGCATTAATGGATGAGTGAAGGAGTGAAAGAGTGATTACCAGCCAAGCACAAGCCAGCACATTTTAGAGTGTAGTTGACCCCCAGTAGAAAGACATCTGATGTGTTCTGCGAGCTCCCCAAGAGTGAGCTGGGGCAAGGACTGCATAGGGACAGACCTGCAGTTGAGCAGGTCTTGGACAGTGAGGGGAAAGACAGACTCTGTTGAGTCCCCTTTCCTAACTTAAGCCTTTCCTGCAGATTAAGAGGCCTTGAGACTTTTTAAGGCACAGCCTGACATTTTGCTACAACAATAGTGTTTTCTCCCACTAGTAGTCCCTCCAAGGACACTCCCTGCTGACCACCCCTTCTTTCCCATCATTCCAAGCAGCAGACTCAGACACCAGCCCTAACTGCCTTCAGATGAATAAACAAGGTGGGGGGATGAGTCATCCCGCTGGCTGGCTGGCTGGCTGGCTGGCTGGCTCAGGGCTCCTTATTCCCAGCACCAGCATCACATTCCTGCAGCCACAATCCTAACAAACTCAGCTGTCTTGTTTCTGCAAAGGCTACCAACAGAGGAGCCTGGTGGAGCCTGCAGGGTGCAGAGTGGACTTTGACATCAGAAGGCCCAGGGCTCACGTCTCATCTCTTGCAAGTCTCTACCTCTCTGAGCCTCAGTTGCTGCATAATATGGGGTGACTTATTTCTCCCTCTGGGCTTTGGTGTAAAATGACTGGCATGGTGCCGGGCACGCAGCAGACCAGCAGCAAAGACCCGTGGTAAATGGTAGGAGGGGGCGGGCAAGGACCCCGTCCATCAGCAAGGTGGCCCCTGGGGATGTGCCAGTTCTGAATACTATAGAAGGGAGACTAGGAGTACCCTGACCTCCGAGCAACCCGAGAATGTTGGGAGAATGTTGATGGAGGCCTGGGGCTGGCCTTCCGGAGTCTGCTGTGGCAGCACTAATTGGGGTGTCTGAGGTCACCAGCTTCCCACCCTTGGGGGAGGGGAGGCTCAAGGCCCTCTCCCTCCCCCCCTGCTGCTTCCTCTGGCCTGGGCTGCGGAGGGCACTGACCTATTGAGTAAGCATTGGCTGCAAGGTTCAAAGGAAGCTCAGCTACACTCCATGGTCGGGTGGGGTGGGGGATGGCCTGGGGCCAGATCCCAGCTTTGGGGCAAGGAAGGGCAGGTCAGAGGCCTTCCAGCAGAGATCAAGGTGTCCCCAGTTTCCTAGAGGGAAGTTTACACTTCAAAGTGGTTCCCTGTGTTCTCTCTTTCCTCTATTTTTTCCCCTTTTGCCTCCACCACCCCAAAGTCAGCCAAAGAACACAGTCCACAGACTAGCTTGGGATTCTTGCCCAACCCCTCCTTAGCTGGGCATCTCTGGGCATGTTACTTCATCCCTTTGAGACTGTTTCTTCATCTGTAAAATGGGCGTATTCGTATCTCCCTCAAAGGTTGTGTGATGCCTAGATGAAGTCATGTGTATAAAGCACCTGGCAGGGTGCCTGGACGCAGTGGAGACTCAACAAATGGCAGCCTCCTAACTGTTCCCATCCAGTTTGGATGGAGAGGGGTGCTGCCTCTCACGGGGACTGGAAGTGGGCAGTTTCCAGTCCCTCCCTCCAAACACACAGGCCCTTGCTGCCCTCTCAAATGAAATCGCCCAGCCCTCAGTCGGTTCCCTCTCCAGCTCCCCGCAGGAGATACCGGGTGCACGCGAGTCCTCACCATGCACTTGCGGTCATCTATGCCCGTCAGATCCTCCTCAAACTCCTTCCCAACCTGGAAGTCCATGATGTAGTTCCTAAAAGTGCTCAGCGTGCGAATAATCATATGGTCGCCGTCCTGCACGATCTCTTTGTCTGGCTTCAGCAAGTTGGCGACTTTGCGCAGGGCCACATTGACATCTGCGGGGGGCGGGGGAGAGGAGGCGGGATGGAGGGACAGATGGTTGGCACGAAAACTCAGAGAACCGTTCCCAAGGTAGCGGGGCTCCAGCGCTGCGCCCAGGACGCTGTTGGGGCTCCCCCTGGCTTTGCGCGGTCTCTACGTGCAGCCGGTCTGCGCCTTTTCTGTTTTTATTTTATTTTTTGGCAACAAAGTTTTCTGCCCTCGGGTTAACCCTTTAAAAACAAAACCCGGCAAACCCAGCCCAGCTTCACTCAAAAAATTACCACGTCCAGAGCCCAACCAGCAGACATTTGTCACCCATGAACCCCAACAGCCCGGGTCCTCGATTTGCAGCCCGGGGCCGGCCCGGGGCGGAGGCCGAGGCTGCCCTCCCGGCTCGCCCCGCGCGGCGGCAGCGCTTACCCAGCGCGCGCAGGTACTCCTCGAAATTCTCGTTGGCCAGCATCTTCCAGTACCCGGTGAAGTCGACTGGCATCTGGGGGGGTGACCGGGGCTACGGAGCGGGAGGGAGCGGCTCTGGGCTCTGCCGGGGCGGCGGCTGCCGATGCTGTCCGGGTGGTGGGCGGCCCGGGACTGCGCGCCCTCGGGGCCGGGGTCTCGGAGGGGCGGCGACAGCTGGATTCCAAGCGCGTACAAAGCCCGCGGGAGGATCCATTGTAGCCGTCGCTCCTCCCCTCGACGGGGGCGGGCCGGGGGCGGGGGCTTTGGAGGGCCAGGTCTGACCCTGGCTGGCGGCCACCTTCACGCAGACCTCTGTTGGCGTCCTCCGCCAAGGAAGAGGGTGGGTGGTGGGGGCTGCGGTATCGGCCCCAGCTCTTCGTGCGGAGGAACTCCTTCGCACGCCATGAACTTCTCACTCAGCGGCCACTTGAGGACAGGGAAACAATCTCCGCGCGTTTGCTTGGGGTGCTTAGGAAACGAGGCCACTTGCAGGCCTATGTCTAAAGCCGCTGGCTGGTGGCCGGGGTGGACGGCCGGGTCGGGAAGCAGGGCGGCTCAACGCCGGGACACAAAGCGGGGCGCCCTCCCCTCTCCTCCCAAAAGTAGCAGCTAGGTTGATGTTACAGTATTCGACGTGCAGATGGCTAAAAAAGCCTTGTGGGTGATTCTGATGCATCATTCAACCTGAAATCCACCACCTCCGGGGAATGTAAGCAATTGCCATATGGTTACCAAGTTTCCTCCTCTTCACCTAAGCCTTGGCCTCCGCGGTGGCCTGCACTTTGCGTTTCTCACTTAGGGTGTTCTGATGTCCTTTTCATTTCTGCAGCTCGAAAGTCGCCCCATTCTTTTGCATTCTTTTGTTTGTTCAGCCTGTTTCCAACTGGTAGACCGGTAGACATTTGTGTCATTTCTGATCACTCACGGTTAGAAACAGTCCTGCAATGAGAATCTGTGATGGCGTCTCATTTGCCACCTGTGTGGGTATGTCACGGTGCTTTAAGATGGCTGTCTTTGCCACCAAGGAGACGAGGTGATACTGTCACATGGGTTGACTTTTTGATCTCTATTAAAGACTGTCTCTTTTAAATTGCTTTTTGCACAAATCACAGCCTAGGTGACAACAGGGACATTTTCTTCCCCTCTAACGCTACCATGAGAGGTTACTCCTCACAGTACATTTGGATTAATTAGGAAAAGAAGCCTCTTTCTGGGGGTAGAGGCAGCTTCCTCCCAGGGAGTGGCTTGGATTTCAGCCCCTCTCACCCCCTTGCTCTACTCCAGAGCTTCTTTTTTTTTTTTTTTTTTTTTTGAGTTGGAGTCTCACTCTGTTGCCCAGACTGGAATGCAGTGGCTGCTCCCGGCCACCACAGCCTCTACCTGCTGGGCTCCGGCGATCCTTCCGCCTCAGCCTTCCAAGTAGCCGGAATTACAGGCATGCGCTACCATGCCCGGCTGATTTTTTGATTTATTGTACAGATGAAGTCTCGCTGCCCAGGCGGGTCTCGAACCCGCGGGCTCAGGCAATCCACTCACCTCAGCCTCCCGAAGGCGTGGGATTACAGGCTGAGCCACCGAGCCTGGCTCCAGAGCTTCTTAACCCTGGTGCTATTGACATTGTGGGCCAGAAAATTCTTTGTTGTGGGAAGCTGTCCTGTGTATTGTAGGATGTTTGGCATCATCCCTGGACTCTACCCACGAGATCCCAGCAGCACTGCACAAAGATGTCTCCAGACATTGCCAAATGCGTGAGTGGGGGGTGGGACAAAATCTCCCAGGTTGACAGCCACTGCTGTGACAGCAGTACCTATCATTAGGCCCTGGATCATCCATGGTAGCCTATCCCAGTCCTGCCCAACCTGAGGGTACAAGAAGACGCCTCTGTGGTTCTTTCAGGGGGATAGTTGAGGCCTGGTCTGAGTTCTCCAAGACATCTAATGGGGGCCAGCCAGAGCCCTGGGCTCCCTTATCCTGACTTATCAGAATGGAGCATCAACCAAAGGCTTAAATGGTGACCCAAAGCCATTCTTTGGTTATTCCCAACTAGTCTAAGCTCTTCTTCCTGCTCTCTGGTCCCATCCAGCCCAGCTAACCGGATTTCTCACTCTCCCCAACCTTCTCCCTTTATCCTGAGACTCCCAAGGTGGATTATAACAAATGCCCAGCACAGTGTCTGTCACATAGCAGAGGCCTTCTGTCATGCCCAGAGTGGCTCCTTCATGCTCTAGGTAGAGGCCTGTTCATCCCCTTACCTCTCCAGTACTCCCTTGTCCAGCCAAAGAATCAAGATCTGGCCACTCCACTCTCCTCTGACCACTTTCATATCCTGCTTACCTCACCCCACTCTTCTGAGCTGGTTGGCTGAGCACATAGCATTCAGTTCGGCTGCATTTCCTCAGTTTCTGTCTGCTTCCTGAGTCCCCCAAGCAGGTCTGTATACTCCTGCCCTCCTCCTCTCAGGTCTATATACTCCTCCTCCTCCCAGGCACAGCCCATGGTGGCTGTGCTATTTCTTGCAGCTGGGGGCAGGTTGCATGCCTAGGCTTTCAAGGCAGAATACCTGGTATGATGGTGCCTGGGTCATTGTCTTGTTGCATGATCTTGGGTAAGTTACTTAGCCTTTTTGTGTCTCAGTTACCACATCTGTAAAATGGGACACTCTGACTACCTGCCTCTCAGGGTGGTGAGAAGCAACGATGATAAAGAATCCACAGGGTTTGGCACACAGAGTACTGTTCCAGGTCCACGGCTGTTTGAGCCAAAGGAGCCCTAGAAGTGTAGGAAAGGGCAAAGAAGAGAAGGGTGCTGGTCTATGCCTCCTCCTTCCATCCCTTCTGGGGCTTTCAAAATCAGCCCAATGAGTTGAAATGGAAAGTGCTCTGTGAAAGTATCAGGTACCATCATAGTTATCCATCCTCAGACTGCTCTGCTTGATGAATCCATTAATCAGAATGTATTTTTTAGAACTCCTTTCTGACTGGGGAGGTATTACTTGGGATGCATAAAGCAAAGAAAAAACAACCGAGGACAGTTTGTGAAGAAGAGGGATGATTAACTTTTGCTTTGCAGAAGCTTTTCAGTTTAATGAGGTCCCACTTGTCTATCTTATCATGAACATCTGGGGTTTTGATCAGAAATTGGTTGCCTATTCCGTAAGGGTATCTCCTGCATTTTCTAAGATACTTATGGTTTGAGATTTTACATTTACATTTACATTTAGGTCTTTGATTCATTTAGAGTTGGTTTTTGTGTATGGTGATAGGTAGGGGTCCTGTTTCAATATTCTGCATGAGGTCAACCAGTTTTCCCAGCACCATTTACTGGATAGGTTCTCCTCTCCCCAGTGGTTGTTGGTGGAGGCTTTGTCAAAGATGAGTTGGTTGAGAAATTGAGGTTTTGCTTCTGGAATCTCTGTTCTGTTCCATTGGTCCATATGCCTGTTCTTGTGCCAATACCAGGTTGTTTTGATTATTACAGTCTTATAATAAAGTTTAAAGTCTGGAAGTGTGATACCTCCTGCTTTGTTTTTTTTTTTTGCTAAAGATTGTTTTGGTTATTCATAGTTGTTCATATTTCCATATGAATTTCTGTATTGTCATTTCCAGGTCTGAGAAGAATGATGTTGGTAATTTAATGAGTATTGCATTGAATCTGTAGATTGCCTTTGGTAGGACGGACATCTTTACAATGTTGATTCTTCCTATACATGAGCATGGAATATTTTTCCACTTGTTTGTGTCTTGGATTTCTTTGAGCAGTGCTTTGTAGTTGTTGTGGTAAAGGTCTTTCACTTCTCTGGTTAGGAAGATGCTGAGGTATTTCATTTTTTTGTGTTTGTGCTTTTTATTTGATTCTCTGACTTTTGGTTGTTGGTATATAAGAATGCGACTGTGTTTTGCACATTTATTTTGTACCTGAGACTTTGCCAGAGTCCTTTATCAGTGCAAGGATGTTTTTGACAGACTCTCTTGCATTTTTGAAGTACGGGAGCATATCATCAGGGAGACAACCCACAGAATGGGGAAAAAATATTTGCCAACTGTATATCTAACAAAGGTCTAACATCCAGGGTCTACAAGGAACTCGTACGTGCCAAAAGGAAAAAAACAAACAGTCCCATTAAAAAGTGAGCAAAAGACATGAATAGACACTTCTCAAAAGAAAATATACAGGCAGCCAGAAGACACATGGAAAGGTGCTCAGCCTCATTCATCATTAGAGAAATGCAAATCAAAACCACATTGAGATACCAACTAATTCCAGTAAGAATGGCCATCATTAATAAAACAAACAACAACATATGCTGGTGAGGATGTGGAAAAATGGGACCGCTTCTATACTGCTGGTAGGAATGTAAACCGGTTCAGTCTCTGTGGAAAACAGTGTGGTGATTTTTAAAAGAACTAGAAATTGACATTCTATATGACCCAGCAATTCTTCTACTGGGAATATACTCAGAGGAACTCAAATCATTCTACAAACAAGATACCCGAACACACACATTTATTGCAGCATTATTCACAATAGCAAAAACATGGAACCAACCATGCTGCCCATCAAAGCTGGACTGAATTTTAAAGATGTGGTACATATACACGATGGAATATTATGCAGCCATAAAGAAAGACAAACATATGCAGCAACTTGGATGGATTTAGAGTCTATCATACTCAGTGATCTATCACAGAAACAAATAACAGAGTACTGCATGTTTTCACTCATAAGTGGACCCTGAACATTTACCATAATACTATAAGAAAGGGATTGGCAGTAGTGGGATACTGCCAGGGTGGTGGGGGGAGATACAACATCAGTAAAGGTACCTGATCTCAAACCATGCAAAGTGGGGACCAAAGGGAGGCCCAGACTTTACCTGTATGATGTCCACTTGTGTACATAATCCTGAATTGTACCACACACCCTTAAAATAAAATATATTTTCAAAAAGGAAGAGGGAAGGAATCTCTGCGTGAGGCTGGCAATCAGTGTGGACTCCCTGGAGCAGGTGAAACCCTAGCTAGATCTTGAGGACAGTCAGGATCAGAGAGGTGATGAGGAGGAAGGACAGTCCAGGGGAAGGAGAAGTTCGGTGAACAAGGAATGCCGAAGGAAGGGGCAGACTTGTTAATGACTGAGAGAGGGATGTCAAAGTCCTCGGACACCCCTGATTGGGCTTGCTTCATTCACTGGCTTTATTTTATTTTATTTTTATTTATTGTAGAGACGAGGTCTTGCCGAGTTGCCTGGGCTGGTCTTGAACCCGTGGGCTCAGGTAATCCACTTGTCTCGACCTTCCAAAGTGCTGGGATTACAGGCTGAGCCATTGAGCCCAGCCACCATTCACTGGCTTTAAAGAAGAGCAGGGGGGATCCAACTCTTGGAGGCCCAAAGAGGCTCCCAAACCACAAAGAAGAGTCAAGCCAGTGGAGGACCTTCTGGGCTGTGTGTCCAGTGGGACAGACAGGCATGGGGGTAATCCTGGGTTGGAGGAGAGGGAAGAGAGGAGGGAGCCAATGGTCCCCAGGGTAGGCTCTTGGATGGGGGTGCTCAGGGATGCTCCAGGCCCTCTCTCTGAGGATAGGGAGGAAATGTGCTCTTTAGCCGATCAGTTGACTCTATAGGGATAAATCAATGCTTAGGGAAATATATCCATGAAATGACTCTCGACTGCCTGCTTTGGGAAATGGGCAGTACTATGCCTGCAGCACTGCAGATCCAGCTGCTTGCCAGGGTCCCCAGTTGTTGGGGTAGCAGGGCTTCCCAAAGGCAATGGGGTCGAGCAGAGAGCCCTGGAAGATGCTGCCCTCAAGATGCTGGGGCGGAGGGAGCCTTCCAGCCTCTTCCCACTCGCTCTGCCTGGTCTGCCACAGCAAGAGGCTCACTTCCAGCGGGTACTTTTGCCTCATCTTACTGAAAAACCTTCCTCATCTGGCTGCATCAGCTCTAGGACTATGTTTCTGCTTCTTGTCTCAGGGGCTTCTTTTATCTTGGAGACTTGTGAAATCTTTTCTTGTGTTCAAGTATGTCTGTGGAGTTCTGTTATGGAGCATGACCCCACTCCAATCTCTGAGCTGTCGCCATTCCATCTGTGAGGTTAATATCTGAGAGGATGAGAGTGGCCCAACAAAGCTGCCTTCCTGTGTTGGGGAGTGAGAGGGCTTGTCAAGAGGTCATGGGGACTACAGGGCACTGAGGTCTACAGAGGACACTCTTCTTTGATGAGTTCATGAATATTCAAACATGCAAATGACACACCATTTTTACAAATCCCAGATTCTTGAGCCCACTTTCGAGGGTGGCCTGGGGATTTTATTTCTGTGTACAAAATGGTTCTGCAGAATGGGTCAGCTACTTTCTATCTGACCTCGTCATCTAATCATATGACAATGGTTTCTACAAATTATGGTATACTCTATAAAGGAATACTCTATAAATGGTTTCTCCCCCCATTTTTTTTCTCTCTCCCTCTTTCTCTCCCTTTCTTCTCTCTCTCCCTTTTTAGACTCTTTTGTATGGCAATTTTAAACCTATATAAACTTAAAGAGAGTAGTATATTGAATCACCATGGATTCATTCAACAGCTTCAGTAATTATTAACCTATGGCCAATCTTGTTTCATCTATATCCCTCCCCTCCCCCCCGATTCCCAAAATTATTTTGAGGGAAATACCAGATATTCATATGGGAAACATTTCAGGAAGTATCTGTATTCAGGATCAATTTTTTTTTTAAGCTTGAACTACATGAGTTTATTATCTTACAATTCTGAAGGTCAAAAATCATGGGCTAAAATCAAGGTGCTGGCAAAATTGTGTTGTCTCTGGAGACTGTGGGGCAAAATTTATTCCTTGCCTTTTTCCAGCTCTAGATGTCACCCGTGTTCCCTGGCTCATGGTCACATCATTCTGACTGTTGCTTCCTTCCTTACATCTTCTTCTCTGACCCTCTTGTCTTTTGTATAAAGACCCATGTGATTGCACTGTCCCCAATCAGGTAATCCAGAATAGCCTCCCCATCTGTAGCTCTTTAATTTAATCACATCTGCGAAGTCCCTTTTGCCATGAAATGTAACATATTCACAGGGCTTGACATTAGGACATGAACATCTTTGGGAAAGCCGTTACTCTGCATGCCACATCAAGGAACAAGAAAAATCTCATTTCAGTCATAAAAATAAGTGAGTCAATATAATAAGCAAGACCTTAATGTGATCCAAATTTTTTTCTTTCCCAATTTATGACTTTGGGCTGGAAAGCTGTAGGAAATTATTTTTCTACTTTTTACTTCTCTTATGTTTCCCAGAATGCTGGGCTTTTTTAATTTTAATTTTTAAATTCTTCCTGTACTAAAGAGGGAAAGCTAGTCGTGATATTAGATTGGGAAGTTCTTACTTAATTCCCATTTTAATGATCTACATCTGGTTGTCCGACTTGGTGGGTGTTTAAAGGTAGTTTCTTCTCATGGGTCAATTTTGTGGGTCCTTCTGAGATGATCTTGCTGAGAACATGTAATTGCACAGTAGTGCATGGACAATTCAGCTTCTTTAGAACTCATGTTTTGGAAATGTAACCACAACATCATTATCACAACTAAAAACAATACTATTAATTCCTAATGTCATCAACTATCCAGCAAGTGCTCAGTTATCTCATTTTTTTCCCAGTGTGCTTATTTGAATTAAGATCCAAACATACATTGTCATTGGTTGATATATCTCTTATTTTGTGGTCTATTCTTTCATTACAAAATATACATTTAAATATGTTACATATCCATAACTGCCTTTTCTTAGATAAATGGTAGCATACCATACACTTTTTAAAAAATTTAATAAAACATCCTAGAGATCACTCCACAGCAATATTCAGAGAGCATTCTCCTTACCTTTATGGCTGCATAGCACCCATTGGTCCATTGTGTAGACGTCTTCTAGTTTCTTGAACCAGTACCTTACTGATGAACACATGGATTGTTTCATTTTTTTGACGTAATAAATGGTGCTACAATGAACAGGCTGTCTTTTTATATTTTTGCCAGTGTATCTTTGGGATAGATTCCTAAAAGTGGGATCGTTGTGTCAAAAGGCACAATGCACTTTTGCTAGATACTCAATGCACTTTTGCTAGATATTGCTGATTTTCTCCCCATAGAATTGAATCATTTTTGTCTTCCCACCACCAATGTTTAAAAGTATCTGTTTCCTCACAGCCTTGCCAACATATTAGGTTGTTAAACTCTTGGATTTTTTGCTGGGTGTAAAAGGGTATTTTGGGGTCATTTGTATTTGCACTGGGGGACAATTTTAATACCAAGAAGTGAATAGTCATTTTCTTATTTGGTCTAGATTATAAAAGCCTCAATTGATCCTCTGTACATATGAATAACCATCAGAGTGAAGTAGAACTGCAGAACACAAATATGATGTCTGGATTTGTTTTATTAAATTGTATTTATAAATTCTACCCTTATTTCATATTCCTGGATGTTTTGTCATATGAATGACTGCTTGGTGTAACATGCTACCAGAAGTGCTGTACATACCAGGATAAGGGCTCTGAGGACAGTAGGGTCCCCCTAAAACGTGGGAAGATGAGAGGTGGCCCCATGGACAGCCATATCTGACTGCCATTTTGATAGGCTTCCCACTAAGTCATGCCATCTCCTGGTTTTAGGGAGGGTCATTTTTCACACACCTTCCTGCTATTCAGCCACTAGCTTGTGTGGTAGACCCCCCTGGATTGCCATCAGGTGGCTGGTGCACCTTGGAAAAGGTGGTATAGCGGGTGGAGCTTGGCAAGGATCTTTCCCAACATGCCCAACAACATGGTTCAGTGGGCAGATCCAGGTCATTCAATGTAGCAACTGCTATTGATCATGTCAGTGTTGTAAAAAATCCAACACCTTCTACTTAATCTGTCCCAGCCTTCCTCCCCAGCCTAACATCCCTCTGCAAAGATACTTGGGTCCCAGCTCTCCAATCCTACAGCCCCATAGACATCTACTCATTTGCAAGGGAAATACTCCTGGAGAATAAAGCACAGTCCTGTGGTATCCTGTGGCTTAGTGAGGTAAGCATAGATGTGGGGTGGAGTTGGGGGTTTCCCATCAGCTGGTAGAAACCCGTGTGCATGAGCTCCAAGGCCATGGCAGGGAGGACACATCTCATGTCCTGACAGCCCTATCCTGGAGTGGAAAACTTCCAGAGTCTCAGAGGCCCACCAACCTAGACCATGGGACCAGGGAGTTATAGATGCCTGACAGTATAGTTGCCCAGGGCGTTGGTTCACCTGAGAGACAGCATGTCATGGCATAGCTGGTAGGAAATCAGAAACAGTAAGCTTTTGAGTTTCAGTGATATTTCAGTCTGTAAGTGGCCATATCACTCACATAGAGACATAAGTAGATGAAAAAACTGAAGTTTATCATAATTCTATGCTTTACCATGTCACAACAGTGATGTGGGAATGTTTTTTGATCAGAAGCAATTACTAAATAAATTTTTAAAAGAGATGTCAATGGCAATTAGATTATACTAGAGTCACTGAAAGGTAAGAAAAGGGTCAATATAACTTGTCTGCTTACTGGTGCCCAGCCAGCCTCTCTCCCCTGGGACATGCACATAAAACAACAAATGTGGAAGGTGGGACAGGCTATCTGAGCTAACTGGGCAACTAGGAGCAGCATTACCAAGTTAGTTTTAGACATAAGATAGTTGTAGGCAGATTTTTGATCTACATGGCAGCTTGTTTTGTCTTCCATAGGCCAACTGAGTCAGTGACTGGTTAAAGGCAGGCGGGGGGGGGGTGGAGATCCAATTTTTTTTAACTTATCTTGCTCAAGTGCTTGGTGTACTGAGGGTTTAAGACTTATCAGACTTATACATTTTGTATTTTCACTTTGATGGTGCTCTTAAAATGTACTTTTGGCCAGTAACACATTTGAAAAAGATGAAATATATATATAGTCACAGATTTTCCCAGCTCCCGCCTTTTAGGGATGATTCTCATTTTGTGTATATCATCCTGAGCCCTCTTCTTGAGTGAATCGGGGACATTGGGTGGAAGTGAGGAATGCAGGTGGCCTTGTAAGGTGGGCAGAGAAAGAGCAGGCAGCTTCCCTCAGAAGAACAGGGGATGAAGAAGGCACGAGGGATGGGAGGGGTGGATGAGACAGGAGTCCTTGTGCAGAGTTAGGGACTTTGCAAAAGTGGTTGTTATGATCATTTGTGAATTTTGTGCTGCTTATAGAATACTGGGTAAGATAGAATTCCATTGGGTCTTCATTTTCAGAAGAGAAGGAGGTTTAGAGAGGTTTTATAACTTTCTTGAAGTCACACGGGTGGACTGGCAGGGCTGGGGATTCAGTCTGTGTCTTGCTCTTTCTGATCCTAAAGCCCAAGGTCTTAACCACTTGTTGTCTCCTGAATGAGGCGAAGAGCCATGGGGATCCTGACCTGCTGGATCTGATAAACTGGCCTATGGAAGGAAATCCCAGAGAGGAAATAAGTCTCCCAAGTCATCATCAATATGGAAGTAGAACTTGAATCCCCATGTGAAATGAAAGCACAGGGCATATATTCTAAGCAGAAAAATCTATAAACAGTTAAAGATTAATGCACCTTAGTGAGGCTCTGGCCAGATTTAAAAAGAACAAATCTTGCCAGAGCAATGTTTTTGCATTCTTGGGGCAGAATTATACAATGAAGTGATGAAAGGGAAGCTGCTGGTCAAACACACATTGATTTCCAGGAAGCACGTGACCGAGTCCTTTAAGGCTTTCCCTGTGAGTGAATCCAGATTAGGGCTCATGCTGACCCATGACTTGGGGGACTGTCTCGGGGGAAGGCGGGTGTACCAAGGTCATCTGTCCTGGGCTGGCCTCAAGGCCCTGGTATATGTTCTGTCTCCTCAGAAGCAGCAAAAGGTAAATAGGCAGATTGTGGAGGGTCTGCACATCCAAAAACATGATAGGTCAGGAGCTTATTGATTCAGGACACATACCAAATAGCATCATACTCATCTATGTTAAGACCTTTCTCTTCTGTGAACTTCCTTCCTGCTCCCCCCTGCCTACTGCCTCTGGAGTGAACAGAGCTGGATTTTAGACTCAGACCAGTGTTGCATCTCAGGTCCACCAACCAAGTCCTGGTTGGGTGATCTTGGTAAGATTGCCCTTACCCCTTCTGGAAATACACCCGGAGGAACTCAAATCACTCTATGGAAAAGATACCTTTATGCACATGTTTATTGCAGCGTTATTCACAATAGCCAAAACATGGAACCAACCGTGCTGCCCATTGAAAGTGGACAAGATAAAGAAAATGTGGCACATTTACATGATGGAATATTATGCAGCCATAAAGAAAAACAAAGTTATGAACTTAGCAGCAACTTGGATGGAATTAGAGTTTATAATACTCAGTGATTTATCACAGAAGGTTGTTCTAAGGAGTGGAGTACACACGTCCTCAATGAATTCTGGTTTCCTTTCTTCCTTGTCATTAGAGGCCCTCCACCATCTGGCCCCATTTTTTCCCAGCCCTTCAATCCCCCGGGTTTCCCCTTCAATCACTGTTTTGTGTTGCTGGCTTTGTTTTCTTTGTCCTCACAGCCAAATCTTACTCCTATAGATCCCCTTGCCCAAATATTCTCTCTCTTCTCCTTCTCCTCCAGACCCATCCAGGTCTGCATGTTTCCATTTAACCAGGATTGTTTCCCTGAATTCTGAAAGCCCCAAACCCTCCTAGTCATGTTGCTCTCACTGCCCCTGGTAGGCAGAGCTCTTTCTCACGTGTGTATCCTTGTCCATACCTGCTTTAGCTCCCTCAACCAGACTATCAATGCTGTGTGGCCAGTGACTGTGCCTTAAATTCCTTCTATATTTCTTACAGCACCTGGTCAAGAGCTTGACACACAGTAACAGTCTTAAAACAGACATTCATTGAGAGAACCGGGAGAAGCATCAGCTGCACGAACTTATGGATCCTCTAGTGCACACTTCTGAGCACCTTCTGGATGCCCAGAACTGAGCTAGATGCTGAGCAGTGTCATGAGTGAGACACAATCCTAAGGAAAACAAAATTCAGTAGGAGATAGAAATGTAACAAGCAGAAGACTGTACAATGTGCTTCAAGGTCAAGATGGTGGTTGAGCATAGGAACGAAGTTTTGAAGGTTGAGTAGGCATTTGCCTGACTGAGGGTGGAATGGGTGTTCCTAAGAGGGAACAGCACAAGCAGAAGCAGGGGGGCATAGGAAGCTGGCAGCTCCAGGGAAAGAGAAATGATTGATTATTGCTCAGCAAGGTGAAAGGGAAGTAGGAATGGAATGATCTGACATACTGGGAGAAAATGTTGGAGAGACAGTGGGTCCAGGTCATGGAGAGTCTTATAATTGGTCACAAGTTACTTGGATTCCTTCCTGTAGGAAATGAGGAGCCACTGAAAAGTTTTGAGCATAGTAGGGTCACCATGGGGGAAAGAAGAAAAGGAAAGACATGCAGTCATGGTAACAAAGCTGTGTGGGTGAGCTTCTGTGGCAAGCCAGCCAGCTCAGGAGACACAGAGCTCACTGTGGGGATGCAGTGGATGAGAGGTGAATGGACTGCCTGCCAGGAGATGGCAAGCCTGTACAATGGCTAGCATACTTGTCTCCCATGCCACCATACTCCTGGGCAATTGGGGTGAGAGTAGGGTGTAAAGGTCATCTGCCCACCCATCCACAAATCCACCACCATCTCAACAACCTCCTTTAATCCACCTACCTAATACCCCTCCATAGAATTCATCCAACCATCTATCCATTCACCCACCTACCCCCTCACTTGTTCATGTAGAACCTTGCCCATCTACTGAGGGTGCAGTGGGTGTTCCCAAGAGGGAAAAGAACATGCAAAAATCAGGGGCACAGTAAAGCTGGTATCTTCAGGGAAGGTGGACAGACATCCCTCTGCCCTTCCTTCCAACCACCCACCCATCTTTATTTTAAAAGAGTTTTCACTTCAAGTCATAACTAAGAACCATAAGGGAAACAGAGAAATGTTTGAGGCCTGTGGTATATTTCAAAAGTGGTCATCAAGAAATGGGGCATATTTGTCCACTCCTTGAATCTGGGCTGGTCTCGTGACTTGCTTTGGCCAGTCAAATTTGTGATAGAAGCAATTAGTCATACCAGTTCTAGGTATGGCCTTGGGACCTTGCACCTTTTGCTCTTAGGCACTTGGAACATCACCTGTGCTTCCAGGCCTGTGGAGGACAGACAAATGGCCCAGTCACCCCATTGTCCTAGCCAACAACCAGTCACCACTATGCATGTAAGCGAGCCCAGCCAAGGTCAGCTGATCTTGACCCAGGAGCATCCAGCAAACTGCTAGACTCATGAGAAATAGTAAATGGTTCTTGTTTTAGGCTACTAAATTTTAGAGTGGTTCTTTACACAGCAAAAGTTAACTGATACAAGGACTCGAGGGAGTCTCGTATTCAAAATCCTGCCCATCTCCTGAGCCTTTGCCAAAGGTTCCCCGAGCCTTTGCCAAAGTACTTGACTTTATTTTCTTGGCAGACCAGTTCATGGATGTGGAGAGGTCCCAGACATGATATAGTAGCACTGGAATAGATGGTGAGCATTAAAGAATAGCTAAAAAATTGTCCTTCCATAAGTCATGATGAAGATGATGAGGAGGACGATCCCAGTCACTTTTTGGGTAGTCACTATGCAATAAACATGGTGCACATATTATCTAATTTAATCCTTGAACCACATCATGGAGTAGGTGTTTTTATCACTGTTTACAGATATAAACATTGAAATCTGGAGAGCAAAGAAGACATATGAGCAGCCAACAGATACATGAAAAAATGCTCAGCCTCACTAATCATCAAAGAAATGCAAATTAAAACCACAATGAGATACCACCTAACTCCAGTCAGGTTGGCCATCATCAATAACTCAATAAACAACAGATGCTGGAGAAGATATGGGGAAAAGGGAACACTTCTACACTGTTGGTGGGAGTTTAAACTAACACAACCTCTGTGGAAAACTGCGTGGCAATTTCTAAAAGATCTCAAAATCGACCTTCCATATGACCCAGCAATTCCTCTTCTGAGAATATACCCGGAGGAACTCAAATCACTCTGTGGAAAAGATAACTGCATGCACATGTTTATTGCAGCATTATTCACAATAGCAAAAACATAGAACCAACAGTGCTGCCCATTGAAAGTGGAAAGGATAAAGAAAAGGTGGTACATTTACACGATGGAATATTATGCAGCCATAAAGGAAAACCAAATTGTGAACTTAGCAGCAACTTGGATGGAATTAGAGTCTATAATACTCAGTGATTTATCACAGAAACAAAGATCTGAGTACTACGTGTACTCACTCATAAGCGAACCCTGAACATTATTTTACTATAAGAAAGGGAGCCGGGCTCGGTGGCTCAGCCTGTAATCCCGCGCCTTTGGGAGGCTGAGGTGAGTGGATTGCCTGAGCCCACGGGTTCGTGACCCGCCTGGGCAGCGAGACCTCATCTCTACAATAAATCAAAAAAAATCAGCCGGGCGTGGTAGCGCATGCCTGTAATTCCGGCTACTTGGAAGGCTGAGGCGGAAGGATCGCCGGAGCCCAGCAGGCGAGGCTGCAGTGGCCGGAAGCGGCCACTGCACTCCAGTCTGGGCAACCGAGTGAGACTCCAACTCAAAAGAAAAAAAAAAAAAAAGGGATTAGCAGTATTGGGACACTGCCAGGGGAGGGAGGAAAGGATAAAGTGTACCTATACTATACCTGTACAATGACCACTTATGTACCTAGCCCTAAATTGTGCCCCACATCTTTAAAATTAAAGAGAGAGAGAGAGAGAGAGAGAGAGAGAGAGAGAGAGAGAGAGAGAGAAAAGAAATCTGGAGCATGTAAGTCATTGGCTCAAGGCTGCATACATAGTTTTAAGTAAAACAACCATGATTCGAACCCAGATCTGTGTGCTTCCAAAGCCCACGATCATTTCTGTTATTGCTACTCTGTGGAGTTATTTACTTGGGTGTCTTTTTGGAGGTAGATAGGGTGTGATCTTTGTTGAAGATCACACCTTTCAAGGAGTTGTTTCTATCAGTCTGGGATTCACCTGAAGAACTCAGGACACCATTTCGTTTGTGCCTCCTGATAATGGGGCAACCACGGTGGATCCGGGGGCCGGTAGCCACCATGCCGCTTGGGGCAAAGAGAAGACAGGAGCAAAGAGAGGAGTGCAAGAAGGACAGGGGTTGTGAGACAGAATACATGTGGTCAACTTGGGGCTTGGAATTGGGTCAAGATGCCCAGTGAGCTAGAGACCCTGGGAATCCAACTCGGAGTTGGTCTAGAAACCTGTCCACTCTACCTGCAGCCCTTAGTCTGTTCCAGTCTTTCCAGGTCAGGCAGTTTGAATGGATTTGCCCTCATTGACTCTCTGACATTCCCCGATTCAGGGACAGAGAACGCTGTTGTTCAGCCTCAGTAATCTAACACAAAGCGATACCAATGTGAGCAGTGAGGTCAGAGGAGAGAGACCAGCGTGGGGAGTGGGACTGTCAATGCTGTGTGGCTGGTGACCGTGGAACTTGAGAGGGTCCCAAAGGACTGAGCAGTATTAAGAGAGGCTAAGAAGAGAGGGAGGGCATTCTGGATCCAGGAAATGGTATAGGCAAAAGTGGAAAGGTGGGAAACCAGTGATTTGTTGCAGTGATGAAGGCCTTAAGCTGCTCAGGGGAGGGGGTTCATGGATAAACAACCGGAAAACAGGAGCAAAAGGAGCTAACAAGACTCAGAGTCTCAAGTGTTGACTCAGCAGCCAGGATTTTTTCTTGAGATGACGGGAAGCTATTGAATGTTTTTGACACTAGAGTGACAATAGCACAATATGAAGCTATTTGGGGAGAGATTATCTCAGGAGGGGGTGAAGACAGCTCTTCCAGGATGGTGCACTCCATCCTCTAAGAGCTAAAAGAGGTCAGTTGGAGGCCAAAGTGTCAACTGCCTCCAGGACACACCCACCTGCGTTTCTTCTTCCTTCTCTCAACTCTCAGTGTCTCCCAAAGAGGGACGGCTTGTTTCAGAGACCTGAGTGTTATTAAAACTCAGATTCCTGGGCCTGCTCCAGTAGACAGAGTCACTGCAGTCTGGATGAGCCCGGCATATGGCATCTTTATCATGCTCTCCAGATGGTTCCTAGGCTCTCTGTAGTTTAGAAACCTGAGCCCTGACATGGTTGTGGCTTAGTTGTCCTGGCCCCTTCTCTGCACCCTGACCCTGGCACTAGAGAATTTCTGGGGCTACACTGGATATAAGGGGCTCTCTCAGGAATCTGGGGGCAATCTGAAGGCTGGGGCCTTGGCCTTCCTGTCTTTCAGTAGATGTCCCTGAGTCATGACTCTCATGACAGAAGATACCACGACACTTGTCATCTGCTAGGAGAATTTTCTGAAATCATCTCTATGGCTGGCACAGTGCTAATGTAGATGTGAATATCTGGCCTTGGCCTGGCTATTCCAGAAAGACAGCATTGCCCCTCATGGAGGCCATTACTGTTACCCACTTCCGTCCTGCTGAGGGCAGACTTTCCAGCTTGTCTGTGGTCTTGTTCCACTTATTCACTCACTGAGGGTTTGGGTTAGTTGCCCTCCCTTCCTCCCTCCCTGTCCTCCTTCTTTCCAAGCAACAGAAAGATTCTGAAAAGCATAAGAAATAAGAAAATCAACTGGAAGGATTATCAAGGAATAAACAGAATTTTGGGGAGGAAAGTAGGAAAATAAATGTGACCTTTTGTGACCTTCCTGCCCACCTACATGGCCACCAGGACAAACACTAGTCTTTCTTAGTCTGCTGCAGTGTTCCAGATTTAAATTCTGGAAGTGGGCACATGGAAATGTACCCACCAGATGAGGAAGAGATACTCTTGGCATGATCACGATGATCACGTCTCACGGCAGCCTCGACCTCCTGGGCCTAGGTCATCCTGCCACCTCAGCGTCCTGAGTAACTAGGACTACAGGCGTGCACCACCACACCTGGCTAATTCTTAAAATTTTTTATTGTAGAGACCAGGTTTTGCTATGTTGCCCAGGATGATCTCCAACTTCTGGGCTCAAGTATTTGCCTGCCTTGTCCTCCCAAAGTGCTGGGATTATAGACGTGAGCCACCGCGCCCAGCGAGACACTCTTAAAAAGAACTCAGGATTCTGTTAGGAAGCGGGACAGGGGGTGGATGCCAGACCTTCACCAGACTATCTGGAAGTCCACTCCAAGTGTGAGACACTGAGTTGATTCCAACACAGCCCCTGCCCTTTCCGGGTGCACAGTCAGGCTGGAGAGACAGTCATGGAAACAGGACAACCAGTGTGA